>VFFE01007111.1:2263154-2458563 GCA_008921705.1 Burhinus oedicnemus | reverse complement strand
GTCTGGGACTTCCCCTGAGCCTGCTGGTGACGTGATTGTCATCCTGGGAGCTTGATACGGCTTTGTATATTTCATTTCCTATTAAACACTTAAGTCTCTCTTTTTCTCTCTTTTCTTTCCCCTCTTTTTCCTGTCTCCTGAGCGGAGCAGGAGAGAGAGAGAGCATCTGTCGTTCCATCGGATTGGGCCAATCTGGCCCAAACCACGACAACTTCCTGGCAGGATGTCAGTGCAAAGAGGAGCATTGGAGTAATGTGATCTCTTAACTCTGATGAAGTGAGCAGCTGCATTCAAACCTGTTTCAAATGAGCTTGTCTGAAGTTCCTGAAAGAAAGAATGGTTCAAGGGTTATAAACATGAATTTCTGAAGGCAGTAAAGGTAGATAAGAAAGATAGAGGACAAAATGTGAAGGAAAAACCCAACATTTGAACGGGTTAGGTTTAGCACCAAGGGTGAGTTTACCTTCAAGTTGTCTTCGTAATTGCTTCTGTCCTAAAAATAACATATCTGACATGTTACACATTGCTGAATATGACAGAAGTAATTGGTTGAGTCCTTGATTCCTCTTACATTTTTGTGCACAGACCAGAAATTCTTCTAAACTCCAAGCCTCTTCAGGGAAAATTCAAGGTAAAGCTCTTGGTTGTAGAAAATCTATAGTCAGAGCTGAAATTAGTGTGAAGCAATATCCTCTGAGTTACTTTCAACTACCTTTATCTTAGACTGTCCCCACCAGTGTCTTTGTTTCACGTACGTTGGTTATGTCGATGATGTACTCTATTTTTCAATATTTTAAATTCAGTGTCTTCAGGAACTGTCTTGACAAGGCAGACTTCTAAGTTCTGGCATTATGGAGGAAACGCTGTCCCCTCCTGAGGAACGCTCGCTGATATCAGTGAAATTCCCCCTTTCAAAAACAGAATAAGAGCCTGGACAGGACAGGATGGTTCTTGAGGCATGCGGACTGCAGGGAGACCTTTCCTGTTTCCTTCAAAGATTTGTGGTGTTCCCTGTGGGCTTGCTTGGTCCTCTCTCGGGGAGAGGTGTTGGTGCAAGGGAGAGAGAAGGGTGGATCTCCTTGGTGAGAGGGAGAGGGAAGGAGGGAGAGGAGGAAGGATCTCCGTGCAAGCTAGCCAGTGAGGGTACAAGGAGTTTATTAAGTCTGAAAGAAATGTTTTCTCCTTCTACCACCTACTGCTAGGGCTGTGATGCAACGAAATAGCTTTCTCTCACATCACTATAGAAGGTTCTTAGAGGGCAAGAATGGAAAAACTTCTGCTTGTAATGGCATTAATTATTGTTTTTTAAACAATTATTCCCTTTGGTGTTGCATGCAGTGGTTTTAGAAAGCGATGCTTAGTATTCTTAGTCCATGGTAACTTTTCTTTACTGCTAAAATGCAGAGATTTTGTATCCGAATAACACATTCTAGCTGCAGTACTGGGTTTTCTGAGGTTTTTCTTTAAGTTTGGCTTCCCCCTCCCTGGCCTGCTACATGTTTTGTTGTTGTGGCTGACCTCAGTCTTGGCAATTTAATAATGAGAATCTATTAATGATGGAATGATTTACTGAGAGGCCCATGGCTCTGTGAAAAGAAAGATACAGTACAGTGTTCAGTTATTGCTCACGTTGTTGAGACACAGGAGCAAGAGTTTCCAACGGATACTTAAAGGGGAGAAGTTAGCACCAAACACTTCCCTTGCACAAAGATGCATGATTTGTATAGATTTTTTGCAACATTGTACCATTAGAATCATGCCTAACTATTAATAAATTAAATAAATAGCATTTTTGGCTTCCTGGTAGAGAATCTGATATTTCCTGGCTTCCTACATCTGCTGCTAAAGCCAAGTTTTAGTTCTTTGAAAAGTTATTGCCTGGCATGTCTTCAAGGAACAGTTCTTGTGTCCCATCTCAAATGCTGAGAACTGACCATGTACACCGTGTTCTTACATTAATATACGTATGGCTGGTTTATACAGATTCGTTTTTGATGAGGTCTAATACGAAAGTAAGCAGGGAGTAGAAAATTTTTTGGTAACAGGGATTCCCACAGTCAGCTGAATAGTTGATCCCAAAGGAGAGCTCTCTTGTCTCTGAAGTTTGCAGGACAGAAACTGGAAAAGAGTGATGCAGGTGGTCAAATGTGACTGTGTATGTAGCGTGCCACAGAACTGTACCTGATTTAATCTAGCCTGCAATGCCTGCCTTTTGCTGGTAGTTGATGAGAAACTGTTTTCCAAGGCAAACTCTTCAGCTGTTAATTAAATTCAAAATTTTCAAAAAGCAAAGTATCTCTGAATTTGTTTATCATCTTCCCAGTCATTGGCTCTTATGGTACTTTTGATGGGTGTTTGATAGATCTATAGTACTCAGTCTTCTTCCATGTGTGTTTACAGGCTGAATCCATCCCATGACTAAGCTAAACAGGTAGGCTTTCAAGTTCCATGGTAAGACAGGTTTTGCAGATTTATCTTTTTTTAAACCATTGGCTGTGGCTTTTTTTCTGAACCCCTCCCAGGAAGGCCTGATGCAGAGGAGATGATTGTGTGTCACAGCTGGATCAGAGAGTTGGATGCTTTCAGGAATGCTGATAGTGCCGAGTGTTTTGTGGGTGTTGCATGCTAAACCAAACAAATGGGTCTCACACCTGCTGATTTCCTGAGCAACTAACATAAAATACCGCTGCAATCTTCCAGTTACATCCCGCTCTCTTTCTGTCCACCTGCAACCCTGAAGTAGGCTGATGTACGAAACAGGAGTTTCTAGTCAGAAACTGCATCCTGAGCTGACAAACTGGTCACGCTTTTGAAAACCGGTGGGGACGGTGGACCAGTTGCTTGGCACAGATGGGCGCCACCGCTACCTCCTGCCCTGTCTTTCAGACTATAGCACCCACTTCTGCATTGGGGGACTTCTCCAGAAATGATTCTCTTGAATTCTGAGGTCAAATCCCATACTCCCAATTCCCAGAGAAGTGCCCTAACCACAAAACTATAGGCTATTTTGGGGGTTACACTACTGCCTCTCCTGCTCCGGAGCTGGATTGCTTTCAAGAATGCATGAGTTATAGGGCCAGGAGGTCGGTATGCAAGAGGGAGCCTGCCTTGGTAGATATTTTATGTTACACAGTAATTGGATACAAAGAAGAAATAAAGCTAAGGGCAGACACAGTGATCCTGGGTCTTCCCCTCCTAGCTGAGTGCCCTGACCTCTCCGGCTTACAGAGCTGGATCTTGGCGTTCTTGCCTCCTTGGCCACAGATTTTTTACACCCCTGGGCACCTGATAGCCCAGCTCCAGCACGACGGGTTTGATGAGTTTATGAACTCAGACTTGATGCTGATTTCCTTATCTCAAAGAGATAAAAACTTAGCATGTGAAATGTAAATGCAACTAGGCCTCGTTTGGTGGCTAGTCTAAGGTTAAGTTATTTTCTGCACCAGCTCACACACTGGAAAGAAGGGGTGGGGGGAACTGGCAGCAGCTGGCAGTGACACTTGAAGCAGCTGAAAACCGTCGCACGGGAGCTTCCAGCGGCTGTGCCATGGGAAGCCCCCGATGCACTGCAGCGGGAATGGTGGGCCCAGGCTGGCATTTGTGCAAGTTTTAGAGGCGTTGGTCTCTTGAGGCAGTTCTCGCTTGCTCGGTCTCAGCCACATGCTGTCACATTCTCTGACATCTAAGTAGGACAGAACTGCCCTGTTCTTGCCAGACGCCAGATTCTTTTCCAGTACGTTTTGTGTTTCTTCTCATCCCGCTCTGTCTGCAGACAGACAGCATTCACCGTGTTGCTTTGCATTCAGGCTGTTTACCAAAATGATCTCTGAGAATACTGAGGTTTCTCTTCTCTTTGCATGTGAGTACTGAAAATATATGTAGCCCTTGGCGTGTTGCTGGCACCAGGTGACCTTGTTTGCACCCTTACTTGCTTGAATAGGAGGTTTGTGTGCCAGGGCTTAGAAAGGGGTGATTTGCAGGCTAGTAAGGGGCAACCCTGTGATTAGAAATTCCACGATCTGACAGGACGCACATTTGACCTGCTAGTGTAAAATAGATTATTATTCTATTATGTAAACATTGTAAGGTCCAGGCTTGATAAGGATCAATGGCAGAAATAGGCAGTGTGTTCCTACCTGTCTGTAGAAGTACTTGCTAACATGTACTGCAGCGTTTGGTTTATAACCTTACAATAGTGGCTTTGATTAATAATGCTTTATTAGTTATAAACATAGACTTACTGAATAAATCCTACTTACTCAGTTGAATGGCTCTCCATGCCTACATAAAACTATTTCAGTAATTAGAAAGCTACTATAATATTTCTCTATATTGTAGACTTTCAGTTGTTAGCTCTCTGTCAGCTTCCCTGAATTCCTCCATAGGCTTTTTACTTGACCCCATCCTTGACACTAAAGGGAAACGGTTTCAACTTGTGTTTTGTGATGAGAAAGGGTGGGTGTGGTAAGACACGGTTTCCCGTAGAAAAGAGAAAGGGGAGGGGGAAAGAGCATGTCTCTCCTTCTGATGTGCCTCTGAACCTGTACTATCTGCTTCCCCGCCAGGATCAGGGAGATGAGACTGGAGAAGAGATATCCCTACTGAAAAGGACCAGACCCTGAAGGAAAGTGGAGCTATCACAGTTGCTTTGTGGGCTTCCGTTTCGAGAGAAGAGTAGAAGAGTATGCCTGAGGAGTGTTGGCATAAGGCATCTTGTGGAGAGCTCACCTCTGTCTTTTTGTAGAAGATACAGGCTTGTAGCTCCTGGGTTTTTTCCTCCCCTTTCTACGTAAAACACAAAGCAGTGGGGATCAGTTGTTTTATCTACTACTGAAATGCAGCCATCAGTGCAGAATAACATGAGAACAGTTTGAAAGGAAGCATGGAACACTATATTCAACTGAAACTAATTACCTGATTAGGTTTTGGCCTGGCTGTGTGGGTTGACATCCAATGGTCTTGGCGACAATACCTGTGAGCAAAGCCAAGTCTAGTCTTGCTTCATTTAAAGACTCTGGACAAAACTTCTGGACTTGTGTGCTGACTGCTAAGCAGTGTGAAAATAGGCCACTGATTTAAAGTACCCATGGCTACAATGGGTGTCAGTGGGCAGCTGGCATGGTTGCAGATGAATGAGCTTATTTGGGTTCTAGAAATACTGGTTTCCATTTAAAGGTGGTTCTGTTTCAAGCACACAATCTGGTGAAATTTAACTCTGCATCAGAACATGCTCTGTTCACAGCTATAGGATTAGCACTTTCCTTCAGCACTTCAAACTTCTTCCCTTAGAAATTTAGTCAATGTCTGACACTGAGATCTTGTAAACTTAGAAAATCACTTAAAGGGATGTTATCTCACCTAGTTTGAGTCAGCTACAGTAGTTCCTGCTCTTTATCTCCACAGGGGTTAAATACGTTAGTTCTGCTTTGTTAGGTGAGAAGTATTTGGTTTTGCTATTGTCATCTTCTCTTGCACCTTTGTCGCAAACACTTTTTTGATCTGTTAGTGTCTTTGTTTGGAAAATGGAATGTTCTCATGTTAGGCGTACCTATGCAGCATCTCAAGTGTCTATAGTATTAGTCGTCTCTGTATTTACTAGTGTGGTGGTATTTTTTTGTCTTGGCATCACTCTAAAGGGAAAAAAAACCCATTACTTGGAAGGATTCGAAGCTTTACTGGGAAGAGATGGATGAGTCTTTCATCTGTATGCTATTATAAAAATACAGTCCATTTAGAACAAAGGTGAGCAGAGCACTTTTAGAAAGACTTGAAGTGTCCTTGCCTCTGAACAGGAAGCTTCTGGGCTTCACTCACTTCTGGCACCCTAGAGAGCCTCTGTTCTCCATTCCCAGGGAGAACAACATGAAATGAAGTGTCAAATGAGTTGTGGCAGTTCACTGGTGAGCATTGACTCTATGAGGAAATTTAGTATGTCTACTCTGATATCCTGGAAGCGCATTGAGGCACGTTACTAAACTGACTTGGACAAGTGGTTGATGAAAATCCAAGAGCTGGTAAGAGATGCTCCACAGAACAAGAAATCCTAATAGACAACCATAGGAAAAAATATTTTTGCCAACTGGCTGACTATTTTAACTTAGCAACTGGCTTATGCTTTACCCTATTCCTTAACATCTAAAATAAATATTGAATTCTCTCCTGTTTACAAACCTTCGTAAACCATTTGTCTAAGAGGCGTTCCAGTAATGAAGTCCTCAAAGTTGTGTTTAAGCATTTCCTCTTACTGCAAGAATAAATCCATCAAGTTTTCGGCCTCCCACAAAGACAACAAATGCAAGACTGTGAGTGCTATAAAAGCCCAAAGAAACTTCAGAAGCAATTTAAAATAATAAAAATATGCTTTTGGACACCTCTCGCTACTTCTACATGGAAAGATGCTGGGCAGGGACTTGGGGGCTGGAGAGGAGGATGGGAGTTCACCTTATGTAACCTGGTATTCCCTTGTCCTCTCCCCCACCATCCCCAAATCAGCTGTCACAGTATTGGCAGGAGTGTCCTGAGCCTTTGCTAGCCAGGAGTTTGCCCAGCTGTTTGGCCCAGGATTTCACAGAGAAGGAGGAAACCTTTCTGGCTGAAGCTTCTGCAAAAATCACTGCTTCAGTGATCAAAGCAGCAGTGTCCCTATGGGGGGAAAAAAGAGTAGCTGGAGAGCTTAGAGGGGGGGGCTGGGGAGGAGTGACGTGACTTTCCATAGGGCCTGGCCTCTTCATGATAAATAATCACCCTAGAGTAGAGCTAATCTCCTAGGAAAAGTGATGGGATTACAAAGGCGGTAAGATCTCTGCTTCTTTAAAAGCAGGCGTAAAGTTCAACCCCATTACAATTTTGTGGTTTGAAAACGTGTCTCTCCTAACAGCTACTTGTGTTGCTGTTGCAGGATGATTTGGAAATTTGCCTTGTCCGTTTTTCTGACGGCAGCGCTGGTTCGAGTAACAGACACCAGGAAAAACCGTCCTGCAGGCGCCATTCCCTCCCCTTACAAAGACAGCAGCAGCAACCACTCGGAGCGGAGGCAGCAGCTGAATAAGGAGGTGCTGGCCTCCAGCCAGGAGGCCCTCGTGGTCACCGAAAGGAAGTACCTCAAGAGCGACTGGTGCAAGACGCAGCCCCTGCGGCAGACTGTCAGTGAGGAGGGCTGCATTAGCCGCACCATCATCAACCGCTTTTGCTATGGGCAGTGCAACTCCTTCTACATACCACGGCACGTGAAAAAGGAGGAGGAGTCCTTCCAGTCCTGTGCTTTCTGCAAGCCACACAAGGTCACCTCTTCGACCGTGCAGCTGGAGTGCCCTGAGCTGGACCCACCTTTCCGACTCAAGAAAATTCAGAAGGTCAAGCAGTGCCGGTGCATGTCTGTGAATCTTAACAACTCAGGCAAACTGTGAGAGCAGGCGTGTAGCTACTGCTTGGTGTTGCCCCCATCAGATTTACTGCTGCCTCTCCTCTCCCCCTGAGCAGACTGTCCGTTTTGTTGGTTTGTTTCTTCTTTTCCTTTTTTTTTTGTCTTTTGTTTTCTTTCAGGAGGCATCTCTCCAGCAAGAAAAGGCTCCTTGTCGCTTGCCTACTGGAATAATGCTTTTTAATGGGCTGTTAGGCACTTCACCGTAAAGTTTCATTGTATTTCCAATATCATCTGGCCGTTGAAATCTTCTGGAGTGGCGCAGGCTCCCAGAAGTTGGGATTGATCATCTAAGTGACCAGTTGGCTGAATCCAGCATTAAATGTTTCCACTGTGTGGAGTAAAGCCCTCTGCCCTACACTCCAGTCCCCTCCACAAGACGAGAACACCTTCCCCGTGCTTTGGTCCGCTTGGAAGTGCTGGGGTGCTGCCCAGGACCGGGGGACGCAGATGAGGGAGAGTAACGAGGAGTAATGTGCGAAAAGCAAATGAGACTCTCTGATGAGGCTCGTCGCCTTAAGACAACTTTAATTGTGCAATGACAAATGGTTCCGGGCTTCTTGTCTGAAGGGCAGATAAGAAGCGAGGGGGAGAGGGCGAGGCGCTGGGTCAGCCACCGTGACCACAGAGCAGACTGAGGGTGGGTTCTGATGCTGTTGTGGTTAGAGTATATCGAACACGTGGTCTCTGCAGCAGTGTTTATTTTGTAACCTAGCTATAGTAAACAGCTGTTTAAAGTATTATAGACCTAGCCATGTATATTTTTCTTGTGGCAGACTATGCCAGAGATTAAAATGTGTTGAGTAAGAGACTCGGTTGCTAGGTCAGCTGCCTGGCTTAAAATGGACATGGTTTAACTAGGCTTTCGGTAGGTTTTTGTGTGTTAGATACGCGTGTGTTTCTTACTCCAAAAAGGCCAACATCCATTTATGACCTTGTATTTATGCCTGCTCAGACTGGGGAAGGTGGGACGGTAGTGGGAGAGGAGCTGAGAACACTTAAGGGAACGATGTTTCACTTAAGGTATAAAAGCAGTGTTGCATAAAGGACAAAAGTTGGTCATTGCTGGACTGAATACAAAAGCCGCATCAGTGTCATCAGGTTTTGGGAGTGGTGTCTCTTCAATGGTTGGAAAGCATGTTAATGTGTTAGTGTTAAAGGACAAACCCATCAGTCAGTGCCGCTGGAATGGGTCACAGCTGCAGGAGCAGGGGGAGACTAAGTTGTAATTGCTACAGTACTGGTGGTCCGCTCAGTTTTTGAGTCCTACATAATCAGCGTTGGTGAACACTTGCAGTTCATTTTAAATCATACTGCGTTGTTATTCAGTTGATGGAGTTTAGCATGTCCTGTGTATCCCGTTTGTTCCAGTTCTGATCTGTATTAGTCCCAGCTGCATTAAAATCCTATGTCTCAAAACAAACCAGCCCCTTCCCCCAAACCAAAGCCCGTGCGTGCTCAATTGTCTGAAGCTTACAAATTAAAAATGACACGCCGACTCCCTGATGCATGTCTCACAGCTCTGCATCTGCATCTAGTGAAACCAGCTTGCTGTGGGAGCCCTTTCCCGCCAGCCTCTTCACACGCAGCCACTTCAAGGGGTTAATGCGTTTCGCACTCTCTCCAGCCAGGGGTTCGGTGCCCCAGGTCTCTATTATGTGAGACGGGCTGCTCTAAGAGGCTTTCGGGACTGAGCTCCACGAGAGCTCACCAAGCGGTTTACGGGGATTGGCACGGGCAGGATGAGGTTGGTCAGGTCTGTTAGCCCTGTTACGTGAACGGCCGTGGCTTTCCTGCTGTGATCTTTCAGCGTGTCAGAAGGGCACGGGGAGACTCCTCGCGCAGGGATGGCTTTAGAGGCTGTCGCTGCTGCGCTACCAGCGTCGTGCCAGCCACCGAATGGGCACCATTCAGTCTAGGCTTGAGAGTTGGGGGGGTGGGGGGGGGGTCAGGGGGAAGTGGCAATAGCTATAGTCTACTAAGACTCCAGGGATCTCAGTCTCCACTTGAAAGAAATGAACTGAAAGTCAGGCATTTTGCAGTAGGGAGAGCAAAGCACCCTAGTAACTTCAGTTAAGAAAAATGTGCAAGGATCTTTATCTTTAAGCTATGCCCTGCCTGGGTTTTTCACCAGTTTGCAATATGAATATGCTGCAGCTTAAAGCTCCTTCTAGGAGCTGTGTTTATGTAAAAACTGAGTTGAGCTTGTAATGGTTAAAACTGTATTTAATTCCTGTTTTATAAATGAAAACAAAAATGAAGAAATGCTTTAAGTATAATGTAATTATTTTATAGGTCTACTATTAAATTATAGATTAAATAATAAAGCTACTCTAGGGTTATATGGCATCCAGGTGTACGGGCTTTGCTTCAACACCTTGTGTCCAACTGCTCTCTAATCAGTATATTCTCCGGCTTCCTTTTGACCCTACCAGATGCAGGTAAATGACGGCTCACCCTGACAGCTTGGGAAAGCCTAGCTACTTTTTCCCTTGTCGTCCCCCGCCCCCCCCTCCCCAAAAGTGCCTGCAAAGCAAGAGGGAAAAATAAAATGCACTAATCCTAGATTCTGGAGTTGATTCTGCATGCACAAATTCTGGCTTTTTGGTTAACTGACAAGACGACAACCAAAACTCCCCCACTGGCTGAACTGCTGGCATCATTTGTGGTAAGAGAAGTAGCTATTACCCTGACCTAAGTGGTTTTGCTTAAATGTAGCTAGATCCTTATGTAATAGGCACCAAACTACTCATAGGGAGGAAAAAAAGAGTGTATCTTATGATATAGGTGAGCTTTAATGGTTGCTATCAGCTCTTGAATGAGTCCACTGTATGTCTCTCAAAAGGAAGGGTAACGTTTTGTTGGTTGGTTTTTTTTCTTTCCAACCCAGAGAAAGGGTAGTTGCAAAACAATCTTGAAGGAGAACTTTAGTGAGGAAAGAGAGTTCTCACACTGAGGAATGAGCCTCCATGTGACCAGAAGAGATGCCTGTCATGAATCTTGAAAGAAGGAGGAGCACCTAGACCACAACTAGCAAAGGAGGGCTATGTCCCTTATGGCATGATAGCTGACACCTGGAGGAGCTCTCTACTCTCATCCCTTCCTCATCTTGCCCAAATCCTCTCATAGTTCAGCTATTTAATGGGTTTGGCTTTTTTTTTTATTTTCATTTAGTAGCTGTTGGTTTTGAGAATTACTGTTCTGCTGTGCTTTAGCTACCTGAGCATGCTCAGGGCCCTCTGCAAGTGCCTGTGTCAGTTGGCTCAAAAGGAGCACTGGCAGCCATCTCCTCCAACGCCCCTCTCTCATTTCCACCTGTCTCTTAGCCACACTCCTGCTTTGCAGGCAGCTTCATTGCCCAGCACCCACCTGAACCTCTACTGTTTGTGGTAAAGCCTAGACTCCAGCTCCAGGTCTCCTAGCCTCTTGCTGCCCGACTGCTGAAACACCGTGCCAGAGGCACATGCTGTAATCCAAAAATCTCCCCCTTGTGGAAGCAATCCAAGAGCAAGGCAAGGGTAAATGAAGAAAGCTTTAGGTCAGGTAGATCCAGTATTTCTTAAGGTAGAGTGGTGGTGTGGGACAGGAGAAGGAGTGGGACAGTAAATGTTAAGCTCTAACTCCATGGAAGTGCTGAGTTGGCAGGGCTCCAATTTGGGGTGAGTGACAAATGAAGACTCCCAGTTTCTAACAGCTTAAATTTGAGCTGCAGCTGGGAGTAAGTGAGAAAACAGTGCTGGCTCAACAGGGACCCTTTATCTTCAGAAAGACACCATCTTTTTGGGGCAATGGGCTTACCATTGGATGCCTTTACAAGCAGGTTGGATGAACGTCAGGTACAGCACAGGTACAGGTGGGTCTGTCAAAAGCAAGAGAACGGCCTGGAAAACCCGTTCTGTAACATGAATCTCATTTGATTGATGGGTAGCAGACCTGAATGGTTCTGGGCATCATTTTCCGACTTTCCCCTTTGTTGACGCTCATCTTCAGAAAAACTCAGCTCCATCATTTTCCACTTATTCTGTCCATAGCAGCTTAAAATTGGTGTAACTTAAATAACTGATGTAATGAACTTGGCATAAACTCAGCTCTGCTTATTAACCCAGAGTATGCAACAAAATAATTGCAATGCAAAGACTTGCTACGTCTTCTCTCAAGAAAATTAATAACTGCTTCCAACTTAAGCTGATCACTGAAAAATCAGGAAAGAAAAAAATGTCAACCTATGGAAGATATTACTAATTGCATTCCCACTGCCACTCTTGGTTAATACTTAACTGACTTTTGGAAGTGCTTTGGGATGATGAAAGGTACTACAAAAAAGCTCACCACTACTGTGTCATGACATGTGACAAAATACCATGCTTTTGAAAGGCTTCAATTTGCAAGCAAAACACCACAAATTGTCTTCGGTCCTCGTAAAACCAGACTGTTGTTCTCAGTAAGTCATATCTGCTGCTCAGGTATGAAAGTCCTTATTTAGCACCTGCATTTGTGTAACTAACTGTGAGCGATATGTGGTGTTGGTGATCAGCAAAGGCTCAGAATTTTCTCTGGGAGAGCTCTGGTAGAACTACAGCCAAGTCCAAATGTAGTACTTTTGATGTTGCAGTAAATGGGAGAAAAGGGGACCAACAGGGCGTTCAATGTCTTTAAAACACACCCAAACAAATAAACAGAGTAACATTAGTGTAGCATTCTGTAAAAAACTGAGTGTGCCAGTGAAAAGAAGAGCAGCGGTGAAACATGCTGGGAATCCACTCTGGGAGTGCTGTGGGTCAGCTTTGGTGCTACACATAGTGGGCTTCTTTACTTTGTATGGAAGTTTAAAAACAGGCTGGAGAGAAGCTATGTAAGAGAGAGACACATTCAACCAAATAGGTTGGGCCTGTGTAAAATGAAAGAGGAAAATCTATGTAGCAGCTTGTATCTTAGGATCATAACATGGTACCACCAGCTGCAGTCAGCCTTTGACACTGTTCTGCAGAGAGAGAGGTTTGCCAAAAACTTCCAGCATCCATGCTGCAGATCCAGTGAAAAGGGTAGTATGTACATATGTGACAGCCCTATCAGGTTGCCGGACAACGCTTTAATGATATAAAACATACATATATCAATATATATAAAGACATTATAATATGCAGATAATAGTTTTTAATGCATGTTTTTGCCCTAATAGCAGTTTCTTGAGACTGTTATGTAGGCAGTGTTAGTAGGAACCGGTTCCAAACCTAAGCCAAATGCACTGCTGGAAGGCATGCATGAGCCAGAGAAGCGAGTGATACATAGTCTGATGGGGTAAAGGACTCTGAAGCTCCTTCCTACCACCACCTGGGGAAGAGGTAATATATCCACATAACTGGAAATTACTGCCACTATGCTTCCAAAAGGCAAGGAAAGAGAAGCCCCGTTTCCACCAATCCCTTCACAAAGGTATTTCCTTGGTCACAGGAGCCTGAACGGGATGTGGCGCTTCGGGATCAAACGGTTGCTAGCAAACTACAGCATAGCCTGACAGTGAAGAGAGAAGGCAATTATTTCATTATTATTCCTTTTATTTTCATATAAATTAACATTCTAAAAAAATTGAAATAGAAACACTAAATACAGTATTGCACATAGTGATCTTTGTTAGATGATCTATTATTTCATTTAGTATAGTAATATACATACTGTAGGTACTGAAGGGAACAGGAAGGCTACAAATGAAAACATGCTACTGTATCCTTGCACTTAGGAGCAAAGTTAAGAGGAAAAGACTATTGTTTACATAAATACAAACATGGATTTGAATCAGTGCCATTAAAATAACTTTATTTTTTAAAGTTTTTTCTATAAGTTAGTTGTAACAGCAAATAACATCTTCTTTTTACTTCCCCAAATAGTAATGTTACTCCCATCAACACAAAATTTTAGAACTCCATTCTTGGTAATTTAAATCCCTGCCAGAAATTATTACGAGTACAGATTTTCACATAGGTTTGTCAGCAACAGGAGACTTGCTTTTCACATAGTGAAAAAACCCATCTTTTCTAGTGCTTGGTATATGTGAAGAATAACAGATTCCTGAGGTCATATTTCGCACTCCCTTTTATGACACCCTGTAGGGTATATTAGCTTCTGGACAGCTAGGAATGTCTCTTGATGTGCTAGATTAGACAGGGAATAACCCAACCCAGCAGGTTAGACCTCATTTGCCTTACCCCAGTGTCCTTCAGACTCCAGTCTTGTGAGCACGTGCATCCAATTCAGTTGCACACACTGTCTGCTTTCAGGAAAAGCATGCTTTGAAAGAAAAATGTTATCAATTGGGCTGATTGGTTTGGGGCTCTTTTATTAGGACTGGAGGAAGGGGTTGGTATCAGTTGAGCAGATCAAAACTAATATAGTAAATTCTGGATTGCAAATAGGAATTAAACATGTGGTCTAAAATGGAAGCCCTAAGTCATAGATTTCAATCATTAACCTCCTAGTCAGGGACGCTGAAAGCCTGGAGGAAAAGTCTGCAGTTCTGTTAAGTGTGAAATTGATGTCAGCTAGCTGGTAGTCTATGTTCTGTCACTAGAATTGGCTACTGTTTTCCATAAATGTTAATCCCCATGTGCATCTTTTAATGGCTCTCTAAAGGGGCTTTAAATTAAGTGTAAAGCTAATTCCAAAAGGGAAGTCATGTACATGTGGCCAAAAGCCTGTCTGACTTAAGTGATCAGCAGTTAAAACTATACTATACCTTCTAAAGTTCATGTAAAAGTATTAGCTGCTTTATATATTAACAAACTATAACAGCCAAATCTCTCTCATACTCTCTATCATACTTCTGTGCTTTTCTGTATTTTCCTGCTTTTCACTTACGCTTTTTTTTTTTTCTTTTTATTTTTTTTTTTTTAATGCTGGATTTCTGACCCCCATACCACCTGGCATTCACTATCTGGCAAAAGATGAAGTAAAAGTATGCTGCCTTATCGATTTTAAAGATAGTTACAGTAAACATCTTGTTCCACAAATATTTAGTCATGGAGGGCAACCAAACAAGTTGGGAAAGCATTGATTATACTGTATAAACAGCACTTAACGATTCAAAATACAAACTACAAATGCCAACATGAAACGGATACAAACAATTCACTAGGAGTAACATTTCTTTCCCTAATCTAAATGCAGTGCCATGAAGTATTTGTGTTAGACAGATGTTGCCAGTAGGAATTGAAATGTGTTACTGTATCAAGTAGCATTCTTATGAAGTTCAACTTAATGCAATTTTCAGCATGTTCAGAACTGATGCAGATGCCGCTTTTTATGCATGCTGACTTGGCCTATTTGTAATATACCATACACTTTACAAAATATCATTTTTGAGTGGCAAAGGAGATACAGAGTACAGGGAAGGTGTTTCAAGTCCATACCTAGTCTATTGCTGGGCACTCCATTAAAGTGATTACATTCGTGAATGAATGTACAATAACACATCAATTGGTGGAAAACTCCAGAGAACAAAAAGCGAATCCAAAAAGGTCAAGAAAGTAAATGATCAGGATGATGTATTTTCCTTCCCCCTCACTCCTCACCCACAGGCATGTTGTATTTTGGTAACCAGGTAACAATGGCTTTTGCTTTTCTTCTCTCAGATTTTCATACTTATCTTCGCTTTCTGCAAAATAAAATAAATTTTAAAAAGCAAAAAATTGAGTATACATAAAACCATGTCACACAAATACAAAAAGCACAGAAATACATAGGCTAATGTTCCATTATACTTACTGTAGAATTGACTTCACAAATAAAGTTCCTTTGAAGCTAGAACTGAGGTAGACTGCAGCTACACACTGCTTGTGAAATATTTTTGTTTACTTTCCTTTTCACTCTATCAAATTTTCAGTAACACTGCAAGTCCCAGTTTCAGTGCAAATAATAATGATAATGATACAGGAATAATTAAACCTATAGTTATTTCTGAAAAAAATAATCTCTCGGTGTCTTTACATATGGCAAGATATAGGTGAGATGGAGAAATCCAAATCAGTATCAGTTTCAGGGTTTTTGTTTTTTTTTTTGTTTTGTTTGGGTTTTTTTTTGTGAAATAACATCTTGAGCTGGTTTAAAAATAAATTGATAAAATAAAATCTAGTTTATCATTCCTAACCAAACTGTTACTCCATTTACATTTCTTGCGGCACTAACCACAGCCAACTCTTCCTAAATATTCAGAATAAGAAACAATAAATGCAACATTATTTCTTCCTGTGTCAAGATTATGTCAGAGTATAGTGAATTACCACCTGCTTCATTTCAAGGGTGTGCCACAGTAACATAGCCATGACTAGAAAGCACAAAAGAATTAAATCATGCCTGGGAGGGGACTGACAGGGACACAGACACATAAAAAAAAAATCTTCTGTTATAATATTTTACAAATATAATTGATGACCAGCTGCTACAGGTATAATTTTAATGTGAAGCAGCAGATTAATTTTTCACTAGAGGAATATTCATTTTCTGTGAAACCAGTCACGATGCTAGCAATGCTTAGGCAATCATAGTGGAAAAATTTCATTGAATGACTAGAATTACTTCTGTACTAGCATTAAAGTTATTTATCTGTTTTCAGAAGAATGGTCAGAGCACAGTATTATCTTTTTCTAGGGCTGCTATTCCAAACAAATACAGATCAGTGGAACGGAAGCCACTAGTAGTTGATACAGGGATCCAACTTGAAAAATGTGTACCTATCACAATTCTTCCTTACATTTTGGAACTGTAGAAAAGACAGTGAATACAGACTGAATAAGCTTGAAGACTGAAACTGCCCTTCTGCCTTCTACGTGCATCCCACACCAAGACTGAGATGCCGACAGATTGGCAGGGTGGGGCAATAATATGCTGCTCTTGCTTGTGCTACGTCTGTTTTGTGGAGTAACATTCACAATCGGCATTCAAGTTTGTTAACCTAACATCTTGTATAAAAACGTTAAACATTAAAAAAAAACCAAACCAAAAAAACCTCAGAACAAAAAAGTACATCAAGAATAACACATATAAAATGCAAAGAGAATAATGTAGAAAGAAGGATGGGAACAAAAACGTAGCTACAATTTTTACTTACAATCCCGGAGTCATGTTTTGGTCTTATATTGTATAGCGACTTCCCCTTTTTCTGCCTGCAGACTTCCTCTGCTTCTTTAACTCTGAAGCGAGACATAATTTATAAATATTCCTCTAGACCAAAACCATTTCCAAAGACAGTGCAGTATATAACTTACAAATTTAGCCCTGAGGACACAAGTGGGTAACTTCATTCCCCATATATTCATTAGTGCGCTCCACAAAATAACACTTGGCTTGCCATACCATCAGACTCTGGCACTTACAAGGACAGGCATAATCAAGTCTAGTTACAAAAGCAATCAGTACTTACTATAACTGAAGATTCAAGTTTATCAGGATTTAAAATACACTGGATGACATGAAGATTACCGTTCAGAGCATTCATACCAAACACTGCTAAGAAAGTTCCTTTTCTTTTTATGACTGTTTAAAAATCATTCTTCATCCATTCCCAACCTCAGTATTTCAACTAGAGTTTAAAAAAAGGTTCTCACTAAGCTATCTTCCCTTTCACCCAATTTTGTTTGTATTTAAAAATGGCAAAACAGCTTAACGTAAATTTCCAGTCTTCACTCTCTAACTTAAAATAAAAATGGAAAATTGCAGAATCATTATTAAAGAACGTGATGTTTACAACCAAGGTGGCACACGTCACTATGCACATCTCTTCCTTTCCAAAGGCGAGGGTGAGCAGCGAGGCTCACATGACTGCTGGAGATGAAAGCACTTGGGCTGCTTGGATATATAGCGACAAGCAGATTCCAGAAGTGAGGGTCCGCTTCTTAGTGCTTCTTGACTTGGCAAATAGTACCAAATTAGGGCCATGTGAAATACCATCAAATGCCACATTTTTGATGGGAAAAACATCCTTTTTGTCATGCAGCTAGGGAACAAACCGTGAAAGCCAGAGGGCTATACTCCGACTGTGAGCCTGCCAGAATCAGTGTGGTGTGTTCAATGGCACACTGTAAAATGTTTCTTTATCATTTTTACTCATTTTGTAGATCAACCTTACAAACACATGTGGTTATTGAAACACTAATAATACAGATTTAAGTTATGAATTCTCTGAGCTTCAAAGACTTTGATGGCATTAAATGGTGTGAGATGTGTAATTTTTTTTTTATGAAATGAGCATATCATTTAGAAATAAGAAAGAAAATAAAAATGTAAATCCTATATTGGCTTGCTATTGCCAACAGTATAGACTTTAGATGGCACTTACTCTGCCTTTTCATCATTATCCAACAGTTAAAAAAAAAGAAATAACAGTAAAATGATATTAAAGAAATGATATATCCTTGGCTGGTTCTTTGCGGTTCATCTCCAGACCACTTGCATGTCTGCTATTTCACTGAGGCTACACAGGGCAATGTGAGAATCAGACTTTCTATTACTGTTATTTTTAAATATTTTTTGCGTGTGTGGTAAGGGCCAGATTTTGAAAATATGACTCCAGCTGGGTCTGCTAAGCACATTTAAAAAAAACGCCTTCGCATTCATCTCTCCTTTATCCAACTTCACCAGACACACCTTGTTCTTTTCATAAGTTTCAAATTTATACTTTCAAAAATTAATTTAAACGTCAGTCCTTTTCCAGCACTTCTAACAAGCTGCTCTCTTCATTTGCTGGCCTTATATTTTATTAATGTAGAAAGACCTTTACGTGCACAGGTGGGGGAAAAAAAAAGGCTTTGAAACCCATTATTTTCAAGCTGTAACACTTTCTATCTGACTGCAAATCAGATAGATTGCTGCAGCATAATATAGAACAAAAATGTCAAACAGCCAAGTAATTCACCTTTAAAACATATTTGAATAGATTCAGTAAAAGTGGCAGCCAAAATGTGGTGATAGCTTTAAATAGAAGCTTATGAGAATCATACAGAATGCAGTAAAATTCAAAGACATTTTATTTTTCCTAAAATGCCACTTTTTCTCCTGCTTCTTGTCTACTTACATCCGAAAGAGGAAAAGTATCTGTGACATTGATCTTCCCATGGTCTTTTCCAAAGTCAGACACATTCCAACCCATCAAAAGCCACTCTTACAAAGTCAGATATAAAATAGCCCATCTATCATATAATTTCATTTTTTTTCAAATACAACTATAGCTGGCTCCCTTCACTGGTAGACATTATTTAAATAAGAAAATGAAATGTTACTTCAGAGTAAATTAGTATCAGATCCTGAGGACTGAACAAGTACTACTGAGGTTATCAAAATGACTGCTTTATAGAAGCAATGTAATATATGCAGGTATTCAGACTACTCATCATGCAAATGACAGCATATGTAGCATACAAAAATATTTACCAAACCAGTTCACGCAGATCCAGATGTTATTCTCAGGAAATGTCAGGGAATCTTTAGTTCCAGTTTTGTCCCATCTAAATATCCCTCTTCCAGGACAGATTGCCTGCTGCTTGCCTAACATAGCAGGTCATAAGACAGCACAGCTCTCTATGGGTCTCACGTTAATTCTAAATAAAAATCCTCATACGGAATGGAGCCACTGATAACAGAGTGATAGGGGTAATTTTCTAAAAAGCAGGTCCCGTTAAGTATCGCTGTCAGGGTAACATGTCTGAATGTTCTGCTTCTATTAGAGAAATAGCTATTTGGAGAATGGCTGTCTCCACTTGAAACAGCAAAATGCTAATAACTACCATTCTGTGAGTGAGGAAGTTAGAACTTCTGTGCACGTTAGACTGTGCTTGAAAAAATGATCCACAACCTCCAGACTGATAAATGACAACCTTAAGCTTGTGCTACCCATTTTTCTAGGATTATGTAAGAGGTTCTGGTCTCACTAGTATGGTTGCGGTCCTCAAGTTTTTGGGAGCTTTTGTGAAATTCCTTGGAGTTTGAGCCTATTTATTCATACCGACAGGAATGCAGAAGATGAGAAGCATTACTCCCTCATGCACTTAAGACAAAGCTGAGAGCTAGCAGCCGCTCAGTTCCAGTTCCAACCATACCACTGACTCACTGTGTGGGTTTGGGACAGCCCGCTGTCTCTTGGCCCTCATCCTGCTCTCTGTGCAGGAAGATTCAAGTGGTTGGATAGAGCCTCACTGAAGCCAATACGATCTATACGTGTGCTTCTTCAGCAAGAAATTTCCTTAGAAATGTAAAGATAGGACACCAAAGACTCATTGTTAGGAGGCTTAGTTTATGACCATGTTAAAACTGGAAGCACGGAGAACTGTATAAATCTACAGCTGTATCTATAAAAGTCAAGTCTGCAGACTGGTGAAATATAGAGACAAAGGCAATCATTAGCTTTCCACAGTGCTAAATCATAAACCAGCGGAAGTGGTATCAATTTCTACAGTGTGCAAGTGTATTTTCTGAAGACTGATAATTCAACTAAATTAGGATTTTATTAAATGTAAAATTAAAATAACCTGATCCTTCTGGTAGAGCAAAAGGATGTGTTTTGATATGAACATCAGTACCATTTAAACTGCAAGACCTAGAAAAGCAGGTAAAAGGTTACCTTTGAAGTAAGGGCAATAGTCTTAATTCAGTTGGAATATTACTTTTAATTGTGACTGGCAATTTTTTGTCAACTTCTTAGGTTTTCTCCACTGGCCCTGAAGGATTCTTCATCTTCCCACCCATGAAACTAATAAGATTTAGGCAAAACCACCTTTTTCTGTCAACTCATGCCTGGTTCAAGCCATATTTCTCACCGTCGCAAATTTCTGCATACCTTCCCCTTGCTCAGGCTTTTCCTGCACTACTTACTACTGACTTCAGTGAGACCCTGGTCAGTGTGGAGGTGCAAGATAATAATCTAAGACCAAGAGGTGCAAAAATTTAGTGAACACTAGTGGTTATATCAGGAAGACTGGGTTAACTATTCCACTATGGTGAGTGATTAGAGCTTCATGAAGAAATTAATGGATCTAATTCAATACTGGGAAGAGGGAAGAGGATATTTGGAGAAAAAAACACAAGAGCTATGAATCTGTGAGCCTCCCAACAGTCACAAAAGGGGAAGCAATTGCAGACAATGACATACTTCCAGGCTCTAGGCCAAAGTGACACTGCTGCTCTGCCAGTGCAGAGCACAAAGAGCTCAGAGCATGAAACAGTTAAAAAGACATTCCTAGAAAAGGAGTGAGGATTCAATTGTCAGGCCCTGTGTGGAAAGATAGGCTGCCACCGGGGAGGCTGTGGAAAAAGTCTGAGAAAGGTGGGTGTTCCCCGGTTCCTGAGAATTATGACCCTTAGGCAAAGGCAGGCATGTGTATAGATTGATTTATTGTTCTAAAGATCTGTTTCTACTTAAACTATTTAGTTCTACGCTACTAATACTTTCTGTTGTAGAGGCTGTTTGGTCCCTTTATATAGAGCCATTGCTCTCAAGTGCAACCAAATATTCAGAAGCAGGACAAATGCTCAAGGCATGACCTGAGAGTGGGTGAGTAAAATGGAGGTGACAAGGGACATGGTGTGCTCTTGAAGAAGCCAGGTGGTACAGTTAACCTGGTAACTGTGATGGGAATAATTTGCAAGCTTACAGTGTGCTAAGCTTCTTTGCTAGACTGATGCTCAAACTATCTCACTTCATACTTTTCAACTTCTCAAACTCTCTTTCAGTAAACTGACTTTTGTTCATTTGCTATCAACTCCTGTCCCATCATATGTCAATTCTGGCTTAAAAGTCAGAGTATCAGTTTGATAGGAAAGATAACATCAGCTGCATTACCTTTAGCAATTTTTGCCTATTACTTCTTTTCCCAAATAATTTCTTGATTTTGTCTTAATAATCCCACAAAAACTAGTCTTCTCAGCCTAGACAGCCAGGGAGTTGCTTAAATCTCACTGTAGTAATCTGAAGAGCAGAGGCATTAACAGCAGTGGACCCAACATCAGGCCCAGGGCAGATTCTATAAGTACTTAATAAGAGTGTTCATAACTCGAATCTGGACACATGTATCTCCTTAAATATTAAATGTAGCTAAAGCACTGCTTGCATTATTTCAGAAAGGGTATACTTCCAAACAGCCCCAACAGTAAGAAAACATGTAGGGAACATAATGTACAACAGTGGGCAACCCATGGATCAGCAAATAAATAAATCTGCAAGTGAAAGAACAGCCAGTGACTTACAGAGCCCAAGAATTAAGGTCTTGAAATCTACTTAATAAGATTCAGAGAGCCTAATAATTGTCACCTGAAACAAGGCAAGTAGTTCCTTATTTCCATCATAATAAAAAACTCTTCTCCAGCACTTTCACCTCCTTCTACCTCATATTTACTGTGAGACAAACATATACAAACTATGATTAAGTTTAAAGACAGTCTGTAATATGAATAAGCAAGTTACACTTTGGCATGCATGCAGGAAAAAGAAACCAGACATCCTTACGAACCCAAAAGACAGAGTATCTTTATCTACCTTCTAGACCAAAAGCCAGCCCGGCCACAACCTTATCAAGGCTTAGAGACTTTCTGTCATCATTCAATTCATTGAGGAGGGGAGCCACTTTCCTGCCGCTAAACATTAATAATTTTATCTGAAGTATCTGTGGCAGACAGATTCATTTCCTACTGGCTCCATCTAGGCTTGGTAGACTTACACTTCACTAGCGAGCACTACAACATGACAAATGTAAGCACAGTGAGAAAACTGGAAGGTTATATGTCTTAGACAGTAGAGCTGCTCACAAAAACTTCCACGATAAACTCAGACAGACATTACTTTTACAGTTTGACAGTATAGTTCATGAAACCCAAAAGACATTTTTCTGCAGTTATTCTGTATTTTTTTAACATAAAACAAAGCTGAGGCCAATACTTTTTATATTACTAAGTGCTTATTATCAGATAAATAAAAGGGGTGTTGCCAAAATATTTTATGTAGGTTTGTCTGGGTTAGAGATAATTTGTTTATAATAATAATAGTACCTTTACAAATAAAAACAAATAAAAAAATCCTCAGCAAAAATATCAAATGCCAGATGTCTTTAAGACTTCAAGAGCAGAAAACTCTGAAAACCCTTCCAGAGCAATGTGTCTATATTTTATTCTTTGACCCAGTTACTAAAATATTGAAATGTTTTTTTGCTAAGGAGTTTCTCTTTAGCGAAAAAAACAGAAAGGAAAATTACAATTCCCAACATAAAAGTAGCGTAAAAAATGTAGAGCTTTTACTTTCACGCCAATAGGGTCAAAGTGATGACATAGATATGATTCAGTAACTGACTGCAAAGACTTTATACAGATAAGAAGCACATTGTAATGTACCTGGTCCCATCAAACTGACGGATGAAACCTAACCTCTGCCTACCAACAAAGAGATTATGTATTAGACTATCTTGACATCCCTGCCAGCTCCTTGCATGGTTACTTCAAGGACCAAGAGGCAGACAATGGCTGGCTGAAAGACACAGTGATTAATCATACTTTGGTTCAGAGGACCAAGGACAAATAGATTAAAATGTTTTAATCTGGCCACTTAACACAGAGACAACCTGTAGCAGGACCCTGAATAAGATCCCTCCTCTGTCAACAGTGTAGAGTAGACTTGAGGGAATACATTTCAGATTTTCTTCTGTGTGTGTCATGTCAAACGGGCCTAAAATAAGGCTTCAAGGCCAACGAAAATTGAGGCCAACTGAAATGAAATGAGACCTTCTCATTTGCAGAATCTTACTGTAATCCACAACACACTTCAAAATATTCTGAAAGAATTTCAATTCAGAAGTATTCAGTTTCACTCAGTTCTATCTGGCAACAATGTTCTTGGTGATCTAGGGATTCTGCTCCTATCCGTGCAGAGATACACAGATGGGCATAAATACAAAAAAGGATACTGTGTTGAAACACGTTTTAAAGATGACAACTTCAGCATTAAAGACAACTTCAGCATTAAAGACAACTTCAGCATTAAAGACAACTTCACCTTGAAAATGTAATGATGTAAAAAATTAAACTGTCAAGGATGCTAATAAAATGCAAATGTGCATATACCCACTTAAATACATTTCCTGACTTCTGCCATCAAATTCAGATATTATTTTTTTTCTTGTAAAAGTGGCCAGTATTTTGGGATATACCTGGGTACCTTCAGGCAAGATGGAAATCACTTTCCTACAGACTTTGCATATGAAAATTTAAGTTGCTCTAGGAAAAGACAGTCATCACTTTCCATTGTTTTTCTTGGAACTGAAGCCAGGTTGCTCTCAAAGAAGCTTGCTGCGTTCTGGGCTATTTGGTTAGGAAATTCAACAGGAAATGATAAGGGAGGGAACAAGACTGGAGGTGAGGTAAAAGTGGTAACATAATCAGCAAGCAAAAGAAAGGAAGCTCGTGAGTGAACGGAAATGTGACACTGTGTTTGCTGTAAAACATTTTTAAGCAGCAGATGGGGTAAAAGAAAGAAAAAATGTAACGTGTAAAAAAGAATGACTTAGTGAACAGACTAGGTGGAGAAGGAGACTATCTTAAAGAGGATATGGAGACATACCCTGGACAGATGAGTTGCTACATTGGGTATACTGGGGCTACTACGTTGGGTAATTGATAACTGCAAGATTGGCAGTACAAGCAAAGATGAGAATTAAGTGAATAGAAGAAATCACTAGAAAGAAAAGAAAAAAAAGTAGAAGTCAGCTGGAGACCCACAGAATTAGACATCTCCAGCGCACGAGATGGTAAAATAAGAGGCTTCCAACTTTGCTGCATCAGTTAAAAATAATCATATCAAAAGGTGCCCATTCATAATTATGTAATGACACAAAATGATTGCAGACACAGCGAGGCTTTTCCCAAAAATGTGAAAAATCCCCCTGATGCTAGACTATTCCCTGTACTCGCGCCATAAAACACGCACACAGCCATGCACTTACACTTAATGGATGTTGTCATTATTATGCCAACTCCATGCACTCATTTGGCAAACTTTCAGTAAACCAAGGAATCTAACGTCTTCAGTAGTTCAGAATCAGTCTGGGTTACAGCAGATTTTAAGTCTTTGTGAGCATCGCAAACTTTTGTGGAGTAATAATTTAATGAGAAATGCTGCTCATTTGTAAAACAGTGCAATATTTTATTGCACCTCAAGTGCCAATGTAATCACTTTGCCTGGGAATGAAAACATTTCACTAGTACAGAAAGCGTAGCACCTCCTGTCAAAAACACAGTTTAAAATTTTTAGCGGTATAATATTTTTGACCAATATGCAAATATCTATTGAGTATGTTGAGCTGATTTTTATCTTAGGCAAACGTCATTCTTTTTTCAAGAAGTGGTGAACAGGAAAGGTTTATAAAAACCTGCAAAGATCACTATATGGTAGGATCACTAAATGGTACCCCATCTCACTATACCCTAAACTGTCACACCCAGTCTGACATTACAGCCATGAAAAAGGCTGCAAACTTCATTATGAGATAATGATTGATATCTACCTCCTTTTATGCACAACACACATACTAGGATGCAATGTAATGTGCCAGCATGATACACCACCACCACCACCAAGTAAATAAAGAAGAGACTGCTGAAAAGCCTTTCTGCTGTTCATGTGGGGGCATTCTGGAATCTGGTCTCATGCAAGTCACAAAAATTAGGAAAGATCACAGATTTGGAATTAGTTTTTTACTAGATCCTTCAGTTTGTTCAAGTTTACTATTTGTATGCACCAGTTGGCTTACAGCTGCAAGTGGAAATATTTGTTCCTGCCTTACAAAACACAGTTTTACTTAAAAATGTTAAACTAAGGTATTTGAAAGTAATTTCTACACTAAAGATCCAGATTGAGAAACTTATGTCCAAATGCTTTTATTTTTCACAAACTTTTCCCTCAAAAGCAATGCTAAGACTGAAAGTTACTGCTCTCCTCCCCTAACCAGAAAATGATGGGTTTTTCATTGAAAAAAGGACTAACTGCTGAAAGTGCACAAGGAAGAAAAAAAAAGTACTGAAATATTGAGCAACCTCTCTCAGCTGGACAGCAAATTGTCTCTTTGTGAGGCACTGCCTCAAAAGACTGTTCCTAGCTTCTGAATCTTTGGTGAGTTTGGGCTTCTTTTAAGTAGATTTTTCCAATGCCTGTAACAGTATTTTCTGATCAGGAAGCTATTTTATTCAAGTTAAAATTTTGAAATACTCTCAAAAACTGAAGATCTTTTTAATTATTCAATTCAAAGTCACGTAAGCTACATTCTGTTTTGAAATGTCATTATAACTGAGTTGTAAAACCAAGCCTACCAGCATGCAATTCAGTTGATTAGAGAGCAATAGGCATTGAGATTAGAGTTCCCAAGTCAGAACGTAACTGCTTATTAACATAATACTTGGAGCTTTTAGTTGGCATTACAACAGCATGCCGAGCAAAACGTGACCCCACTAAACATAGTCCACATTTTCATTATTTCCCTCTCACGTTGCCACTCCATATACGTTTTTCTTCTCTTTTCTTCCATCTCCACATTTCTTTGCAAGTGCATATTCCCATGTCCCCCGATTTCTCACTCTCAAGTCTGACTCACTGGTTCCTATTATAAGTGTTAACAAAATATCCCTTAAATTACTCTGAGAGGACATTGCTCGTGCTATGGGATTTAATGCCCTCCTCTGCAAGCAGAAGTGGCAGCTTACCAATATGCTCCTCCCCGTGCAACGTACAGATATCCAATGCCAGACTTTAAATTGCTCAACAGCAAGTTTTAAATCATCCTGCCGAGAAGTCTGTAGGGAGACATACCAGTCTTTCTGCAGAGGGAGATCAATGAGCTGTGGAGACATGCTGGCCAGGAATCTCCCTTTCATCTAGATATACACAGTGTGACACACCAGGTGCCAGCTTAACTGCTATTCTTACGGGAATGGGCAACTTTTACATTTGAGAGACGAGTGCATTTTTTTGAGTTTATAGATTATTTTTAATGCGTCAAAGATTTATCATGGGAGTTAAAGGGTTGAATAAAGTCAGCCAAAAGAAATTCTCAAGCTTAGTGTGATGCAAGATATGAGAATTTTACCATCATGTTGATCCTGCTTATTAACTCTCCTCTGCTGGCATCCCTGACACAGTTAGCCTCTGTTCAGTGACGTGCTTTTTCATAAAGACAAGGGCCATGCTGAGCTTATGAGCAATATAAGTGGACAAACGAGTGTCAGTACCTCACTTGTACCCAGAGAAAGGGAAGGTGGAACTGTGGCCCTGCAAACATGTTTCTGTCTTGTCATTGACCTGTTTCTAGTAAGACCTAGATGGGTGTCAAAGGCCTAATGATATTGATGTTCCCCTTTGACAACAATGGAACTTTTCTTTGTTTCCATTTCGTTTAAACATGAACATTCTTAAAGGACTTACTGCTTTTTTGTTACTGTAACGAGGCAGGATGTGTTTCACAGCCTTAAAGAAAAGATGAAGTTCTAGTCCTAAAGATGGAGCATTGCTGTCCATGCCAATATGAGATTTTCTGATAAATAAATGTATTTTAGCTACCAAGGATTTGCCAACTCCGTATTTGATTACCATACCCAGCAGTTGCTTAGCTTTATTTTTTTTTTACCTTTTTAAAAAAAAAAATAAAAATTGATCATAACTTTTCAAGACTTCCCTCTGCACCTCATTAGGTGTTCTCTCATGAGCTCTTTTATCTCTTCATTCCAAGGACAGGCTATCTTCTCCTGGTTCCTAGGAAAGCAGTGGGGTCTGGGCAACAGTTGTGTTTGGTGGAAGTCAAGAAAAATGAAAATACTTCTTGCTCTCAAGGAAGTGCTAGATTGGAATAGTGCATTTAACACTGAACATGTACTACCTCAGAAATATAAAGAAACTGGGGGGAGAATAGAGATTCATGAGAAAAGAGTTAACATATTTATAGGTCAGTTTGTATGAGACTCCTGCTCTCGCTACAGGAGAAAAAAAGGCATCTGAAGATTGGTGGTGTGATCCCCTAAGAGTTTTCCTAAGAAGGTGAGACTTTTGCATAGCTGCCACTGCAGTTGGGCATAATCTGACAATATGTATTCAGAGAGCAACATGCATCTCAGCAACTCAAATACATACAATAGATAATGAGGATGCTGAAGAGGAAGTCTGCAAGGTTCAAAATCATATTCTTTTTTTTCAAACAACATTGAAAAAGAATCAGGGAAAATATGTCAGCATTTCTTGACTTTCTTGCTCATCACATGTAAGGTGCAAGATACCTTTCAAGAGTTTTCAAAGTACAAATGCAAAGCACAGACTACTAGTGACATATTAAATATACAATGAAAGGGCAATGATAACAACAACATTTAAAAACTCAAAACATGCCCCATTAAGTTTGGTTGTGGTTTACCTTTTTTTTTTTTTTTTTTTTTTTTTTTTTTTAAAGTTGCTTAATCGGAAACAATTTATATTACTTTGAAAAGTTTCACATAAAAGGATGCATCTTTAGGATAGACATAGTATCGGAAATTTCAACTTCCACAAAATAGTTTTGAGAATTTTATAAATAACCCAGATAACAATTTCTATTGGAATGGTTCAGTTAGCCTTGACTGCAGTGTGACCACAGAAAAATAGTACTGTTCAGAAAACCTTTTGGCAGACCTATGCTTTCACTGTAATTTTCAGGTGCATTTTTCTTTTTATTGCTACTGTATTTAAGTTTATCATGCATAATTTTCTCTACAGCTGGTATTTTCCAGTTCTGCTTTATTTCAAGTCAGAGAACTGAGAGAAAGCAGTAGAAAACTTCAGAAAAATTAATTTGTTTTTAACCTTGCCCCATTTTTCTTCATTTTTTTTCCTCATCTTCTTGTAACGAAATATGAAGTCTGACAATTCAATGTTTATCTTTTGCATATAAATGCCTGGCAAACCAATACACAAGTTGAAATGCTGAGTGAAAAGTGTTTAAAATAAGAACTGGCTGACTGCTTTCTTTAAAACATACACTTTTAATCTATCGGTAACAATATGTAGTACCACCTTAGGAAATACCATCTATGAAAAGCCTTTGGGTAAATTATTGTAAAACAGTGTGACTCACATTTGCAGAGACTAAATAAGGAACAGCCTGTATTAACAAGTAATTCCTTTCCCTACAGAGTCCATATGGAAACTGGGATATAAAATATTCTAGAAACATTGCCCACAGCATAAAAGTTTATTACACTAAAGTGGAGAAAGAGGCGGCAAAAAACCCCAAAACCAAGTAGGAGGTGAGAAAGATGATCAAACTAAAAAAAAAAAGGGGACTAAAGTTATGTATTTTGTAAATAATGATCATAATTAAAGTACATTTTATGAGGCAGCAACCTAGTAAATAAACCATCAAAGGTGGCATACTGCAACACTTTAAAAATGGAAAAGTCTCACTGTATTCATCACCAGACTTTGCTGCCAATGAAAAATGACAGCAAGTTACTTTGACCGTTAATGTTCTAGCCTTCTCTTCAACTTCATCAGCAGAAAAACTTTCAAGAACATCAACTGAAAAGTAAAATGCAGTTTCAGTGGCAATAGGCAGATTTCAGATTTCTGTCACCTACAGATCTGTTGATCTAGGCTGAGATTTTGAAAACTATCATGTACATTCTTACACCTTTGGGCAACGCTTATTTTTCCTTGAAGATTTTTCTCCCTTGACTGCTCAATACTAAGACACCTTCACATCACAGCATCTTGTCTTTCACTAAGAAAAGTGGAAATGTAAAATAAGAAAAAAAGCCTAAAGGACAACTTCAGCTATCAGGTTGAACTATGATTGGAGGCAAAGTATTTTGCACGTAAAGGCTTTGATAAGACAGTTGTTTTACCAAAGAAGATTCTTCATTTTTGGGAAAATAGTTTGTCTTACTTGGCAAATTGTTACTCTTACTGCCAATTTGACCAAAACATTTTAATTCCTAAAAGGCAACGACGAGAGCTTGACTTTACCAGACTTGAAACAGCACCATGCAAACTTTTCTGAGAGGTGAGCACAAACCAAAACATCAAAGGTTTCCGAAGTCTAAACCCTGCCTCAGCTGAACAAACAAAATCTACGAAGAGGAAGATTTAAACTTGATGAGACAGGTCAAAATTAAAATTCAAAACAAAAATCTACCTGTGATTTTCAGGATGGATCATTTTCAGTCTTAATCTAAGTGACAGACAGTTACACAGCCCTGTCTGTTTCCCCCTGGAAAAGTCTCCTTCATCCCATCAGCTCCGAGTCTGGGTTCGGGTCTCTCTGCTGTTCATCCTAGGGATCTTCCAGTTTCCTTTCCCACCACAGGCCCTTTCTCACTGTCCTTTTCCTTCCCCATTGCATCCTGCACCTTGAGCCATATTGTAGGTTATACACGTTCAGTTCCTTTCAGGCTAAAAAACACACTTGCCCTAGAAGGGACCAGCTGGCAGCCACTTTTTTTTTTTCTCTGCCACTTCAACACATTCTCTTAGCATACTCGTACATTGAGCTGAAAGACAATTCAATGATTGTATAACAATCCCATTCTTCTCTTAAGCTTTAGATGTATAACAAAAACAGGAGGAAGAGATTTTGTGCTTATTTAGTTAATGTCTTTTAAAGAAAAATATTTTGCAGCAAAAACCCTCTGGAGGGTTTTTGTTTGTTTGTTTTAGAAAAATAGCCTAGTATTTTGGAAAGGAAAGGACATTTTTCTTAAACCCTGTTCTATAAAAAATACAAGATGAAATTAACCTGTATTCAGCTGGCAGCTAAATCCCTGCATAGGAAACCAAAGATAGTATTTAACTGTCAACTCAATTCCAGAGAGATATACTTAATTACATAAAATTAAGTCAGACAGTAAAATGAAATAGATCCCCCAGAGAGCTGCTGTACTGTAATAACATTTGCACCACACTCTTGCAATAGGAGCAGAATCCAGTTTTCTTAACTGTAAGACTGCTCCAAAACGTATCGTCTTACACCAAACATAAATATGACATGGATCACATAGGTGCCTAAGAAAGTTTTCAGTGAGTTCCTAAGCCAGTAATCTGATGTCTCTGACAATTACATAGGATGAGTACTCTTGAAAAAGAGGCCTGTTCTTGTCAAATCACCTAAACATGGACTGATGTCAATCATTTAATGAACATAAAGCTCCAATCCTGTTAAAGTTAAGGTTCAGAAGTAGCTTCATTACCTGTATACCAAAATCACTCAAGTTGCTAACAGATGTAGGATTATATAACATGTTTACAGTTTTCATGTTTTTATTTAATTTGTACTTATATGGCATTTATTACTTTTTAAACAACTGATCAATTCTTGGCATCTTTTTAATAAACAAAAGGTGACCACAATGCAATATCTGCATGCAGATGAAAGCAAAGTTCATAGCTCTTCTAATACATGGACTAGACAGTATGGGTAATTTTTCAAAACTATTCTCTCATTTCTTTATGCCATATATACCACATATGCTCATGTCCATGAGCTGTGATTCTCAATATGGTTCCATCTGAGTCTTTTCTTATCATGGGGTCAATTGCCTTTTTTACTTCTGTCTTCCTGCTTCCCTTCCTTTTCCCAACTTCATTGGACAAATATTTACAACGTCATGTCTTGATGCCTTGACTTGTTTTCATTAAATATGCTAATAAGAAATCTTTGATCAACTTTCAGACCTGAAACAAGCCTCCTATTGCTTGTATTCATAGCGGCATAGGAGTTACATGCTTTATCAAAAATGTCATTCAGGTAATGGACCTGAAAAACTTTAGCACAAATTGATATTAATGTCCCATTCAAAAATTATAACAATTAGGAAAAAAAATAAAACCACTAAAAAAAAAAAAAAGACTGAGAAGAATCCAAAAGGCATTCAATGGTTTGTGTGCTAATGAAGTGAGGTTGACTGGTCTCTGTGCGATTGCTCCCAATAACATTCTCTGAGAAAAGCCTTTGAACAAACAAACAAATGTACCTTTCTTGAAGAATAAGTTTGTTTTCCTTCTTCCAGAAGTCTTTGAAGTCAGAACTGAATTCATGCCAAATACTGAAGAAAGAATGTGGGGACACCTCTTTCTCTCCCATTTTTGGTTTCATACAGAAATAGGCTGCAGTTTCCAAAAAGCTGTCAAAGAAAGCAAAAACAGCAAATGTTTCGTTACCCACTGATGCAGATTTTTTTTTTTTCCTTATTTAATACTGACATGATATTTAATTATTCTTGGTAGCACATCTAATGTAAAAGAATATAAAAGCATAACAGTTCTGAGCTCTTTGTATACAAATAGATACACAATATAAGACTCTTCAGCAAAGTTGGGATCCAGCATTTATCATAGGTTCTGGTTTTGACCAGAGTATTTTCCATTTCAAAAGCTAAAATGAACACACTGCCCAGAGCCCTGCAAATCCAGACATCCACACCTGCCCATATACTGCTTTTCTGTTGTGTTTAAAGCTATTTTCAAAACACAGAGCCAAAGCCTGTAACGGACTGTAAACAAAGTTCCTCACGTCCTGTTGTATCTATACTAAGACACAACAGGGTAGATGGTTTAGATTGAAGCCTACACAGAAATGTCAAAACTCAAACGTGCTGTGTACTAAACAAGAGATGATGCAACAGAAAACTGGGCCAGGAGCAACTGTGCTAGAAAACCGGTGCCTATCATGACTCTACCAGAATTATCTGACAACCTCTTCTAAGCACAGCAAAAGTAAAGTAGTATATTAAACACAATTTCTTGCAAGACTGCAAACATATCAGGGAGATCTTTCGGTTTTCTTCCCAGCCCCTTCCCCCAGACTTACAGCTCTGGAGCTGGCTAATGGGGAAGTTATATAAAAGGCCCATTTGATTTTTCAGAATGAACTGGCAACATTTTTGAAAGAACATGAGAAATACAGGACAACTGAGAAATCTTTAGGCATCATCTGCCATTCAGCATGACCTGGACAGGCTGGAGAGTTGGGCAGAGAGAAACCTCATGAAGTTCAACAAGGGCAAGTGTAAGGTCCTGCACCTGGGGAGGAATAACCCCATGCACCAGTACAGGGTAGGGGCTCGGTGGAAAGGGACCTGGGAGTCCTGGTGGACAACAGGATGACCATGAGCCAGCAATGTGCCCTTGTGGCCAAGAAGGCAAATGGCATCCTGGGGTGCATCAAGAAGAGTGTGGCCAGCAGGTCAAGGGAGGTCATCCTCCGCCTTTACTCTGCCCTGGTGAGGCCACACCTGGAGTACTGTGTCTGGTTCTGGGCTCCCCGGTTCAAGAAGGACAGGGAACTGCTGGAGAGGGTACAGCAGAGGGCTACAAAGATGATTAGGGGGCTGGAACATTTTTCTTATGAGGAAAGGCTGAGGGACTTGGGTCTTTTTAGTCTGGAGAAGAGAAGACTCAGAGGGGATCTCATCAATGCTCATAAATACTTAAAAGGAGGGTGCCAGGAGGATGGGACCAGTCTTTTTGCAGTGGTGCCCAGTGATAGGACAAGAGGTAACGGGCACAAACTTGACCATAGGAACTTCCATCTAAAGATGAGGAGGAACTTCTTTACTTTAAGGGTGGCAGAGCACTGGAACAGGCTGCCCAGAGAGGAGGTGAGTCTCCAACTCTGGAGACATTCCAAACCCACCTGGACGCCATCCTGTGCAACCTGCTGTAGGTGTCCCTGGTCTGGCAGGGGGGTTGGACTAGATGATCTCCAGAGGTCCCTTCCAACCCCTGTGATTCTGTGATCTGACTCAATGGCTTATTTTTAAGGAAACTGTTTGAATGAAGGCCGTTAATGATTTACAGAACATAGAAAGATCAGAAGTTCAAATAAGAAGCCTTTTCTTGAAATATGTCTTCAAGCCATTCTGCAAATGACAATAATGAGAAAAGAATTTGACAGTGAATGGCCATCCTAAGTACCGCTTTTAAATTTGAGGTAACGGGCTAGAATTCCCTCACAGGAAAACATCCCAAGAAATAGGAAGCCAAGACAAGTGAAATTCATACTGTACAGGAGAATGCTCTGCAAAATTGATAAACAGCACTAACATTTATTGGAGATGCAAAGGCTTCCATTACTCTTCAATTATTCCAACTATTCTCTGGGAGTATGAGATAGCCAATGCCATCTTCACTGGTGACTGAAAATCTCCCTGAGGACTGACCATGTGTAGAATTAGTATGACCTTACACATGCATACAGATGTGCCTAACAGCTATAACTTAATTTCTAGGCTTATAGAGAGAAGAGAAATGCTCAGCCAGGTTGCTTCCCTCCCTGGCAGTTACTTTGGAGGTAAGGGAAATAAGCTGTTTGTGAAATGTGAAACAGCAGCAGCGTACCAGATTGTCATTGTTAATATATCACACCTTTCTAATGCCCAGTAACAATGCACAAGACATCAGCTACAACACAGTAAGACTTCAGGGCACAAATCTCCATGAATCAAATATTTTTTCTATATGTGCAGATCAAACAGTCAAGACAGTTACCACATGTTTTTCAATCAGAGAGATCTCCCCTTATTTAGCAGTTAAGTCTCTTAGAGTACATTCAGAAGACATATGGAAACCTGTTTGCTATACATTTGATGCTGTCATTTTTGTAGTACAAGACAAAGTGGCATAATTCACACATGAAAGACAAAGCAAATAAAGTGAATCCAAACACATCAAGTAATAAAACATGCACAGCAATAAATCCTCTATATTACCATGCTCTTTAAATATCTGATTTGGAAATGTTTACATATGTCAAATGACATATCTCAAAGCTGACTCTGGGAGGGGACACGCATTTTAAATACAAAGAGAAATTTGGATGACATCGCCATAACCCCAAGACTATATACCATCCTTTAAGATTTCAGCCAGGCAGCAAATACCTTTTCTCTGGTGCTTTTCAGTGGGGCAGCCCATTGAAATTTTCCTGTTGATCCTTCAACAGATTTTGAAACAAAATATCTGCACATACCATTGATACTGTTCCTGACTATATGTGCAGGTACATAGACATTTTGAATCAAATATGGGACTAGAGTTCAGAAGGCTTTTGTTTCTACACCCAAATTAATTTCTGCATCATACAACTTTGGGAAACTCATCTGACCTTTCTGGCTTTCATTTCACCTATTGGCAAAATGAAACATCTGTTACAAAGAGGTATTGCAAAGCTTGTTTAGCGTCCGTTTCTCAAGGGAAGCATTTTTTCTCAAGCGTCCGTTCTTAGTTTTCTGTACTCTTAGTGAGTGCCTTAAAAGAAAAGAATGTGCATTAGAGAAGAGATAGCAGTCATGGAAGAGGGAAGGAAGGGCATGCGAGTTATTTTCAGGGATTAAAAGAGGTAAAGGAGGTCACTGGCTTTGATTCAAACAGCCTGACTTTTCAAGCATGATTAAAAATAAGGCAGTGATGTTCACACCACTGTCTTATCCTGACATGGCAAAAGCCAGAATTCTTTAAACAGACTTCAGGCTGGGTTTCATATCCCTCATGCTGGCCCAGAAGGAGAATTAAATAGCATTAAATCTCTCAAAACAATGGAAGAGTTGCTCATCCCTGACAAGCAAGTAAGGAAATAAGATCAAGAAAGATGGTTAATTCCTTTTCTTCTTTTCTTGTCTTCTAATTTCCTTGGATCAAGTGTTTGTGTAATTCAGAAAAAAATCACCGCAGATTGAGATGACTGAACTCCCTGCTTACTCAAATGTGGAAACCTGATGAATGAATCACTGGACTATTCTGTGTGCTCCCCTGTGTACAACTATGAGACTATGTAAATGATTTTTCTATTTGGAGAGAAGGAAGGAATGGATGCACTAACAGCCAAACCAAATTTAATCGCATGAGAAAGAAAAGAAGCCATTCACATTGCAAATGCCTCATTGACAGCATTTCTAGCTAATTAATCTGATCCATTAGGAATATTTTAAGAGCAGCTATGGATTATTCAGGTTTTTTTTCCATTCCATTCTGAAGCCAGTTAGCAAGCTGTTGCAGACAACGATTCAGATTCAAGTCTGCTGAGTACAATGCATTGGTCAGTTTATAAATATGTACAACACATGTTTCTACACATGCATGTATGTGAATGTATGCAGTAGGTCAAGCAAAGGGAGAGGGAGAGGAGAGAGCAGCTGGCAACTAGAAAAACATATTTTTGCTCAAAAAAAAAAAAAGATGACAAATCAACAGTACTAAGCAATGGACAGCAGTCGTTTCAGTGTCATTTGATCAGGCTTCTGTAGCCAAACAAATAGCACAGTAACCATAGGTACAGACATGCCCTAGCTAACCTTTCTGAGAAATAATGAACACACGCACAAGCATGCACAAATACACATGCACCTGGTTTCCACATACAAACTGAATCACCTGCAAGAGTAAAGATTTGTTTCAATGTGGATTTAAAAGCAGAAAAAAATGTTTCTACAATTCTGCAAGAGAGATTCTGTACTGTTTAACAGATTACGTATTTTGGTTGAAGTTCAAACTTGGATTTTCTTGACTACTTGGGTTTGGCTTTATAAGTTGTTAAGCATTATTTATGTATATTTGAGATTAAGAAAAGGTAGTCTTAGTGGTGGTACTGTGTTAGTTTTGTGAAGCACTTGTGTTTCAGAGCAGTTCTGAGTTCGGCAAGAGCTGCTAAGGTACATTTTAGTTTGATTAAAGTCACAAGTAAAATTTAGAACTAAGCATAGCGCACCAAAAAAAGGAAAATAAAAAGGAGAGAAAAGACTATACATGCCTCTTGGTACTTTAAATCTGACATAAGTTATATTTAAAGCCAAACTGAGCTGGCAGGCACATAAGCCGGTTCAGAGTGTTGATCCTGAATTGATGACTACATAGGGAAGATGAGTACAGTATACAGGTAACAGTACTTGCTTCCTGGAAAAGCTAATCATATGAATGTCATATTCATTCTTGTTTTATTTTATAAAGAGGAAAAGGCTTTGTACATATTTTCTTTGTGTTTTCAACAACTGAAAGCATTAATGAGAGTTAGTCTTAAGACAGAATACCAAGCAGTTCAATGAAGTCACACAAAATTATAAAAAAAGGAAACAGAATCAGTATCCTGGTAATTGAGACGGGACAAGCCTGTGAGGAAACTTAATATGCACAGCATCCTAAGAAGCCTCTCATTTTCTATTGATGTATTTTGTTGAGGGTCCTCTCTGCACTATAGTGTTACATCACTTTCTTTACCTTTTTTTTTTTAAAAAAAAAAGTATCATTGCCTCTCTTCAGTGCTTTCCCTTGTCCTGCATAATCAGAAGTGATCAAATAGAAAATAAACATAGGTTCATTCAAAATATCTAGTACTTAAATGTTGGTAAGAAATTTCTTGGGGTCCTTTTTTTGTTTGTTTGTTTGGTATTTTTGTTTGTTTTAAGGAAAAGTATTTTTCTTATATTAAAAAGAAAGTTGAGATAATATGCCAGCTTAAGCTAGCTGCCAGAATCATTAATCTCTTCTTTCATTTGCCAATTTATATTGTGTAACTATGGATTTTGTAATATTGTTCCTTAGAAAACAAAGGTCTCAAGAGATTTTTCCTTTCCTCTAAAAAAAATCCTGCCAAACATTTGCAATGTTTTGAATCCTAAGTCATCTCCCTCATGTCTAGTCCCTTGCTTCCTATAAATTCATATTAAACAGAAAAGTGTTTTATTACTCCAACTAGATAAAAATTAACAGCTTCAACAGCAACAAAAAAATCCCTCTACCTTTGAGGTAACATTTTTCCCCACAGCAAACGCCCAACAAAAAGGAAGAAGAAGGAAATTATTTTTTTGACAGGCCAGTCTGCCTTGTTCATGAGAATTTTGATTCCCCCCCTTACCCCCCCAATACTAGGAATGCTTTACAGCTTTAATATTCCTCAACAATGATCAATATTATCAGTTGTACATTCACTATATTGTATACAAAGTATTCATCAGCCACAGCTCACCCAGTAATTGGCGTTTATGTGAACAAAAATTCTGTTATGCGTATTTAAAGGTTATGTCCCTGTTCAAGAATATTATTCAGACTAAAATATGAATTGAGACAATACATTAGAAACAGAGCTAACCTTTGGTTCTTTTTTGTCTCTGACAATAGTATTCTAACAGGCCACTCAGGCAAAAAGGCAAACGTTTTTTCGCATGACTCTTCTAATGCACTTCTAATTTGCATGTGCTTTCTCCTGTCATTTTAAAATGAAAATTTTAAACAGGTTCGAACTTTCTCTCAAAAACTTGGGTTGAGGTATTTATAGTTCCCTAGATGCATTGTTGTTAGCTGCAATCCACCGTAACCTGCATACTTTGCACAAATATGTAGGTTCTCTTTCTCAGAGTTGAATGCTTTTAATTTTATGTTAGTGTGGATAGCATACCCGTACATAATGACGCATGGATAGCTCTGTGCTAAACTGGGCATGTACAACATGAGCATGCGTAAAACAATGTCACGTAACAGTGTGCACTAGAAAGTCAGGCTCAGTAACATATCCAAGAGAAAACTATTTTTCTCACTTAAAAAGACTAACAATATCAGCTTCAAACATATTAAATAACCCTTGGCCAGTTGAACTTGAAGAACTAATAAGGTGCCAGTGGACACAGGATACAGCGGTAGAATGAATTTCAACAGCATTTATCTGACATACAAGCTGCTAGCCTCAGTGCTGTAAGAAACAGCTAAATGCCTCATGTTAAAGCCCAACTTATCTCCAGATGTTTCTATTAACACACCTTGTCTTCACTGTCTAGGTCAATGGAGGCCTTCAGAGCAATCATTATTACTTGAAAAGGTTATAATTACATATGGAGGTATTGTAACCGTTGTGTACTAAATATTGTGTTAAAAGTTTTATTATGTTTTCTTGATTTATTGATGTCAGCCTCAGCCTTGTAATCTGCCTGCTCCCGTAGTATGGCTCACTTTTATAACTGAAATTCGTGCAGGGTCAAGGTCAGAGTTATCTAACAAAATAAGAAGTAATTTGCCTTAAACCTAGAGTGGATTATTTAGATATCTAGACAGAAACCACACAGATGCTTTACCAGATTTCATGTACATATAAGATTAACCCACGCTCTAAGAATATAACCCAGCATGGATTAAATTTTATACATGTGCATTTGCAAAAGCACACTCTAAAAATAACAAGTGAAATAAAACTACAGGTCTGATTTGGGAGTATTGTCACGTGTTCTTTCTATTTTGGTGCTCAAGTCAAACAGGTTTCAGTTTCTATTCTTTGAAAATTATAGAATAAAAATGCTCTGAAATACTTGGGTATTATAGAACCTTCTAGCATTTTAAATCTTTTGTGATGCAGTTTCATCTTAACCCTTCAGGTTTGCTCTGAAGAGCTTTCGTTCTTAATTCAATGTACAAGAGCTCTTTCCTTAACATACATGAACGCAGGATTCCCTAATATCATCAAAAGCCAGCACAACTACGAATGGAAGAAATGCAGCCTTTGGAGAAAACAGAAAAGTTCATGGGGGGCTTTCATATTCTTAGAGTCAATTACAACAAAATCCCATGAAAGTAAATTCTTCAAGTCAAAAGACTTCAAAATTTGGGGAATTGAAGTGTCAGATTGAAAAGGTCTTTACAAGCATTTTTAAAATGTTAGGCATTTGTGATTGAACTCCTGACTTATCCCAATACATTCTCTTCATAGTAGTGACAGTATCTTTGTGTAGATGAGTAGAGAAAAATGGGCAGAATTTTCTATAAGGATCAAGTTTAAATGAAAAGGTGGCAGCCATTAGAATTGATGGAAAGATTGTAGTTTATAACAATATCACTCTGGATATGCAAATCATCCATATGCACATGTTGAAGCAAAGCTAAATAAACCATGCCGTTTTGGTCTAAGAACACTTTTACATGTCTGGAGGAGCTGTTCCCATCCTTTCCAAGGATTACACGAAGGGTTCATGGCGTTTCTCGTCTGGGGTGACAATTGCCCTAGCTGTTTCCTTTGGGGTGGAGAAGGAACTTTTACCTCCTCAGTCAGACTAAGGTAGAACCATCTTTCAGGCAACAGTTGAGAAAAGAAGTGGGTGCAAGTTATCCCACAAGAAGCATTCATTTAAGACACAGTGCAGAAGGGATCTGGCTCACTGCAGCTGTTTTCTGAATCTAGCTTGTTAAGGAAGACAACAAACAAGGTAACAAGGCCGAGGAACAAACTGAGGAAGAGTAAAGAGGCAACACTCTTTTTCCTCGTCACTTCATCTCCATATATGAGAAGCACAGTGGGGTTTCCGCAGTAGGCTGAGGCAAGCCCTATACTGTGGAGGGGCTGATGGCAGCCTTCCACCAGCTGGAAGGTATTACGGGAGGAATGACTTATATTGTACAAGTTATTGCTGGATAGTTCCCAGATGAGTTAACGCAATTGTGACCTAATTAAACCGCATCCCTGACGTTCTGCTTTTCTATTTGCATATACATGACAACAGCAATATAATATAATAAACCTTAAAGTAAATCTTAAAATACGTCAAGGAAGAAAGCAACAACTGTAGTGGCAAATCAACATAAGAGAGTAAAGTGTTATCCACATTTAAGTCACAGTCATTGCAAATGCGAACACTATACTGTGAAGGTCTTAGGAAACAATCTAACGAAACATCTCAGGTAGACAATATGATGAAAGAAAAAAACCTACTGAACATAATCAGAAGCTGCTGCACAATGGAGAGGCACTGGAGCTAGACACACATACACACTCACACACAAGCGTTTCACTTTAGAAGTAACAGCTCCAGAGGAATATCTTGAATTTTTAAGGACTACTCAGTGAAACCACCTGCTGGACATAAACTGGAGGTCAAAACAATGTGCCACATTGAAAGATTTTCATTTCTGTATTTTTTTTCATTAATTTTATTAGCTACATGATTCTTCTCTTAGTTTTTTTTAATCCCGAATCTGATGCTATAGCATTAGTTTTGGGTATGATCAGATCCCAGTTATTTTAACTATGTTGTTATCAGGGTGTTTCTTAGCTGTATTGTTATCAATGTTACTTAGTTGTGTAACTGCATTTGCACCTTAAATTAATATCCTTTATCTTTTAATGTCAGATCTAAGAATAGGTCCTTTACATAAACTGTAGAATAAATTGAGTAAAGATGAGTTTATGTTGCAGAATATTAGATCTCTGAATTGCACCTGCGTCTGTTAAAAGTTTTATTACCATTTGTTCATACTAGTACTGAATACCATTAAATGCAAACTAATTTAAGACCAATAATTTTTTGTTGTTGTTGTTAAAGCAAGCAGGCCAGCATCTTTAAAAGAAAAGATAATGCTATTACAGACAAAAATCAATCATGCAATTGGTTAAGGACTTGCAGTCATTTGGCAAATATTTTCGGAAAAGGACAAAGACTTCATCTTTCAGGGAAAGATCAATTACCCGTATTTCAGAAGAGACTTTCTGACATAACTAAACTGCTGGCTAAGTTTCCACTACTGCATATTTACGGGCCCTGATATTTTGTCAGAGACAGGATACTAAACTAGAATGATCCAATCTGTTTAACAGTCTGTAAGCTTCTTCTATACACATTTCCTTTGCTCACCAAGTATTTACTTTTTGCTGATGCAACTAATGTATACCTACAGTCTGAAATGTATTACCATGAGCAATTCAAGTCTGCATGCTGGGAGCCACACAGTGAGAAAAGGCACCTAACAGTAAAGGAACCAACAAAGGATGAATGGCCAAAGTAGTGAAAGATGGTGTCCAACAGCATGTTCTTGCCTTTCAGTTAAAACTGTTGTGCTGGATTTTTTTTTTAACTACATACCTCTCTCCATTCTGAGCTTTTCACCACTTTATTTCAATCATTAACTCAATTTTCACTTTAACTTTACAGTTCACTTTTGGAAACAACTCAAACCATTGTGTGGAGGGTAGCGAGGTGGGAGGAACATTTACTGTTTTAAAGGATTACCAGACTTAGGTGCTACATTTCTAGGTGTTGCTTTTCAGCAGTGCCATTGTACCATACTGTCTGCTCTTTCTCTAAGTGTCATCAACTTGTCAGCTCATAAGCAGGTGTAAAGCTTTGTTCCTCCCCAAGTCTCATGTTCAGTGAAGCCAATGGAAGTCTGCAAAGAGTGTTGTGTCAGGAGTACTTTTTTTGCAGGGAATTTAAAGGTAAAAATTTCTCTTCAAAATGAATGTCATTTTTTGTTACAGCAAAGAAAGCGACAACACATTGTTAAATGGATTATTAAAAGTCCTGAAAACAGAAGAGGTGCCTGGGAGGGCGCACTGAAGAAGCACTTCAAAGCCTAAAAATCACTGGAATGTGCAAGTAATGGGAGCAAATTATAAAATAAACCAAATAAAAATATCCTGACACAGGAAGATGAGTGTTCCATAACCAGCCACACGCATCCAAAATTCCCCAGTTGATACTTATGTCAGAAGGCAGAAAGTCCTCTGTTTGACTTTTTATAAAGCAAATATGTATTCTCATAATGCATTGAGATTTACTAAAGAACAGATTAAATTCTCAGATTTGTTAATATCGGTGATGTACACAAGGCCATGATAGTGAGCGGCATTTCTGTCTATCTAGCCCTTATTAGGCATCACAGCAAGAAAAACAGGTGAACAGTTTCACCCCAAATCAAGCCACCATTATATGGGATTGTTGTCTTAGTAACCTATGTTGTCACTTCAAGTAGGGTTATACTATCTGAAACACAAGAACACTACAGATCCTTTTATTTCTAAAGAGATTCTCAGCATACATTGCCTCTTACATGACTGCAGTATGAGTAAACATAACTGAGCAATTTTCAGTGCTATGGCACTGAATTTAGAATCTGATGCTTCATTGTTTGACTGAGACATAGCAGGAATAATTGAAGATCATCTGACTCTGTCTCAGGTCTAAAGCAAACGTCTCCAGTTCAATTTGTGAATGACTCCCACGGTGTTATTCCAAGAAGAGACAAATCATTGCAGGTAGATGGGAAGAAAAAGAAAAAGATCATCTTAACTACTTCAGTGGAAGAGAGATCAGTGTCACAGTCTGGATTTATTTTCTTCTAAAAAAAGACCCTAATCTGGAAGCCTTCCAGGGAGATCAGAACTCAATACTGGCTAAGGTATTATAAGAAAGTAATAAAGCTACATGCTATTCCTTCAGAACTATTCAGCTAAATAGAGGTAGCAAGGCAGAGAATTAGGACCTTCAGCTTCACTGAATGCTGTTTCTGGTAATTCTAGTCAGGATGTTTAGCTGTTGCTTCTTCAAGAATGAAGTGCAAGACAAGGAGTAACTACCTCATTTCTGAGTACAATCCAGCAAGATTATATTGCTGCTGTTGCTATTGCTTTTTGTCCTAGCATGGTAAACAAGACATCAGCTATCATACTACTTTTGACAATAACTTCGATTACTTGCTATGGATACTGTGGTCAAACTCTGTCTTATTCTAAAATTGTATTTAGCATACCTGGAAACAGTAGCGCTTCTAATTTTTTCTCCCTGCTTAAAGAAAATCACATCTTGAAAGATTAAGACATTTAAAGCTAAGTAAATGAAAACACAGAAAACAGAGAACATATTTGTTGCTTGGTGGAAATTGTGCTGTATCTCCCAATTTTCAAAGATGCTAAATTTTAATTATAAAGTTGTTTAAAGGTTATATACAGCTGTTTAAATGTTATATACAGCTGTGTGAACTGAGCATATAGCTATGCATGTTGGGTCAGAGGACATAATCTAAAATTATAAAAAAAAAAAGTGCCAAATTGTGGTCTCCTAAAATATAGAAACATCTTTCCCCCCTCCTCCTCTCCTCCCTCTCCTCTCTTACTTCTTTCCCCTCCCCCCAAAACAGTGGTTTTTACTTTAACTTGTCAAGTATTTCACAGTTTCTCAAGTATTTAGCAATGAGGATCTAATTTGAAAGTGCCAGGTTCTTTTTTATTACACTTTATCAATATTGTTAAGGGAATGATGTAATTGTTTGGGGTTTGGTGAAGACATTCCATGTCACTTCAGTGTTAATACCAGGCTGGAGCCTTCCTTGTCTGCCTGCGTAAGCTAGATAAACACAGACCTGTGTGCTTTCTTCTCATCTCAGGATACTTACTCAGGGAGATCTTGGAACACATGCCTGTTGCGAGCTAAACATTTCACTTTTCATTTTATCCATGTGCCAGAAATCCATTCCTTGGATAAACACTTTACATACTGACACTCTTAAAGTCACTAAACACGATAAATAAAGAGAGAATACATCATTTCAAAACCGATTAAACATTTTCTCACTTGTGACAAATGAACAGCTATACAGTGTATGGAGTCCCTGGAGCAGACATTCCATTTTCTTTGTCTTTATTTTGTGTGGAAGATTAACTTTCCATTTCAGCTCATCTATTGCACAATTGAGCTTTTCTAAAATACACATTGCTGCATTTTCCCCAAATCATTATTCATTTTAGAAACATTTTTGTTGTTATTGCTGCAAGAGTTTTTCTTTTAGACTTTCGTATTTTTATGGAGACATCAGCTTAAATATTTTGTGCCTAAAGTTAAAAAAAAAAAGGGGGGGGGGAGAGCAAGAAAGAATTTGTAGTTTTTTGTGGAGTAGACCTGAGCTTATACATGGGCTGAAGTTATCCACTTCAAAAATGAAAATCCAAGCACATTAATCACATTAATTTTGCTCCATGTAATCCATCACTTTTCCTTGCACTACTTGCTTGTCTAGTCATTCTATGCATTGCTGTTCTACCTATGATTAGCCAAATGTAACTAATCTTTTATTTAGATTTTCAAGCTCTCATCATCTTTTTCACCCGCACCCGAGAAAAAACATTTTATTTCAAAGCCCAAATAAAAATCTTAGTGAAATAGATACACATAATACTAAAACTATACCATTCTTCAACATTTTAACAAATACCACTAATCTGATTAAGAATTTCAGTGGGAAGGTGGAAGGAAGAAAGAAAGAGAAATGTAGCCTAAGATAACAGGAAAAAATAACTTTGCCCTAATGTTGTCCTAACATAACTCCTCATGTGTTCCACAAAAGGTTTTGCATGTGATGTTATCCCTGCTAGATACTCACAGTAAAGAGGAACAATAAAGATGAATTTTCTTCTTCGACAAACTACTATGTAAAAGGAGCTGTTACACTCAACATAGCAGGAGAAAAGAGAATTAGTACAAGTTCGAAGGAGCAGACCAAGCTAAATGAGAATTCAGGGAGCAGTTTGCTTTCCCCCATATTGTGGATGCTAGGTATACCCATAGGAAGTTTTTGATATGATGGTTCCAGTGCAGTCAAGGAAACAAATAAGAATGGAGAGTGAATTAGACACCAGAAGACAGTTGACAAGTCACAAGATTTCTGAACAGATTGCAAATTCCCCTTGTCCTTAGATATCTGTCAGCTTTGGACATGTGGTCTAATCCATTTTCCACAGGCGAAACTGTTTCCTTAAAAGAGCAGTCAGACATCACAAAAATCTCTGCTCCTAACAGTAGTTTCTTCTCTCAAAGTTTTATTGTGAAGGAGATTTTTAAGGATAAGAATTATGTAAGTCAGCAGTTAAACAAACCTAAGAAATGTCAGGAATGCCTTTCATATACTTGAGCAAGAGGTACAATACTAAGCCAAAGCAATACTCCCTTTGTTCCATTTTTTCCGTCGTGATCCCACATCACCAATGTAGCACTCAAGGACCTGCCATCTCCTTACAAGTAAGGAGGGAGCTTCTTGTGGCAGAGGAACATCCACTCTCCCCTTGGTTTCCTTTTCAGGTACTATTTTTAGTACATGGCCCAAGAGAATAGAAAGAAAATGTGGTGCTGTACCAGGAAACATGTCAACTGCACTGTGGCATTACAACAGGTAGCACATTTGGGCATCGGGGCCATAGAATGCCTAACAAACTGTAGTAAAAACTAGAACCTTTTATAGTGGTATATTTTATGCAAATCCTATTGATAGACTTCCCAGCTCAGGGAATATACAAGAATATATTCATTAGCATATATCCACTGGCAGTTGTAGCTAGCACAAAAAGATGATGGTATTTTTAGTGAAAGGAAAACAAACACAGACTGTCAGTTTCACTAAATCTGGACTATAAATGGTGTGTGTCATATTTTGGTCTTTTGCTGGGACAGATAAAAATCTGTCCCATTTCAATACTGCTTCTGGAGAACACTGCCAAAAAATCAGAAGAAACCACAAGTTGTGCAATGCAGTGAAGTTCCCGATTTTGAAAACTGTCTCAACTGCACACATCCGTAATGAAATTTAATGAGGTATTTTGCTTTTTGCCACAAAAAACTATTTGAAGATCTATCAGCCGTTCTACAAAGGAAGTCACATTTAATTATACATAACATTAGTATATTAAAAAACAGATTTCCATTCTTTATTTTAAAGCAGATATTTTCTAGGCACAGGAAGTGCTACCTAATGAATAATGGTTGTCTGGGGAATGCTACATGTCTGTCAAGTCACCATGATTCTGGTGTAGTATGAACAGTTTTCTCTGAGTACAAATGGTATATTCTGAATTTTTTACATAAGGTACATACATTTTCCAAAAGACAGGAGTCATGTGCAATATTTCTCTAAAGGTAGGCTGTGTGTTTACAGTCTTTTTTTCCCCCCCCTAATTGTCACATTAAAATTGACAATAAATAAATATCACTTACTTTTCTGAGTGCCTCTCTTTTTCTGTTCAAAAATACAATAATGCTAGCTACCAATACAGCAACTTCTACCAAAACATATTTTTCAAATAAAGGTTTCACTGCATTCTTCTTTCTTACCTTTTATGTGCTTCTGTCAGTGACTTCTCTTCATTTTCTTGGTCTATTTTAGCTGTAAAAATACAATCAAAGAATTAACTACAAGGTGGAAGATAAAGATGTTGTTCAGGATAATGTTCATTGTAAATATATCATGTATAAAATGTATAGAAACCACCTCAGGATATACTCACATACATCAATTCTGAAAGAAAAAACAAACAAACAAAAAACCCCCCACCACCCCCCAAACAGAACTACGTGAATTTTGATATTCCTATTAAAAAACCAACAACCAAACAAAAACCACCAAAACCCACCAAAAAGACTACAACCATACAAAAACAACGACGCAAGCTCTGAAAATTAAAAAAACAAATCTTGCAGTAATACAAACAACAACCAAGTCATGAAAGTGACTTGAAAACAGATCTTAAAAAATTATTCTGAAAACTTAACAAAGAAGGAACTGGTCTACCAAGAGAAGGAAAAGCTGAGTGAAGAGCAGGAAGGGTTCAGTCTTACAGCTTTTCTAAAAATTGCTTGATAGTTACAAATAAAAGCTCTCTTCCCTTTCCCTGCACACACCATCTCCCTGTACACACATCAGTTAGTGAAGTACTAGAGGCATAGCGAGGCCATATTGAAAACATGACTGGTTTTATATGAAGAAAATGATCATCTGGTGATCATGTGAAGGAAATTAAAAATACGAAAATGTCATTGCAACACATTGGTGAAAAAATAATCTATTTTCCATGTGTTCTCGCCTATTTTATTTTGTACCTATTTCACTTAACTTAGATAGGTATTCTGATACACAAAATCTGCAAGAACATGCATATTAACTTTGGCATCACCAATGTGCAAAGCAATAGTACAAATCGCTCTGTGCATGTGTGCTTAGGTCAGATTTATACTGATACAGTCATTCAGGTAGCACAACTTAAATTCCATTTAAGATCTGCACGCTTTAGCCAAAAGCTTTTTAGTTTGAAAATTGATTCTGTCTGCTGGACTACTGGCCTGATAATTTTCAAGGAGAATTTTAGTATTCCCAAGAGTCAGTGGGTTTTGGGACATGAAGAGGCTCTGAACTATCCTGGAAACAAATGTCAATGGTACAGAATTCATATAGAAATATAAAAAAGAAGGATAAATCTTTAAGCTATTTTTCATTCCACTTTCCCTATATAGCTTTACAATAATAAGTCATTAAAATTATGCTATGTTGTAGATACATCACCTCTGAAAAAGGAAATCCTGATTTTAAATTTGGCAAAAATGAGAAAGGCAATGGAATAATCAGGGAACAAAGATAAGTACTATTTTTCAGTTACAATGTTTCAATCAACAGCACTTTACAAACATACACTAACACTAAAATAGACCTGTGAAATCTGTAGCAAAGATACACAAATGTTTCCCTATTCCCTCTCCAGTCAGAGAAGGATCAGAGCTATGCCTCATGCTGCAAATGCTTTTTATTAGTAGTAATGTAGTCCGCCGAGTAGGGTGAGCCATGCCTGGATGTTTGCAGCAGCAAACACTGCATTTAGTAATCATTACTTGAAGATTTGGGCTCCATCATTGTTTTGCTGAAAGTGAAAAAAGTCCCAGCAAACCACAGAAAACTTGAGGGAGAGCTGGGTAAATGTTCTCAAGGAAATTTAAGAGCACGTGAAGCCTGTCTGATTACAGGTTTCAATACCGACTTGAAACTCAGCCCAGATTCTTCAAAAGGTTTGTGAGGGCTCACAACCCTTTTGAGTGAACTTGGGCCCAGTGTTGAGTGAATCTGGGCTGACTTAGACCTTTTCTTGAAAGCCTTGCTTTGCTTTGGATATGAAACCAGGTGAAACCTGGCAGCTTTGACAGAATTTCATTAATTTTTTTTTTTTCCTCTTCATACTTCAATCCTGAAAGTCAAGGTATGACTTGTAAAACCATATGGTGCAAGAGAAGAAACTGCACACAAACTCCCTGGATGAAGGGATATCCAATATCTAATTCTGCATTAACACTTTCACTAAGTATCTGTAGATACAACTTTTAAAAAAAATAATTCTATTACTCAAAAATGTAATTTGGACTCCTCTCAGTTAAACAATGCTTGGAAATGGAGGATAGAATGTTCCAGCCTAGGACAGTCTTTAAGCACATACATCATATTCGTAGGATATAACTCTTTTCATAATTTCCAGGATTGATGGGATGTACCATCATCTGAGCTGTCTAGTTTCGGTTTTCTTCTTCCTTATTTCAACTGCTCTTCCAATGCTTACAAACAATTATTTACCCATCAACAATGGAGCAAATACTTCACAATTTACTTTTTGAAAGAGTACAAGCACAACATATTATATTAGGCTTATCAAAGCATGTCAGAATATCCCCATTCTGGAGCAAGTTTTGTTTCAATTAAAAAGGAGTTACTATGGTCCAGAGATGGGGGGGAAACCAAAAAAACCGAACAGTTCAGGTAGCTGTACTTTTAATTATTTCATAGAAAATGGGTATTACACAATGAAAAAAGTCTTGAGAATCCCTGAATGATGCAGGTGCATTTAATAGCACTTTTTTAAAAAAGTAATACGTACATATGCATAAGGCAGCTACTATATCCACAGAGAGAGATTTCATCCTGCATCAGATCACCTCTTGGCATTAAACAGAGTCTTGCAAGGAAAGAATTTTCTCTAAAACAGAATTCCCTTGTAGTCTGTTCCAAATACGTGATGACACTTCTAAACCTTTTGCATGTTATCAAAAGGCTATTATTCAAGTGTAAATCTGACTTGCAATCCATTTGCTTTCTCATTTTTCTAGACATAAGAAGTTAAAGAACAGTATGAAAACAATTCTGCTATCACAAGACAACAGGTGGCACCAGTGAAAGAGAAGAAAATATGGTATGTACACTCAGGGATCTGACCCTGTCCAAAGAAAAATATTCAGATGACTGCTTTTGCACTAGTATACAGTAAACACCTGAAAGCTGTGGACAATGGCTAGTCAAGGACCTGCATTGAGATTTAACCATCAAGGGAAGAAAGCCTCCTGTTTTAAAAAACACAAAAGTCTTACTATCACCTGGATACAGTGGAATACCTATTAGATGTTGAAGCAGCCGGAGATTCCTATAACTTCTGGAACTGGCCTCTAATATGATCACCTGATATTAGTGGCTATTGGTATTTTGTTCCGTACTAATCACCCCATTGGTAAACTGCTTTCAACTCATTTTTCCTGTTTGAGTAAGGAAGGAAAAAAAAACCAGAGTTGCAACAGATTCAGTTGAAGTGTCCCAGAGTGCGTTAGACTTTACCATTTCATCCACTATAATGCATCTTTACTGTCACTTCTCCATGCAAAGCAGTTCATCACAACTGTAAAGACAGTGCCTTCAGGCACCAGTTTGGCATTCTTCCTTCTTGGCAAACTATAGCAATTAAGTGCTAAGTACCAGCTGAAAGGTGCCCACCTGGAGAGAAGAGTCACGGGAGAAACGCGTATTTCCTTTTACAAAACAGAACTCCTCCAACTGGTCAAGTAAAAAAGGAGAAAATCCCTACCCGTTGCACAGTCATCCTGCCATGGCAATGGCTGATAGAGAAAAATTGGTTATTTCCAGGGATACTGTGGCAGCTGAGCACATCTGAGCATTCTGTTCTGCCACTAAAATTTCTCTATCTCTGTCCTGAAGAAGCAAGATTACTTCAGAAAGACCTATTGATTTTCTTTGAAAAACATTGAAAGAAGTCTTGTAGTCATCCAGTAGCCACTTCTGTTTTTATATATATATATATTCAGAATCCGTCAGCTCACCATAGTAGAGACTGCTTGCAGGCTTTTCTGACAGATATAGGAGCTCCCACTCTTGGGTCAGTTATCTTTCCCAAATGAAAATATTCAATATTTTATTGACCCATCATCTTTTCTCCAATGCCCTGCTAAGAGTAGTTATCTTGATCCTGGACACTAACTTACTAAACTGCCTCCAAATACGCTGTTCCAAATCTATGAAAGACTATATCATACCAGGAAATACTAGCCCCTATATTTCATGTAATGTAGCAGTAAGCAGTGGTAAAACTTAGTTTTATATCTCTGCATGCATACACTCAATATATTGTAGGGCTTTATATGTAGCTCTCGTAACACCGAAGGCATGTATATTCTGTAAAATCTACTTAAAAGGATATAGTTGAAAAATAACCTTAGGTCATATTGAAAAACATTGCTGTATCAAAAAAAGAATATTTTAGAGGGAAAGTGACCTCTCATGGAGAAAAGCTGCCTTATCTACTATTTACAACATATACTGAATTAGTTATCTTTTCCCTTTTTCTTTTGAAAGCGTCTTTAATGCCTTCTTGTTGGATGATGTTCCACTGTTCGCCTGGTTTTCCATTGATACCTTGAGATTATTTAAAGATGGTCTCCCTTTAAAGTAAGGTCTATACTTCCTCAATACTTTATATATTTGGTCAAAATTCAAGTACATTCCTTCCTCCCTGCAGCGTTCCTTACCAAGCATGAGGACTTTACTATATCCAAGACTCCTCAATCAATTATTTTAACTACAGGGTATATGTATTTCTTCAAAATTTATTCTCATCAGATGTTCATATTTCTATCCTATCACTTTTTGTATTAGCTTAAATTTACTGCTTGATCTTTTATAATTGGGACATAAAACTTGATTTCATGCAATTCAAAATGAGCTTTCCAACTAACCTTCACAAATGAAGTCTAATTAACTTAATTCACAAAAGCCTTGTTGCTATCAGCATATACCCACATTCCAGAATGATACATGCCATTGTTCTGTGTGTTTGCTCTTCCAATTCTTTTAGATTAGAGTCCTGCAAAGAGTACACATAGACTTCTGCAAAGGCACATGTATGAATAGCCATACTACAGTGACCTATGCATTTATGAAAATCTGAAGCATCTCACGAAATTGAATGTGAGAAGTATACATAGGCATTCTAGAAGATAATGGTATTTAGCAGAACAGTATAATTCACTTTACTGCAAACAGTCCTTTTTTCCTTTAAGAAGCCTAGAAGATAAAATTAAATGAAGAGGGGTTCAAAGGTAAGCCATTTTTGGATCACAGATTGTCTCCTCTGACCTCAATGACAAGTGACATTTCAGACCTCTTACGCTAAAATCTCTGCAGGAATCAAGCCACTCTGCAAACTAAGAACATTGCCAAGTATTTTCTCATTTTAAGTTCAATAAACTTTCTATATTGGTCTCCTCCAAATTTAACCATTATACCTTCTGCATTAAATTGGATTTTTAAAGAAGTTATTTACATGAATATATCTATTTTCTGTATGCACAGGCTATTTTATGTATGGACAGACATTGCATATAATTTCTCTCGTCTCTATTACCAGTTGTTGCATTTTCTTGTTTGAAAGTCCAACATTTCACTCTATCATCTGTTCCAGAGAATTTAAAACTCATAAGAAATATTTGACCTAAGACTAACTGGGAGGTCAAAGACTTGCAACAACTGTTTTAAACTGGGACTGTTCTGTCCCTGTGCTATATACATATTACTGAAAAGCGGTGGAATTTTTAGAAATCCTTTTTACTGTAAAAAAGAAATCTATTTCTAACACTTTTACAAACCCTTGCTGCAGGTTTACCAGGATCTTTAAAGAGGACATTTTTTCCCCCACAGTGGCGCTTAATGAATAGTAGCCGGTACTTTGAAAATATACCAAATATCTACTCTGGCAGAGCCACAAACTCAAAAAAAAATCCCAACAAAACTAAAAACAAAATTGAGGGATAGACTTTCTTAAAAAGTGTATGGAACATCAGGTGGTTCATCTGCCACTGCTGACCCAGCTCCACTAAGACCTGAGGATAGCTTGACAGAAGCCACGAGGATAGCTTCTGTAGGTATCTCATGCATGTGACTCGGAAAGAAAGTGAAGATAGAGAGAGAAAATACTGGATGAACAACCACCACATGCAAGGGCATGCAGTTACACTGCTATTATTAGGGTCTAAGGTTCAAGTTTACATGACCTCTGCCAGAGCTCCTAACAGAATTCCTCCATTCTCCTTGGCAGCACACACACTTTTAAATGCCTCCAGAAAACACAAAATAATACAGCTATTTTATTTGGTAATCAGCATACTATTCAACAGTGTTTTGAAATGCCTTGAAATACCAAAGCAGAATAGCAGAGACACCAGGATCAGTAGAAAGCTCTTGAGAAAAACCTATTTCTTCCCCCCTTTTGGCTTCTGAATGTGTTTTGCCTCAATTTTTTGATTTTGTTGTTGTTTGTTCTCTTTGCATGTTTTATTTAATAAGACTAATGTGGTTGGGGACACGAGTGGCACTGTGAAGAACTAAGTTGCCATTTTAGATGGAAACTATCAAAAAGGCAGTGGGTTTGGGGGAAGACTGTAAAGAAAATTGGATGATAAATAATTTTTAAATGATGACAGGGGCTCATGCTTAGTGGCATTGCAAAAAAAAAAAAAAAAAAAGGCATTACAACTTAAACTTAAAATTGAATATGCAATAATACCAGGAATTTCATGAGAAAAATAGACTAGTAGACTCAAAGCTAACAGTTAGTAAGAATTATCAATGTCCTTTATGTGCAAATGTACTAGATAAACATAGTTACAAAGCAAATTGATGCTTTGGTTCCGATTCAGGAATTATTCCATGTAGACCTTGTAGGTCTACTCAAACAGCATTCAAACACCCTCTCAGAGCTTTTGTTCCACCAGAACGTTTTGTTGTTGGCTTGTGGTATGATCTTGAGCCAATGATTACTGCCTGTAGTCACCGTATGGCCCCAAACTCTGTTGCAATTTAAGCTATTTCTGCTGAAGTAGTTTCAAAGGGCTATGAGTAAGAAGATGCACAAAACTGCCATCCCTTCTGATCTCCTGATCTCTCTTAAGGGAATATCACGTCTTCTCAGGTAATTGAATACAGGAATGCATCTGAGTAATCTCAGATGGAAGGCAACAAGAATCCTTTCATCTGCTTGTCTATGTCCTAAATCCTTTTGCTTTTTTCCTCTCTTTTTATTTAAAGTGTTAACTAGTATTTTTTTATAATTAGCTATGAATGTGCTTTCCAGTAACTTTCAAGTGGAGCCAGTTTTGTTGGGGTTTTTTTTGATAGATACAATGCCTTTTCAATGAGTCATTAGAGCTACGTTGCTATAGTTTTGAGAGTTTCTATTTACACTGAACAAAGATACAAGTACATTTGGTTGGTTTATTATAGGGTATATTTAGGCTAAAAAAGCTCTGCAAAGAGAATAAAGCAGGGTTTCTTCTGGGAATTCTAGCAGGAGTTTTACATCCTTCTGTATTTCCTATGACAAATTCATAGAAGGTTGTGAGCATGAAGAATACACACTCCTCTCCCTCTTTTTCTAAAATTTTCTTACATACATGATAAAGAACATTTAAATACTTCATTCAGATCCCAGTTTCTTGAAGATAACTGGGGACAGAGCATCTAATATGCTGGACATTTTCCTAATTATGTTGTTCTATTTTTTTCAGCACTTATGATAAGTTAAACACATAAACACTTATATTGATTCTAACCAATTGCACTTTGCAGTGACTTTACACTCTCACGCAACAGGAATAACCCAAATTATGTGCTAGCCCCATAGATTATGATCAAGATCCATGGAACCACAGCTTAACCTCTCAGTTAATACATGAGCACTGAAAGTTGATCTTTGTTGAAAGTTAAAAAAATTTAAACTTAACAACAGACTCTATAAAGGAGACTGACTTTTCAATTAATAACTATATTAATTAATAATAACAACAAAAAAACACCAGCACAAGTCCTATCTATGCCTCAAACATGCTGTGTTTCAAGATGTGAACTCTCTCCACGTTTACTATTTCTGTCCTCTTTCAGTATATCTCAGGCAGCAGTCTGGTAAGAAGACAGGTTATTTGCCACTGTTTGAAAGATGACATCTGCTGTTAGCTGAATGGAGGGAGAATTGGGACACAGATCCAACGCTTAAAAAACCAGAAAATCACTATCATACTTAGTTATGTGCATTCAGCAACTACTCAGTATAATGTTGTCATACATTGCATTCATAGAAGTAAAATACATTATATTTGATGTGCAGCTTTGAGGTCCTCACCCCATGTTCCTCTCTACTGATTCTAAAATCCTACACTGCTCAAAGGTCTCAGTCAGATCAGGACTAGGCACTAAACAGATGTGCAGCATACCTAGGACTAAATATATGTTATTAAGTACAGTAAAGATACTACAAGAGATTTCAGGCCTGATTTAAAAGGAAGACTGTTAGCTGTGAGCCTGGACTCTGCAGTGCTGGAGAACATGTCATGCCATAGGGATTAGGGCCAACGAAGGAGCTAAACACTCTTACTTAAGCTTTAATGTCATCCTCTTATTTTTCTTTTTCCATCCCAAGAACTATGTGGTAAAATCAATGTCATTTGAACACATTTTTGATTTTACTGGAGAAGAGATTTAAAATGTGAATTAATTTTTTCCCACCTATCTATCCACAATGTTTTTGGTAATTTCAGTGATCTGCTGCATTTATTCAGAATATTTTGGGGTGGATGACTTGTATCCTGCTATTGTGACACTCATGCATTGATCTGTTCCCAAATGATGCCAAAATATCTGTGTTACCCTACCACACCTGTGCTGTCTACAGTCATTGCATTGATGTCTACAAAAATGATTAAATGAGGTCCTGTGCCAAAGGCACAAACAGCTGCCAGCCCCAGTCTAAAGGTTTGGCCTTCCATGGACTTTGAGGCAAGGTGAGGCTAATTCAGTGAAGCCTGCTTAGTGCTGCAAATACAACACAATCAGAATTAGGATTATTATGTAATAATGCACACCAATGGAAGTGCTGACATCCGAGGTAGGGACAAGTTTATACAATACTGACGTTAAACTATTTATTAGCATTAAGATGTCAGCGTAAGATTAAAAAAATACTTTCAGCACTCAAAGAACAAGTTTTAAAAGCTCTTTCAATAATCCAACAAAAGGAATACTAACATAAAAGTGTAAACATTCATGGAATTAATTTGTTTAAGTGTGAATTCCTGCATCTTTTGTTCTAGTGACTTTATGTTGCTCGCTCTTCATATGCCTCCAACATTTTCTTCCAAAATGAAAAAAAATTTGGTTTTTTTTAATCTTAGTAATGAGTATATTATGATAATAATAATATTTAAAGTGAATGTCTCCACATAAATCTACCAATATCCAACCCCTTAATGTTCTGGGCATTTTTTAAAAAAAGAAAAACATTTACTTGTATATATTCTTAATGGTGTTTTAGTCATATTTTCTCAAATTATTTTTAGAAAAATTATGAAGTAGTGCTATGTTCTCCCTCATATTAATCAAATTATAAAAGCAACATTTAGAATGGAATCTGCAAGATCAATCATTCTCGGGTAGAAAATGCCAGAATTAAGATTACCCTAGCAGCGCTCATTTCGCAATCATCTACAGTACTTCTGGAGCCAGGAACTGAACCCAGCCATCCAAGATTCAGTCTGATGCTTTAGTCTCATTCACAATCCATCATCTGATGATGCACAGCCTTTTGCTTCTTGACCTAAAAGAACAAGTCACGGCCAACTATCTGGTTGCAGCTACAGTAATAAATACAACACACTTTGTGATTTATACATTCATTTACTAATGGTTTGGAAACTGGATTCCTGAATGCTCTTCCTGGCAAAAGAGGGAGATGGTTACAGACAGTTCACCCAAGAGGACAATTTTAGCATCTTTATTCTGCAAGGTCATGAGGATGTGGCTAGAATTTGGGTCTGGAGAACAGTCTGTATTCTTGGGTCTAGCAGAATGAAACCTAGGGCTGGCATTCACTAACAAGAGCAGAACTGCAGAATTTTGCAAAAGAAGACTAGAAGGAACCAAAGGTTGAATGGTTACCTTGTATTCCCAAACTTAGAAGCACACTGGAAATATCCCCAATGTTTTTAGATGAACTAGATAAACATCAGAAAATTATGTTTTTACTTCTTCGATAAACAATGCAGTCTAGTGCTTAAATTTCCTACACCATAATGCTTTTTCTAAAGTCTGAAAGTAATGATATCTGTTTGGCTTCTGAATATGGTATCAGATGACTTGCTCAGATTTGAAGTCTGTGACATTTTCACAATTTATAGAATCTCAGTGGAAAAGCTGAGATTCCAACATATTGCCTTTTCCCAGTTCCCAAACCAGACTTACTTTTCCAAGGGAGTGATGGTTGCTGCCTCCTATCATAAGTCTCCTGCCTTAACAGGCTGCAAAGAATGCACAGCCTAGCCGGAGTCCCAGCAGCAAACACCCAAAGACTGTTTTTCAATACAAAGCTAACCGCAGTTTAAACCTGGGGACTGAGACTCATTTGTGGTTCATGCACACACAATACTTTTAACATGAGCTGGCTATCCTATCAAGGGGGGACAAGGTTAAAGGATTACTAACTGCTAATGAAATTCCTCTAAAAATTGCATGATGATTAGCGCCCTCAGTATTTCCCCACCATCCTGTGTGTCAGAGACGTTACCCCTGGGAAAAGAAGTGATTTCTAATGCTTTCTAAACCAGTAGATGTGGTCTCTGATTTTTTTATGCCTCTATCTATCCACAACTATGTAGAGGACAAAGGAGACAAGGTTCCTAAATTGTGTTTTCCTTTGCAATCTCTTTTATTCAAATTGTGATAACTTGTGGGGAGTAACTCAATGACAGAAAACTTCAGTGAATATATACCCTAAATTGGGGAGATGCAAATAGTACTTTTTAAATTCCTACAGTTTGGCCTGAATAACTTTTCATTGGAAAAGGACCATTGTTCTACTAAATTTCATGTTTATATTTTATATTACTCAAATATTGGAGAATTTCAGGAAAAAAAAAATTAACATTTGTGAAAACAAAAGAACCACATTAGGTACTTTGTGATTGATGATTTGCAGCATGTGGACCAAAAAGAGGACAGCAAACATGGGAGAACAGAGAAGATTGCCTTGGAGGTTTTGAGGCACATAGACCCTCAGAAATCAAATGCATAGGACAAAGCATGCTTGCAAATATCCACTAAGCCAGTGTAGAGAGCATAGGACAGGTAGTTTGATCTTCTGATAAGCAGAATAGTAATTTTAAGAATGACCCTTAAGAATGAAAGTCTATCAGAAAAAGGACTGGTATCCTTTCACTAATTTGCATATTTTAATGAATATACTGATTATTTATCCTACCGTCTACGCTGGCAAGGCAAATGCTGAGCAGCCTTAATCATATATACCACTAGCATTTTTGTCTAAAATATTACAACTCTGAACACATTCTTGCCTCTTCCTCTTACCTTTTGAATGAAATCTTTACAAGTAATCTAGTAATATACAATCTTTTCTGTCTCTGATGAATCTAATAAAAGTGTTAACGTTAAAAAAAGAGTTTTTATTAATACATCAATAGTAACAACCAGCTAGACTAGTTACAGTGACTTAATTCAAAGTTATATAACTGTGCCAGACAGTAACTATTCTTACAAAGCAGTGCCTTTCTAACCCGTTGCCAAGGATATTTAATTTGATGTCCAAGTTTTCTTGCCTATGGGGAAACCATTTTCCATTTTAGCTGCTAGCAACAAGTATAAGTGAATATGCTGTAAATAACTAGCTATTTGAACTTTTGGGTCCCATTATCTTCTCTGAAAAAGCATCATATAAACATGCCAAATTATTCAACCCTATGAAAAATGCTTTTCATCTGAATTATAAGTTAAAACTTTTCTGACTTTAGAGAAACTGGAACTTGAAAAGATAAAAACTTAAAGCTTGATTTTTCTTTGCCCAGAGCATATGTTATATAAACACAAATCCCCAAAAGGTGCCAAGAATTGTCCCTCTGTTTTTCTAAATGATCATGTGTGCAGTCTAGCTGAAAAGACTCATCGATTATGTCTACATAAACAACAAAAGCCCTTAGAAAAAATATCTAGATCAAAAGCCTGTCAAACACTGAACAGGAAAGAGAAATCCTGCTTTAAACATGGCCTCTTTCAAGTCTGAATTCAATCCCATGAAATAAAAACAAAGGATTTCATAATGAAAGGTATTTAAAATTACTTTATTTTTGGAACTTAACCAGGGATTCTTTTTTCTTATACATTAACCTTTGTCTTTCTTACACTGGGACAGAATTCTGCAAAATATGCCTTACAGTTTTAAATAAATGTAGGCATTGTTTAGTCACAGTCCACTGTGTTCACAATACACATTTCCAATTATTTTCATTAAAACACAACAATGACATTTTTACTGATATTATGGGTTTCTCCTTTTGTCAACCACCTGACAATATCCACTGTGAACATGGGAACACAGCAAAGTTCTTAATCGATGAGATGCATTTTTTTTTTCTTTCTCTTTTTCCTTACTTTCCTAGAATACAGACACATAATCAAGAAAGGAAATCGCATATCCTTGCAAAAGCAGAGCAGATTACTATATAGCTTATATATAATTATGCTTTGGGAGTCATAGTTAGAAATCATAAAGTAAGCTAAAGTATAGAGTCAGATACTTCTGAAAGAATGGTTTCTAAAAGAAGTGAAAGAAATTTAACAGATATACGTCTGATGAAATATAATCCTCATGGTTGATTTCCTACTCTGTTATTAAGGTTAATATGCAAACATATGGCATGATTTATAGTATACCATTAGCGATCTCTTTCAGACCAACTTGTGATTTGATAGTACCCTATGTATATATATAAATAATAATATAAACTTAATGTAAAACACTTGCTACATGTTTAATCATGCCACTAATGTAACATTTGTATGTCATGTACATAATCAGAATCCAGTTTTAAAGCAGTTCATACCTGCTATTGCTGGAGATAACATCCTGTTTGCCAGGTTTGGCTAACAGACATTTGTCTTAGAAAACATCAGTTCACGTTTGATGGTTCAAAATGGTGGTTTTGCTGAATTTATTCACTGTAACTGAGAGTCCTATAGCATGGGTCAGTATATACTAGAACATATGTAACTCCATTTCTTATGAAGTTCAGATAAGTGGTCATCTTGGATATTCTAACCAAGCAGATATAAATGCATACCTGACTGGCCACAAACATAACGCACATTCAGTTAATAGTTATTTCTACATATGGTAGCTCATTAACACAGCTGTAGGCTAACAAATTACTGACAGCTCCATTGAATCAGCATTAGAAACTGTCTTTTCACATAACTTACCTGTTCAGGAGATAACAGGTCTGTCTTCTATTATAAAATGCAATATCAAAGCAGAAAGAGCAGCAAAGTGGTCAAGACAGAATTTCATTGGTGTACTCATCAGGTCATTGTCAACCTGACACATTGAATTCTAACATATCAAAAAGTGAATTGGTCAATACGGAGTATATTCTTTCAGGGTAGCATTTCAAGGGATGCTCTGATATACCACTAATCAAAAATTAAAGTTGTCCATACCTCCTCCTATAGTCTCACGAAAGAAGGGTCTAGTAAAGCATTGAAAGCATAGTCTATTCATTTTTAAAGTGTTTTCTTTCTAGCACTTAGGATGCCAGTTCATCATGGATATTTCTAATGTATTTTCACTTGCAGTGTTTTCCACTAATCACATCCAAGTATTTCATATGAATTTGCCTTATATCTGGAAAACCTTTAACTACTTTTGCTATGCTTACTCCATGTTTTTGGCGCATACAAAAGAATTATCTCTTTGGAAAGAAGTTAATGAAACCAATCCAGCTTCAATAATTTTTCAAGGAACACAGGTTGTAAAATTGTTTTCTACTGGAATGTTGAACTTATCAGAAGATCACCACTGAAGCCAAGAGCGTTTGTCTTTGCTGTCGTGCAAAAGAGAATGAGTCACCTACGGTACAACAGAATCATTTTGCAAATCTTTTAGAACTGTGTGGCATCTGATTAAACTAATCCACATCTTTCTATGATGCCAAAATAAACAGTCCCTTTCCCACAATGTATAAACATTGTTCCCATAACTTTCCTTTGAAATGTCATGAAAAGGTTAAGTGACGTTTCATTATTTACCTTGACTAATGAATTGCTCCATGTTGTCTTTGAAAGGCTGGAGGTGCTCTTCAAGTGACAGCTGATAAACTTTTGCTGCTTCTGTCTCACATACTGAAATTGAAGTAACAGATTAGTTTAGGATGACACATCATAGTATGGATCTGCATACTGTAATAAAAGACACATTTAAATTAATGCATAGCCAGTGAAACTGCCATGATATGTGCCTCAAACACACTACTTCTAGATCAGATGCAAAACCTGCACTGAATATTAGGAACAACCTTAATTTAGTAAGTAAAGCCATGTGAGGGCTTGATACCTGCTAAAACCACAGATGCAGTGAAGTGCCTCGCATTGTTCAAAAGTAATAGCGCAAAATGATTGAAGTGGAAGAACATAAGAGTATAGTTATCATGGTTTGAATTCTATGAGAGACCTTGGAGCAGGACAGCTTGGTTCTTGCTGCACTAGAGACCAGAACAGAGAAGCTGGAGCCTGAAGCAGCCCTGACATAGATGATTCATTGGTGACATGGTACCATCATCCTTCCACCAATTATGCAAGCTAATTTAGTTTGGGGCAACAGAAGACTTGACACTACTACTTCAGGAGAATGTTAAACTCTGGTTTCTACTATGGGGAAAATCTCTTTAGGCTGTGATAAGTTCCCATCATTCAACAGAGATGAATCCTGCTTGATTCTGCCTCAAAATTTCCAGTAAAAGTGCACACACACACACACAAAAAAAGTTCCTTGTTTAGTCTCCAGGTTTTCTTTCAGTGACACAGGATTATTACTATGTCTTTAAATACAGAAGACTAGTTAGACATTTAAAAAAAAAAAAGATTTTGAAGCAGCAGAATGTACTATCATAATTATTTCCTTTAAATATAAATGATGTCTAGAATTGCATCAATCCACATATCTACAGATGACAATTGTAGTCTGCTCTTGAAGACCAGAAACAACAGGTAGCAGCCTGCTCTAAAAATATGGTTCTGTAATATTTGAAAGCATCTCGGGGAGGGGGGAAATAATTAAAAAAAAATCAGTTGTCATCTTGTTCTTACTTCAGCAAGCACAGTTGTATAATCTGGTAAATAATACCAGTCTCTAGTTTACAGTAAGAAACTAATGATATATCCAAAAGACCGTGGTACAGCAATTTAAGATAACATAATTGAAGATAAAGATCCAAAGGTTCATTAATTTTGGCAAATGCTGGTCAGTCAACCCACCGCAAATTTGTACCTAGTCATTCACGCTATAGAGCCAAGAAGATAAATAGGTGTGATGGTAGTCACACCACTCTTTGTGATCTAAAGCCGCATTCTCCAAAGATTTGCCCCAGGTATAGCAGACCAGATGAGTAATACAGTAAAGGTGAATCAATTTACACAGCTAAGAGACTACATAGACACTGGTTAATCATCTCTTCTCATAGTTGTGAATGTACCAAACACAATTAGAAATACCAATTTTTAAAATACTCATATACAGAAAAGGAGACTGACTTAAACAATTGGTAACTCCACACAGGTGGAGTAAGCCAGGGTGACAATAGCAATTTCAATTTTTAATTAATTTTTTAAGCTTAGAGCATAATAGAAATAAGTACCAGCAGATTTATAGGGGAAAAAATTAACACGAATATATTTAATTAAACAGTTAACCCTGCTTATGAAACAGTATTTAAAACACCTGAAAAACAACACCCACCCCCACCCAAACCCCAAAAATATAGTCACATGGACAAGCCTGTAAGACATTGTCATATGTCAAGTCAAACATGAAAATGGAATTAATGCTGTATGTGAAATCTTTCTGAGGTTGGAGAAACCTGTTCCTTCAGAATGGAAGAGAATAGAATCTGTTCCTTTGATAAACAGATGTTTACTGTTGGTCAACTTACAGATTGTAAATGCACAAGGATTAAAGTTTCCTTTCCTGTGCTGATGTTTTTGCGATGTCTAAAAGTGATGAAAAAAATAACCAAGGTATGTTGATAAACTCAGCAAAGAAAACTTTAAAATTCCATATAAAATAGTATGAACAGAACCACGTTCCCAAAGTTCCCAAATTATCTTGCAGATTCTTAAACAAATGTTAGTCAACACATATGAAATAGGGGAGTGGATCCAAATGACCATGAATTTTCTTACAGCATATGACAGACAAAAAAAATAGTGAAGCTATGTACTATTCTGCAAAGGAACACATTCTGTTGGTGCCATATAAAATTTCTATTATTCTTTTCTCCTATTCAGAAGTAAACGGCAGAGCTGAAAGATGCTATGGAACCTACCATAACATTTAATATCACCCAAATTCCATATGTTTTTTCCAGAATATAAATTACATATTCTTCACAGAAGTACATTATACTCTCTTGAATTAACGTCTGCAGCTCGCAATGAACTCCTGGTCTCTCAGCTGATTTGAGAGAAGTATAGATCTTAGGAAGATAATGTACCCACCAAAAATCTTTACCTATACCCATGCCAATAGCCTGAAGCAGTCCCCTTCCAAAGTCTCTAAGGAAATACAGGGATATACTATCCTTTATATTCAACTTGCTATGGAAAAAACCCCATGTAATATTGTCAGAATGAAATGTCTGTTCTTTAACCACTCAGATATTGGAAGCTCTTCCATGGTTGATTTGTTTGTGCATGTACATGGGGTGGGGGAAAGGGAGTGCAGTTAATGATAGCTTTGTTTCTCCAGTTTTTGGTGGGGATATTTTGTTCATCTCCCCGCCCCCCCCACATTACGAGACTAAAATCAGTGATGTTCAGGTCCATTTTTGGCCCTATTTCTGAATTGCAAACGATGTCTAAGTCATTTAAAAAACAAAAGAAAACACAGGAAAGAATCCCTTTTTCTTGCTTTTTAGAAATAAGATACCATATGTAGCATCCAACCTTTAAAAATAGGACAAATGCTGTCATTATTACCACACAAATATCAGTATTATGATGCTTAAAACAAACTAGTTCATCAGATGCTTTCTTCATCAGAGAATTAAGAGGCCTGTAAGGTCTTCTAAGTTTCCCAGTTCTCCAGAGCACCAAGACCAGAATCGTGGTCTCCCTGCACAACCTGTTAGATATAGCACTCTAATTTGTCACCAGAGTACAAAAGCCCACTGTTTGGATGAGATACTGTTACTCCTCACTGTTAACTGAAGAAATTAAAGTGTTCATCATGTGAAAGGAACACAAAACATTTGATGGTTACCAGTATTTCTGCCCAAGTGAAGGAATAAGATACTGAATAAATGTGTCAGAAGTGTATTTAATAACTTCTAAGCAATGTGGATGACAAACATACAAAAAAAAAAGTATGTTAGGATACCAACAGTCCTCTATATTTGATTATTTTTTTTTTTCCTCCGCTTCATACTCGAACACATTTTTCTCCATCAAACAGCCCAGCTAAACATCCCAGATATCAAAGGAAGAGGTTGGCAAAGGGGATCTGCTGTGATGAGTTTGTAAATGTTTTATCTGAAACAAAAGCTTGTCTCTTTTTTTGATAACAGGCTCAAAACTTGCTCTGTTATCTTCCCAGTTCTCACAGGCTCAGTTATTCTCACATCTTGGGAGACATGTACACAACTGAAAAACTTAGACAAAGCTAGTGTACTCCTGAGCTTAGTTGACTTTAAGCAGATTTTAAATTTTCTTATAATGAAAGAATTGAAAGGTATTTAAGGCACCACAAATGAGAGTCACGCAGGCAGTCACAAAAGACAAGCACTAGGCAGAAGCTTATCTCACAACCTGGAATTGCCCAAACAGGAATAAAGACAGATAAAAACTTCTTCATATTGCTTTGCAGCAGGGTGAAGTTTTCAGTTCCCTGTAGTCCTGAATACCCAGTCGTCCTGCACTGATCTTATACCTTCCAAAGATCTCAAATACTAAGCAGGAGTTGGCGTGGGCAGAGACACCTCTTCTCCAACCCTGTAAATCAATATTAACATATAAGCAATATCTCAGCAATGGAAAGGATCAAAAGTCCATCTAGTTTCCTCTCCTCTCTAACATCATATGCTGCAGATGACTGTATGTGATTTTCCTGAGAAGCAATACAAATGGATTCTTGTGGGAGGACCTTCTAAATTTTGCGCAATCCAAACTGGTAGCTTTTTGCCCATACATACACAGATCTCTCAAATGCTCCTGAGCTGGAAATTGACGTGAAAAAAATCTGTGTTCAAAACCAGTTTAGAGATTTTAAAAAATTGCAATTCCAGCTGTATCCAGTATCTCAAGAATCTCCTCTCAGTCTCTATTTCCATGTTAAAATACAATTGATTGCTATTTTTCAAGTGTTAACATGCTTATCCTCTTTTTTTTTTAATTTTAGGTCAATGTACTAAAACTGTACAAAGGTTCACAACAACCAATATTGGTTGAGACATCTATACAGAAAAAGAAGAGTCACAAAACATTCTGTGCATTCTACTAACACTTTCAGTAAGCGATTCTGCTAAGTGATCTAAAATGCACCCAGTCTCAGTATCAAAAATAGTTGCTTTACTTTTTTAAAAAGGAGAAAAAAATGTTTTTGAGATTCAGAATATTTTTTTAATGCACGTTTTCCAGCTAGCTCTGTTGGATACTAAATTTTAGTCCTTGGAAGCACAAACCTCTTCTAATCCTAAAAAACGCCTTTTGAACAAAATGTGTGAGCAGATGATCATCTGGTCCTCAGGCTTACTGTATTGTCTTTGGTCAGGATAATAATGGGCATCATGATTTTTCTTTCAACGCTCTCAAAACATTAAAAAGAAAAAACAACCCAAACCAAAACAACAACAACAAAAACCCACCAAAAAACTCAATAAGAAAGCAAGCAGAACTGTGAATTTTCTTGGATGAGTAATAAAAAGGTCCATTAGGCTGCTTTAGCTAACCACTTCTGAAACCACATACTTATCTATGGAAGTCCTATAGAATTTAAGTGGCTTTTCAAGACTGTTTAAGATACTTGAGAGCACAAGTTGCACTGAGATTTGATACACTATTTGTTTTTAAGTCTTTAAGAAAGTTTTGAAATGATGTCCTTAATTTTCAGAGGTTCTGAGTACTCAGCCTCCCCCAGGAGACGTGCCTGTGTCCTGCTTGCCTGAAAAGTATATAACAGCATAACCACTGTTTTCACAACTTCCTCAGTGCTTTCTGGATTCCTTACAGCTGCAACCTGTGACTTTCAAAGAAAGCTTAGGCTCTACCAAAAAGAAACAGTACTGGCCTCATCAAAAGACAAACTCTGATGAACTCGGCCACAAGTACAGAAAGACCTCTTAATTTTCTTTTATTTATTTTTTTGGAATTGTAAAGACTTATACTAAGAACTGCTGAGTCTTCAAGGGCTTCCATAGACAGCTCCTTGTTTGGAGTTTTAAGGACAGTAAAATATGACTCACAGATTGACTGAAAGCCTGGCTTTAGTTTACATCTGGTTTAGGTTTAGGAGTCTGCATGCTGCATAGCTGCAGCAATTAACCCTTTCAGTGATAGCTGAACAAGCAGCTAGAATTTGTGGATGTATAGCTGTTAATGAGCAGGCAAAAGTAAGGATTTAATTTGATTAAAACAATAGCTGTTTCTGTAAAGGTAGACTGTACAGATAAGTGTAGGATTGACCAAACCTGCTAATGTTGCTGTATTATCTTGTTAATAATTACCTTGAGAGATTTGGCATTTTATTATAAAAGATTGAAAGCATCCTTTCATCAGAATACGGATCGTATAAAAAGATAAAAGATCTATTTCTTAATTGTGAAAAATCTTAATTCCCACTTATATCAAAACTATTGACTGAGAATAACAGAAACACAGACACTTCAGTATACCTTAAAACAGAAAGTTTTTGATGAGGTAATGAATTCCTTAGCACTCCATTTTAGGAGAGGACAATCAATTTTAGGAGAGGAATCCCTTCCTTTTCTGTCATCTGGAGTGGGACCCTAAATGGCTTAGGCTGCTTAACTTTGTTAATTGAAGTTGAAATTAATACCGCCCCTGTTCCTGATCAAGAAGTGGCACTGAAATGTTGCCAAAGGGTTAGCCCCATAATCAGAACTGTGATAGAAACAGAGTGTCTTGTAAATATAAAAATATACGAGGAAACGTGTGTAAGAGAGGGGATAATGTGCAAAAATGGTGCATTTTTTTTTTTATTTTAGCCTGCGAACGTTAATCTTATCTATGAAAGAACTAACAGTGGATGCAATCTTATTTTGCAATCTTATCCATACATCCCAGACACAGAGTTGGCCATGAAGAGGAGAATTCCATCTCAAACTACAGCTTGACTGCACACTTAGGGTTGGGGCCCCTTTCTAGGTGTTAGGGGCAACCATTACTGAGGCAAGAGGAATGATTTGTCAAAAGCGAAATAGTTATAACTATGTGAGAAAGAAGTCATAATGGGTCAAAGCATAACATGCCTACTACTATCCCATCTCTCTCAGTCCCACATTGACACCACCCCAAATTGAACTTTAAAAGTCTTTCTGTTGCACAATATCAGACTTCCAATGCTCTGATTTACATAGCAGGTATTAAACCCGAGAGCACATACCAGCTCTACAACTATCAGATCCAAGCTGAATAGATAATTTTAGGTGACTGTAAGAAACACAGAAAAAATTGGGAACGCATATTTTTTCAAGTTACTGTTGGGCTTTTCTTGGAACATACTTTTTAAAATACAAAGTGTTCTGCAAATGCTTAACACTTTATAAACATTCTGAGTCACATTTATTCCAAATTAGAGAGACGTACTGGGCCACACAGCCTAGCTTCTTATCGATGGAGACTTTTCAATGAGTTGTAAACACTCACAGTAGGAAAAGAAAGCATCACTACAAAAATAATATTTAATTATCACAATTATTACTTGTAATCAGTTTTCACTCGAAGATATTAAATATGACAACATTATGACATATAAACAAATACTGACTTCAACTCGGTTTTATAGCAGTCTGCATTACATGGCATTATTCATCTCTTCAAAATTCTACTAGTCAGATTTATTTTCTGCCTGACATTGTTTCTAATTCCCTTTTAGCTGAGCTTCAGTAAAAGTTTTGCAATAAGTGACAACTGATGAATTAGTTTTTGATTTGCAAGAATAAACTTACTATTGTAAAGCTAAAATGTTAATGTGTAGCTAAAGAACAGCTTCTAAACAGTTTTAATTTGCCATAAGTGCTTCATAAATACTTTAATTCTCACTGCCATTTTAGTGGCCTAGTTCTTTCCTAAGCTAAATATGTCTTGAAGAATTTCATGGTCCACAAATCCAGCATTTTCCTAAACCACAATTGCACTTCCAGAGAATGTCAGAGCAGAGAGGATTAAAACATTAACTGATTCAATACATGTTTTCCATACCTTTCTGCCTCACCTCTAGCATTCTGAAGTGTTTAGAAAAATATACTGATAATAAAAGATATACAACACAGGTCCTAATCAGTGAGAGTCATGCACTGCTCTTGTGACCCTGGATGCCCAATTTTCTTTACATGGTGAGTTGATTTAAGTCATGTGGCAAGTGCTAAAGTTTCTTCTGTGGAATGACATAGGAACAGAAGTCATTGCTTGGCATGACTGCATCAAGGAACGTTGCTGACAGCCAGGAGAGATCAAAAGCAGATCAAGTTGCTTAAGAAACTATATGTCACTGAAGTCAAAAAGGCTAAAGTGAGAATCCTGGAGAGCTGTGAAATCTGGGAGCAACAGATGGAGCCAAACTCACTTGGTTTTTTAGTAAAAGGATCTACCTGGTCTTTGGTCTTCTGTCTTCAAAAAAAAAAAAAAGAAAAAGTAGTAAATAAACTTTATCCCTGGGGTCTATACTCTTTTGAAAAACAAAAACAAAACTGAACAATTTGCAAGTCTGATATTACATGGTTAGTGTAGCTTCCACTATAATCTTAGGGGAGATTATTTTTTTTTTCCAATTTAAAAAAAGGAATTGTAAATTTCTGTCTTATTAATCTTGGAACAGGCACACAGCATGCTTTCTGAAAGTCTTTTGGACTTACACTTTGAATTTGAAATCTTAGAAGAGACTTTTTACTAAAATTTACAAACTACAAGGCATATAGTTCATAAGGACCTAAAAATGGACAAGAGCCTCCGCAGTCAAAAGGGGAGAAAGCATGCATGTCTGAACATCATGAGTGCTTTTTCTTTTTAAGCAATCAGCATAACAACTCCTTTAATACAAACATAAGCCCAAGCTCAGAACTGTGAAAAAACATGACAACGAAATTATTTTACAGAACCATAAAGATTATTTATATCTGCACATCTTTGTGAACACTACTGACATATTTAGATGGAAAAATACAGCATTGCTAGAACGAACTGCTATTGACTGCTATTGTTATGGTTACAAAACAATTTTATTTTTTTTTGTTATAACCTTCCTCTACTTTGTGTTTTTTGTTGTTTTTCAAGCGTCCCCATAATTTTATGAAAGGATCCTTCTGGGATGAAGTTTACCTTTGAATAATGATCATGGAAAGTTTCTTAAGATTGAAATAAAATACCTTCAGAACCTTTCATTCCTGGGTGAACCAATACCCCATTCCCCCATTGTACTAAGCATGATATCACTGTGCATGGTTTGCAGGGTATTTGAAAATAACACAGACAGAATACTTTAAACTAGTGGTACTGTCTCCATCAATGTTATGTGTAATTTTCAGTTTTTCAGTGATAAAGAACAAAGCAAACACACACACACACACCCCAAAAATGGTGAAATTCATCCTCTCATGAAATCTTCCATCTAATTAAGGATGAAATAGGTCCAAGGTTACAGTCCACATCTCAGTATAAAACTGGAATACATTCATGGGCATCTATTTCTATGGCTTTAAAGTCAGTGATAATTAGTATTTCCCAGGAATACCCATACTCATTTACTCTCACTGACTTCAAAAGGAGAGGACCATACTTAGCATTTTGTCAGAAATTTGCTCAGCATCCTACTGTCTTCTTCCTGGTCAGTCATTTAATGAGGCACCTGTTAGCTCTAGGAACTCATAAGGTTCCAGATGCACATTAGCAAATCTGGTAGTGTACTTAAACTAAATGCAGAGGAAAACCACTTTGAAGTACTTTTATCCATTCAGCTAAAACTTGTACTCTATTTAAAAAAGACTGGCATTAAACTTGGCTATTCTGTCTCACTGAAAGCATTACAACAATTAAGCTATTGGAATACTGAGAATTTTTAGTGAATGCTTTTGCAGTCATTAATATTTTTTAAACACAAATCATTTTTAATTTAGGGTGACAGTTTTCTTTGGAAAAGAGAGCCACTGCAAAGCATTTTGCATCATTCAGGGCTGATAAAGTCATGAATGAGATTGTGGACTGGTATTGAAATTGTTGCTTCATATCCAGGAGAGGATGAAGAAGAGGGCCAATGCTGTCCCCAGAAAGTTTGTACCAAAGGCAATAGGTAAAGAGTGATGGTGTCTGCAGTTATTCTTCAGTTTCGTTAACTATAGAACAGACTGACAACAGACACTCCAGCCTAAGGGCTGGACTGGAAGCACAGAAAGAATTCAACTGCAGTCTGATGGCTGAGCAAAGCGTGTAATTTCCATTTTTACAGAACCCCTGCTTTGATCACTGCACAATGTGGATTTATTCCATAAGAGATCTATGCCTGTGTGAAAATTTCAACCTTGATCTAAAAATATTTAGCCTTTTGTCTATATAAAAACATTTTTGGTGAACTTGCAAGGAATAATGTCTGCCTCCATGAATGTTTGTAAGTATGCATCTGAATTCAAGTACCTTTTCTCAATCAAGTCTAAGCATCTTTATTCTCTATGTGCAAGCTTGGAGATCAGCCCTCATATAATCTGAAAGTTGCAAGAAGTCTAGAAATAAATTTTCATGGCTGAACTGTGGTATTTTTGGCCCCCAGATTGTTCAGGGCAGCAAATGGATGATGCTGTAGTTCACTCCTCAGTATCACACTAAGTGACCTTGATAAAACTTTAAATATTACCTCTAAATGTTTAAAATAAATTTTAAAACATCCAAGCAGAAAGCTTGATAGAGGCAAGAAGGGAAGGTCAGATATTTTGTAACCGTGTTATGTTTCTGTTTTAATAGAGAACCTTCCATTCTAGGTTGTTCAGGGACTAACGGTTTACCAAACCATTCCTTGGTCTCTAGATGCATGGCATTCAAAATCAGCAAGGCAACAGAAATATAAAGATCATTTCACTGCTTGATTTGAATAATTTTCTCCAAGATTTAGCATAACGGTACATACCTGGCCAGTCTGGCAGACACTTTTAGCAAAAATATTAAAGATCGTGGATATTAGCCATCATCTGTGCAAACCGTACTCTTGCTTAACTTAAACTTAGTGCTTAGTTCCTACTGTTATTAGGAAATGTATTATATGCAATACATGTTCTTTATTAAAGTCTAGCAATTACATCTTATTTTAAGCTTGTTGAGTTCATTTAAAGAAATCATTCCACAAGCATGAGAAAAAGTACTTTCTTTGCACATTATTTTTTAGTAAAGTCGGTTGAAATAACCTGTCTTTAACAACAGGCTATATATTATTTTATCTGCTAGATAGTATTTGGACCTGTTTATCAACCTTTTTTTGTCATGGACATGGTCCAGCACTTTACAGTTTTTTATGGTGAAAGACTTGTTGAAATTAGTTTGAGAAAAAAAAAATTAAATTATTGGTTTCATTTTGAAACAAAAGATTTAACCTAACCAGTTTGACATTGTTTATTTTAATAATCTCTTCCATGTTATCTACAGAAAATAATGAATTATTGCTTAAATGGTCATGAAAAAGCAAATTAAGGAAACAAAATAGTAATTGAGGAGTCAAAAATACACAACTATTTCTATACTATCATCTAAGTTCTCAAAATGATACAAACAGTAACAGCAGGGATATGTTGGTAACATATAGTTAGCACTTAATCTAGGTTCAGTACCTCGTAAATCTTTCTTCGTTTTGCGAAGATCTTTTTGAAAGTCTTCAAACTTCATTTGTGAAGCCTGGAACAGATCTTGTGGGTCTGGAAGAGGAAAGATGCATTGTTCTTTTCCAGCATCCTGACAAAAACACAAATGAACAGTTACATAGTGCTCGTTACTGTTTTATATACTAAAATATATAACTGAAAGCACAAGGAATTTTTGTGTACGTCTTCATCTCATACGGCAGTAGAGCGAATTTAGTAAGTTGGTTTTTTTAACTTGAATTTAAAAAAGCAATATTAATTCTACTCACCTCATCAAAATTACGCAAATAGTACGAAACAATGTAAGACAGAAGACTTCTGCTGTTGTCCTGTATAGAAAAGAATAAAGTTTGCTGTGTTACTGAAACTCACTGAAAAAAATACTCAGAAATGCAAGTAAATGAAATATTTAGTGTTAAGTACAGAAAATACTTTGCTGATTTGGTGCCTTCAGTTAAAAAAAAAACAAAAAACAAACAAACCAACACCACACAAAAAACCAAAAACAAAACACAAAAAAACACCAAAAAACCAACACAATACTCTGAAATATCATCTAATCATTAAAGAATATATTAGAAAGATAACACTCGTGTAAGCCACTCCTGATTTTTGAAATTTACTTGATTATAAACATTTTGAAGTTTCGCAAGAAGGAAAAGAGAAATTGTTCTGGGTTGATGTATGCAACTTGTTTGGCAACATTCAGATCTTTTTATTAATCTATAACTCTAACCAAAGCAAAGCTAAATTAAACAAAGTAAGTTATTTTTTTTAATGAAATTTTGCCACTTTTGGGGATCTTTGGGGGAACTTTCTCATTGTTTCCTTTCTGTAATATCTGTAATGAAACTTCAGCAGAAAATCTTTGATTTGAAGATTTTTGACAGAATTATATTTTCAGATAGTTTCAGAAAACTATCTTCTAAGAACTTTTCTGACTGATCAGTAGCAAATAAACTGAAGATGTATCTTGCAATTGCAAGGTTAATGGTCATAATATTTCCAGCAAATTACGTACTAAAGACCTGTGTCACCAAACCAAATTTAGCGTGCCTAACTGTTCTACTGAGCCAAATTCTAAAACTGGTGATGTATCTGGAGTCAACCAGAAGGTTGAGCTAAAAGTAAGCTGCCCTAAACACATTGTACTAAGGATTCATTCACGTCCTAACTCCCAAAGAAACAAGCATGCCAGAATGAAGTTCCTCCATCCCTTTAAAAGCAAATGACTGAGTTGGTCTCCCAACTCAAGGTAAACAACAGTCTGCTCACATTACCTAACACAGCAGCTAAAACAAGTGACAAAGCAGGGAAACAAACTCTTCTTTTTCTGCCCCTTTCAGAGTAGCAGATCTTGACAATGACTCACTAGATAGATGTAGGGGCCAATTTAAAGTCCCATGAATTATTGCTATAACCTTCCTCATACTACTGTCCACATTCAGATGAGTCTTTTCATCATAGCCATACAGACTCAAAGATTGTTTCCCTGTAAACAAAAGCAGATATTTGAATATAACCCCAATCTGAATATCCAAAGCCAAAAAAGTGCTGGTAACACACAAACTGGAGTCTACCACTGTGCAAAAACCAAACTTCTTATCATCCTCCTTAGTCAGATGACTTTACCAGACAAATCTTAACAAGTACTTGCTGTGATTATTCTTTACTCAGGTGGTTCTGTGGTCCAATGTGAAATGCACACTCTGTAATCATGATGTATATAAATGATGAATTTTGGATTATCCCAAATGCTTAGGATGTCTATTCAATTATTTTCAGGAGTAATTTTTTTTTTTCCCCCTCACAAATATTTTGAATCAGCATCAAATCACAGTTAACTTTTCTTTTAAAACTCTTTCCACTTCTGTAACAAACCTTTTAAGTGTAAAGATCATAGTATTGCTTCTGGATACAGGAAAAATTAGAAATGTGCAGCGTACCAAAAGTCAAATACATATCAGATTACAAACAAAGACATAATTTAACATATTTTTATTTGTACAGTAATGAAAAGAGACAGTTCATTTTGATATTTCTATTTAAACACATCTAATTCTAGAAGCGTGATCAGCTAAGTATAGTAACAAAAGAATTCCTTTTGACATGCCTTCATAAATTTCACACCATTTACTTGGAGATAAAGTAGTTTTCTGAGAATTTAACATTCTCAGGCCTACAGGAAGTCTAGAATCAACTTACGCTGCTCTTGACATCTTTCAGTTTTGGCAGGATATCTAGTCCAAACCCATCAGCCTGTCCTCGTGTCCTGTTTCCACCATTCATGTAATTCCCAAAGGCGAGAACCAAACCCAGGACCTGCATAACTCCTGACCCATTTTTCAATGTCTACAAAACAGAAAGAGAAACAATTCTCTGTTCTAACTCATAATAATATTTACTGTTAACAGTGTTACTGACACGCAGATTTGTTGATACTGTGTTTAGAAATAATACTTATAAAAAGGCTTATATATAGGGAATTAACAACCTTCTACTGCAACACATAGAAGCAGAACAGTATCAATATGTAATTTGCTGTGAATGGAGAATGTTATCTTGAAAATGGATACTTACAAAAAAATAACAGGAAATCTAAACAATATTATCAAAGATGACCCATTGAGAAAAACAAAATAGTAATTCCTTAACTGATGCTGATATCATGAATGGTATATTTAATTTAGGAGCGAATTCTGCAATAAGTTCATAAAATCCCCTGCATGGAACAATTAAAACATTTAATCAATCATATTAAAAAAAGAAATCTATAAAATGGTAAAACAATTAAATAAAATAGTTCAAATAGTTTTCAGTTATGAAAATACTGATGAAACTTGCATTTTAAAGCCATGTATTTGTTTTGCATGGGACCACAAAATTCCAGTAATCTCTTCTAGCTAGAGAGAACATTGCTATCTCTAACTGATTTTAGATATCAGAGATATTATTGAGTTGCACACTTCCAAAATCCAAGCATACACAAGGTGGACTGAACTGGCATTCACTTGGAAAGAAGTGATACGGTCACTATGAAGAGGGAAGATTTTGCTTTAACAAAAGAAGAAGGTACACTATTTTCCAGAGTCTGACATACACTGATGGCAAAAACATGATATAGTTCAGTACCAAAAGTTAATCTTAAAATTCGCTTTGATGTTGAAGTACAATCATAAAATGTTCTATTCTGCTATCCTTCAGATTTAATGAGTACTTAAAGTAAATAAAGAGAAAACTTTTGAAATAGGAGTACAACTTAACAAGATTAAATATCAGAAATTTAGCTCTACCATTTCACAGAGCACAACCTACCTCACACAGTTTCTGTAACAATTCAAGTTTGCGACGGATTGAACAAATGCTTTCTGAAAATGTTGACTGGAACAGGATGCAAAATACACGTTCTGAAAAGTTGGGAATTAGTGAGAGTTCATAGAGGAACCTGTAGGAGTGATTAAAGAAAGTTGTATGGATCACTGTCAGTAGGTACAGTACTTTTTTTTCTTTTATAACATCTATAAATAGTTTACTATAGCAGGGAAAGTTTTCCGAAGTGGGCAAAACTGTTCTTTCATAAGTATGTTCTTACTGTTCCGGCTTATCCAAAGACTTGGCATTTTCTTTTTCCTTGGATGCCTTGCTATGCTTTTCTATTTTTTCTAATTCATCTGATTGTGCTCTCTGGAATAAAGGAAACACAGTAATTAAAAAGTGTTAACTAATAACCTAGTCAAACACATAAAGATACTTTTGTAACAAATCACGTTCATAGATTTTTCTTTTCCTTCCAGCATCTGCGTATGGTAAAACTACTTATTCCATAGAGTGATTTTAAGTATAAATACATCTAATGGGAAACAGATCATCTTCCAAATAATATTATTGACTACTAGTAATCTGCAAAAGATTTATTCATTCAACCATGCACTGAGACAATAATCTTCATTCCCACTCCCTTTTCTTTGGCTGTTTATAAAGCTTTTGGATCAAAGAACTCTCTTCTTGAGTTGTATTTCTCCTTCCAAATATGTTGGGTTGCATTTGAATGCAATCTGATCTTTAAATATATATTTAAATAATGTCTTCTTTTTTTTTTAACTAAATGAAAATAGATTTATGTTGTTTACTGCAATTTAAACTTTATTTGGTATTTGGAAAACACTACGGAACAACAAAAAATAGTTTATTTATAATGGAACTGTCATACATACCCTAATACATGAGAACTACTGCATACTTCCTTGGAGTAAAATGATTTTCATTTTTATCTTAATAAGCCAAAACAATTACATGTAAACTGCCTAGTTTCTTGGAGAACCCTGTGGTACATTGTGCGGTTTTTTCTTCAATATTCCAATCAAAAGAAACAGAACCTCACTTCTTTCTGTGCTCCATGCTACAAAGAAATTATTTTTTCCAGTTGCAGTACTGGAAAATGGAATGGCATGGAAAGGAATAAAAGTGGAATGGAAAATTCTCCTTCTGCCCCTTCTTTTGACATCCATGGTAGTTTTCAAAACAGATTCAAAACATGAATCTGTGCAAGACTGAAAAAAGAACCATAGAACAGTTAGAGTTGAAGGGACTTCAAAGAGCATCTAGTTCCAACCCCTCTGCCATAGGCAGGGACACCTTCCACTAGACTAGGTTGCTCAAAGCCCCATCCAACCTGGCCTTGAAGTAAATATATCTACCTTTATTGCTTTAAGAAAACACTACACATGTTTTTTTAACTTACTCCACCACAAAACTTGAAGACAACAGTGGAAAATTAAATTCTAACTACTTAAATAATGCCAAAGCAAAAGATAGGCTGCATCTGCATTCTTTCCTGCATGCTTTTCCACAATTAGCAGAAGAGGCATGGAATGATCTCAAATCATACTGCCACATCTCCATCAGGAACCTGAAACCAGAAAGTCAGGTTTGGACAGTTCTTCTGAGGTTGCTGAGCATCTTTTCATGTGAAAAGGGAGAAAACACTGATGTGAAACAGCAAGACAAAGAGCTTGAAGAGTCACTCAGAGAAAAGCACTTCAAAGTTTCACTGATTACTTCAAGAAGTTTGGAAATGGCTGCAAGGCCATCTGTCTTGAATACTACACATCCTAATATTTAGCCAGCATTTCTGTGGGTGTTCTTTAAGGGTCATCTTCTCTGAAGAACTCTGATCTTATCTATTAACTACTCCAACAGATAGGAAACACGGCAAACACCTTTCCGCTTCCGCTCCCCTCCCCCACCCCCCACCCCCACTCCCAGCAATAATCTTTGTTCTCGACACTAAGAAATTATAATGGTGGTAGTATCTGTATCACAGATCAATAGAATACTTGAGGTTTGAAGGGACCTCTGGAGATCATCTAGTCAAACTCTCTGGCACAATACATAGGCATCTAGAGCAGGTTGCTCAGTATTGTGTCCAGCTAGGTTTTGAATATCTGTAAGGATGGAGACCTTGCGACCTCTCTAGGGAGCCTGTTCTAGTGTTTGGACACCCCTGCAGTAAAAAAAAAAAAAAAAAGAAGGTATTTCTATTTTTAAATGGAATTTCCAGTATATGAATTTCAAGAGGCCCACTACCTCTTGTCTTTAGTGTGGGCATCACTGAGTCTAGCTCTGTGTTCTTTACTCCCCCTCCCCAGTCAGGTATTTGTACATACTGATAACATCCTTCCCCAGCTTTCTCTTCTCCAGGCTGAACAACCCCAGCTCCCTTAGCCTCTCTTTGTATGATACATTCTCCAAGCCTTTAATCATCATTGTGGCCCTTCAGTAGACTCACTCCAGTATGTCCCTGTCTCTTGCACTGGGAAGGTCAGAACTGGACACAGCACCCTAGATGTGGTCTCACCAGTGCTGAGAAGAGGAGAATAATTACTTCCCTTGACTTGCTTTATCCTTCCTTAGTCTCTATCTGTGTATACTGTATCATGCCTTTCTCAATTAACAAGGGCTAGGCTGAGACTAATTTAACAGTTTTTCATTTTACTATACTGGCAGTGGCCCATCCATAACACCTAGTTTCCTGAATTCCCTACCCCAGTATCACTTCAGCATGAGAAAACAAACTTCAGGATTTATCATCCAAATGTACTTTTTTTTTCTTTTTTATGTAAAGTTTCTGTCAAGGCAGGCATAGGACATAAGAATATAATTACAGTAGTAAATTTTGCTTGTATAATTCTAGCCCGAGGAGAAGGAATTTTTCAAGCCACTAAGATGAGAAAATTGTATCAATTTTTAATCTTAGAAGGCTCATCTGGACGTGGAGTGATGACTAGGAAAGATACAACTAACTGCAGAATCTTCCACTGAAGTATTGCAGGTGCTGTTGAGGAGAAAGACGCTTTTGGTTTTGTGTTATGGAGTGGGTGTAAATGAGGGGTTTCTTCACTTCATCTAGAGTTAAAAGAAAAAGAAATCACCCATTTCTTTTCAAATCAGTAAAAATTCTCTTGACAATGGATGAAATCTACAGATTTTAGAAATAGGAAGAACACCAAGAGAGGTAGTGTTGTTCTAGCAGTCATGTTGTCAGAGCCACTTAGGTCTAGCTATGCAAATGACATGCCTTTGTAGGAAGACTGATTTTATTTATTCAACTTACACTTCAAAAAAACTAATGTATTCAATTTACACTTGTAAATTGTAAATGATTTTTTTGCAAGAGTTTTCGCACTAACAGTTTTTAAATTAAGTTCTATTATTTGTGACCAATTTCTAAAGTAAATTCTCTTCTGTTAAACTGAAAGGAAATCACTTGACGTTTTTTCATAATAGTTAAAGAGAAGAAAATATTTTAGCAAGGAGCATAAAGCTAAATGGTTATTTGCAAATTGTTTAGAATAAATAGCAAGAGTACTCTCTCTTCTGGTCTTCGACACACAGCAAAGTATTAGAGTGCTTATCCCAGCTACCTATTATATACATTCATGTTTAGGCTGTTACTGTTTCTCCACCAAACCCATGAGCAAAGGTTAGACTAGACTCACTATTCCTTATTTAAGCCGTTATTCTCAGATTGTGTATGCAAAGAAATAACTGGCAAAGATACAACAGCTAAGCATGACTCACTCGTGGGCAGGCCTGAGCAAAACTCAAGACATATGGTTTACAATCATCACCAAAATCAAGAGGTCTAAGTATATGGTGCAAGTTCAGAATCAAAGTTTCAAGTCCCTCATTTTGGCTCTGGTATCCAGAATTTGGATTTATGTGTATTTTAAATTACGATAGAAAAGGAATAAGGCTGACATGCCTTCTGCACAGGTATTATTGAAGATTATTTCTCAGAATTTTTATCAGTTAGCTTTATGGTTATGTTTATCTATTCTCTAATTTGCAAATGGATAATAAAAAAAAGCTTTTCTATTAGCCTCCAACATTTGCATCAAGAGAGAACACATTCAATAGATACTTGCCATAAGTCACTAATTTGATTGCATCAGCATCTCTTTGAATGTCACTGCTATTTATTTCCTCAAATTTTAGCTTTTATTTAGCATCATAAACAGAACAAAAAGGTATAATACACAAGAATTTTGTATTAACTATATCTACAATCAGACAGCATAAATCTGATAGAAATTACTGCAAAAAATACACTGTTTTATTTTAACTTTTGCCAGAGTATAAACTTATGAACTTTGGTAAGACCAAATATAGGGTAAGGGCCATTTTTCCATTTCACAACATAAATGTTACATTTCCTGGTTAGGGTTTTGTGGTGGGTTTTTTTTGGTTTTGTTTTGGGTTGGTTTTTTTTTTTTCTCTCCTCTCCTTGCAACAGAACCTTAGCTCTGAGTTTAGATGATTTTGAATGTGTGTAGGTTTTTTACTTTTGGGGTGTATTTTTTTTGGTCAACTTGATTTTCAAAGTTAATGTTACATATTTCAAAAACATAGAGTGACTTGTCTAAAGAATATTGTCAAAAGTAACTGAAACAACAAGGATATACAGAAATATTCAGAATAATAACAACTACCATATTCCTTTGAAGCTGGGTCATGTATCAGAAGTCAGGTACAATCTTTGCAGAAAAGTGTTATGGCATCACATTGTAATTGCCAGTTTTTACAAAATCACAAGAAATAACTGAGGAGAAGATTTTAATCTTAATGGCAGAGCAGAGTCATGCCCTTCGGACTTTTGGGTGCCTTTTGCTCTTGCAAATGGCATATTGAGGTTTTTGAAAGCACTGACTTAAGTCTTTTAACAATAGAGACAGGGTGGTCAATTTACCAGGAGTCAAATTAAGAAAGTATACACATTTCATTTTGTGATATAAAGGGCAAATCCATAGATCAAAGATAATCCTTTGATACAATTTTAACCCATTTTTTATATGCTTATTTTCACAATATAGTGAAGACATAAGCAGGAACAGGCTTATCTTGTTTCAAACAGTGATATTTTAGCTACAGTCTCAGATGTTAAGATGCTGCCTGTTTTCAAAGTAAACATTCACTTATTTGCAAACAAGTACATTTCTCATCACAACCAATAAGGCCTAACAACATACAGCAAATTGACAACTCCACTGAATTTTATCTACCTTCTCCCTCTCTAATTATAGCTGCCACTGGAAAGCATTGCTACTGGGGAGTCTGTAAAAGCACATTAAAGTAACTGTTCCACATGTAGTTTTATCTTTAAAGACTCTCCTATTAAAATTGTCTATATCTTAATACATGGCTGATTATCAACATGTAGTTAAACAACTTTTTATAAAGACAACTACAGAACCATGCGTAAGAACTATGTGACTGTACCATACAGTCCTGCAGCAACAGTCCTCCTCACTTGATGCAATACCACTTAATACTATTAAATAAATTATTGAGGGCTATGTCTTTGGTGGGGTGTGGGTTTCTTCGTTTATAAAAAGTCACTAAGATGTATACAGTAACTTTGTGGTTTAACAAGACTTTAATTCCTCAGTAAACAGAAATTGAGCCCTCGGGACTGTGGCTTTTGAAATTAGGGTGTGTTTAGGTTTGGAGACTGCCCAAACTTCATTCACGTTTAAGAAGGAAAAGCACCATGCCAGACATATGCAATCAGAAAAAAATGATTACATTTTGAGGGAAGACTGTAAAACAAATGCTCCCACATGTTCCATAGAGATCAAATAGAAAGGCTGAGAACTAGTACAGTGGTATTTAAATATCCAGCAAAAAATCCCAATCCAATAAATAAACCCTAAGAACTAAAAATTAAGTTAATGGCTACAAAGTAGCTGAATGAGGCAAAGTTACACCCCCTTACAACACAGGATGAGGCTGAGAAATAAGTGAGGAATCAAACATGCCAGGCTTGCTGGTACCACCCATTGCTCACGCTTTTTTATTGAACAATATTGTTATAATTAGTGAAGTTACCAAGGGAGGCAAGTGCAAGGTCTGATGTGACCAAAGACTGAAAGTAAAAACAGAAAATAAAATTCAATTAAAAAAGACTCAACTTTATCAAACAGAGGATCCAGGATTAAAATTCAGGTCCCATTATGAAGCTCTCTCCAAATAAATTGGGGTGGGGTTTTTTCTCTGTTTCTTGTTTTTTTGGTGTTTTGGTTGTTTTGTTGTTGTTATTGTTGGTTTTTCGCTGTCTTGCACCCAAGCAAATATAGTGATAAAATTGGGCTGATCTGTCTTATGTTCAAAGCAAAGAAATGTAATATAGTCATTCCAACTTTTTGAGTCTTGCCTGAGATTAACATATATTTTCCTCAGTCAGGATAATATTTACTAGACATTTTCTATAGTATGTAGTGAAGGTAATGACAAAAGAAACACAATGGCATTTGGTTATTTCAATGAACTGCAAGTTTGCAGGCAATCTATTACTTGAACTCTGAAGTATATTGGACATGACATTATGAAAGCATTTCAAAAGTATCATATCAGTACATTAGCCGCATAGGAGGACTATTTTTTAAAACAGAAATAAAAAGAGTCTTATGCAATATAAAAGAGGGAAGTATACAAAAACTGATCATGAGGGCAATATCTATCCATACTTCCCACAACACAGTCTCTCACAATCATGCATATGTAATATATAAAAATACTTCAATTTTTTACATGCTAAAGAATGTATGGAATGGGATATAGCTGTGCTGTGTAAGGAAGCAGATTAAAAACAATGCAAAATAAAAATAAGACAGGCCAAACCAGAAATGCTGTGGAATGAGGATGAGAAGTGTTTAAAGTATAAAGATTTGGGTGTAGTTAGAATAGGCTTCCCATTTGACCATTATCTTCCTGTGCAATGTTGAGTGAGTTAATTCTTCAGGGATAAAATAAGAGTAGAAGTGCTTCCTAGTTCTTGTCAGATTTTTGGTTTTCGTTTTGTTTAGCTTTTTTTTTTTTTTCTGTGAAGTGGACTAGAGCTCACTATCAGCTCACTTCAGGCCCTAAAGTGGATTGTTTAGAAGAAATTTCATAAATCAACAAACCATTCCAAATTAGGCCATAAAAAGCTAGAGTTTAAAACTGCAAAATCTGAAAGGTGTAAAAGTAATTAACTTATTATCAAAATTATAACATGAGGAAAATAAAAAAATCCAATACAATAGTATACATTGACCTTCAATGCCATTCTGTGGCTCACAGCTTTATGTTTCGGATTTTCAGGTTCTTTGAAGGGTAAATAGAGACCCTCTTTGCTTTTTCCGAAGATGCCTAGCGAGACCTCCATGTATTCAGGCAATGTGCTCAGAGAAGGAGATAATGCTCACTGGCCTCAGCTGAAGGCAGAAACATGCTTCCGAGATCCGTGTTTTTGAATTTTATATGTGACTGGCTTTGTAAAGTCTTAGAATGTGCCTGAGTATATTCTGAATATCTGATTTTGCATACCTAGTGGTCAAACACTCTCTGATGATTAGTACCAGACATTTATGAAGCCCCCAGCAGTTTATGCTACTTTTTATTACATTAACTTAGACCAAACCTTTTCCTTTCAAAGAGTTAGAATTATTTTGGAGGAATCCCTGAAATAATAATAATTAAAAGCTACAGTTCCACAAATGGAATGATTGCTGTTATTAAAACAATTTTTTTTTTTTTAATTGAACAACGTTGTTATATTAGTGAAGTTACAAAGTGAAGCCAAAGACCTGGAGTGCAAGGTCTGATACCTATTGACCAAAGACTGCCCCACCCAAGATGAAAAAAAAGGAGCAAACCCAATTTCTGTTTGATTGTGTTACTTATATAAAAATGGAGGCACTACATAAAACACACAAAGGCAATTAATACAATTTAAATGTTTATCATTATTTTCATTGCTTTGGGGAAAATAAAGTCACCAAAATACGACACATTCTACAAGCTTTCTCAATGTTATTTATGCAAACCAAAGATACCTTCACATGGACCTACAGTATTCCTACATTATATGGACTTCCTCTGATTACTCACATTCTCATACAGGGCTTGAAGGGTCTCTAGGTCAACCACAGAGTTATCCAAGTTCACAACAGCTATAGAAAAGACAAAAAACAAACAAACAAAACAACCAAAAACCAAGAATTAGTTGTCAGGATGATAATCCAGCTGTGAAAGAAAGACCGAGCACAATACCCGGCAATAGTTTTTATGACCCACTGGTCATACAGCTTAAGGGTTTTAACTTTATTAATGCTTTGAATACTGCCTTTCCTAAGACTATGGGCTAGAAACCTGGTAGAGCCAGGTGTCAAGTGTTAAAGAATTCATCTCCCTCCCCCCAAACACACAACCACGATCCCACGAGTATGGCCATAGCCAGAGATCAGAGATAAGCTTTACATCAGACTTTCACGGTCCGACTGAAAGCATTATAAAAATTTGTAAATCTGCACCACAGCCACACACACACACTCACACACACAACAAAGCTCATTCCTGTCACTGGTTGGCTTCAGTCTTAAACTGATTAATCCATAAGTCAGCCAGTTAACTTCAAGACACCTGACAAGGGTCAAGTCTTCTATGCACTAAGCCGACAGGTTTAGTACAGATACAAAATATGCCTTTCCTGTTCCCAACCAATTCTGGCGCCACACACATACTGTATTTTTTCAGCGTCAAAAAGCCAGTTCAACAGCACAGAGTGATTTCCACCTACCTAACCCGGACAAAAAAAAAAAAAAAAAAAAAAGAAAATGAAAATCATTAGGAGAGGCACACTTTTAGGAACACAACCCTGGCTCCTCACACGTATTCGGAACATATCATGAGGCATAGGAAATATTTGTGCAAACCTGTGAAAAATTATTCTCAGTTAATACAAAAAATTATTTTTAAAATAGCACTTTTCAGTCTTCCTCTTACACAGTTTTTGCAAGCACACTGCCCATTCAGTTAAAATCCAGATAAATCCATCTTTCCTCATCCAGATTTTAAATCTTGAAAGAAATTTAGAACGTTGCATTAGAACATGTGTGATGGTAATAAATTATTTTTATCACACTGTACCAGTCTTTTTCGCATTTTGCCATTCAGTGATTTGTACCCTTTTTTTGTAATGGGCTCTGTGTGTGTGTGCACTAGTACAATAACTAGAATAATCCCCTAGGCAAGATAAAGCTAGAAATTGCAACATTGATCAGGGATAGAAACCTAGCACTAGGTTACTTTATATTCTATAAATTCACGTCCCTAACTGTCACAGAGAAATTCTGTGTATACACCTAAAGACTACAGACAATATAATTCAAGCTCATTTGTTTTTGATCGCTGTAAAGCATTTAAAGATACCACTCTGGGTCTGGGACTCATCATGTTTCCCCTTTTCCAGGCCTGAGACATAGTTTTAGTTACAGTATAAGAAAATTATAAACAAAGAAGTGTTGATCTTGATTAAACTAAGCAGGCTACACTGTATCTCTAAGCAGGGCATTAAGCTAAATTGTAGGACTGAAACAAAAAATAATTAGGAATTATTTTTTTTTTTTAAAATCTATTTTTTACATTTTTCCCTTACCAGAAAGCAAAATAATCTGAAAGATAATGGCAATGTAACAGTTAACAGTTCAGGAAGCAACATGGGTTTTGTTTTGGGGGAGGGGGCCCATACAAAAGTCTGCGACTAATTATTTGGGATATTTTAAAACTCAGAGGTTTTTTTTTTCCCCCGAGTGTAGTAATTGTTGCAACAGAGACTTAAAGATGCTCTCTCAACAAGGTACTGCACTATATGTTGTATTTGATAATCCCTGTTGCTCAATAGGACTATCTGCATGCTTAAAAATATGCCAAATTTGCCTTGTAGAACTGGAGACTAAAAGTAACAAGCAAATAGAAAGTGGGTCTAGATTGGTTTGAGAGCTTTGCTTTAAGAAAACACATACGTCAAAGCCTATATACAAACAGCTTTATTAAAACGGGGATATATTATGAAACTCAGTTTGTATTATCCCTACATTTCATCATTCTTATGCTTACGCAATGTTTTCGTATATGAACACACTCACAATCCTTCAACTATTTATTTTGAGTTGTGGCTGTCTTCTCCCTGCTCCACCCCCCTCCCCTTCCTTCCAGACACTGTCTACTCCTGCACTAAGAAATATGACATAAGTTCCTGCTCTGACTTTTGCTCAATGTTAAGATCACCCATGGATTACTCAGGGAGCAATAGAACACTTTTGTTTGAATGCCTGCAGGAGATAAGAGAACGCCTGGCAAACACAATGGTGCCAGGTCTGTGTACTTTCAATAAAACAGGTATGCAGAAGAGCGTACATACTTCAGGGAGCTGCTTAAAACAAATCAGTCTGAGACAAGGACTTAGAGAAATTAGATCCTTGTATATATGTTTCAAATTTCCCTCTCCCAAGACAAATATATTTCTACATATTTCATCTAAAGATGCATATATTCAGCAATAGCACTCTAGCATCCCACTAGGATTTTTCAGTGTTCACCATAGGTTTACTCCCCCCACTCTGAGGAATCAGGAGATGAACTTCTGTTCCTTGGCGGTACTGCAGCATTGTCATGCAGAACATGATAGTTCGCAAAATAAATCATGACTGTTGCATATTTAATTCCATTATCTAGACAATTTGAAATGGTAAAAACATTGATGTTTCCTTACGCAGCCAAGCATACTAGCTAAACATGCCCCCACCCTACAATCAGCATGACTACACAAATATCTAACTGAAGGATTCCATATGTGGTGGCAAAATAACGATGAAAAATACAGACAAACATTAATTTCCTCATATGAAAATATTCTGAGCTATGTTACAATTCCAGTATACTTCGACACAAACATCTGGAGAACGGCTTATAATAGTCTTGCAGTTGCTGGATATTTTCACCCATGTCACTATGTTAGAGAGTGATTTTTTTGTTTCAAACTTAACACTGCCATTTCCTGGTCTTGACTACTATGAAACGATCTTTACTAGCCAGCACATCATCCAGCCTTTCAAATATGTTCATAAGACAGCAGTGAAGAATATCTGTTGGCTTTTACTCCAATAGAAACAACTTTCTTTTAATCGCATCAGACTCAGGCATTTAGTTCTTACCTTCAAGATTTCATAGTTCTGCTATTTTCTTGCATTCCTATTACCACTGCTGCCAATAAAACCAGGAAGCCAGCACCAGTTTCGAGCCCTAATACTGTAAAATTACTCAATGTACATATATATATAATTGTGTGTATATACACACATATATAGATATGATTAAATCAAATTTGAACCAAGTATGCCCAGATACACACACAAATATGAACAGATAAAAATACAAGGAACTACAAACCAATGACTTTTTTTTTTTTTTTTTTTAAGGCAAGTACTGGTCAACAGATCTTTACAGAAAATCCACCCAGTAAAAAGAAGAGTTGAAGAGCAATTGCGAAGGGTTGCTTGACACTCTAAAGGATAGAGGAGGCAAAAGAGGATTCGTAGCCAAAATAAAGGCTTCAGGAATCTCTTGTTGGTCTTGAACTTTCCTGATTTTCTCATTGTTTTTGTCACAATCTGCATGGAAATTTAAACTGGTATCTTAAGGACAGGAATTATACCTTTCTTATGCAACTGCAGAACATAGAAATTTTAGCAGAATGGAAGAGTTTCCATTCCATTCTGTATTTCTACAATATAAATTGAATCAAAAAATAAATTATGCAAACTCACAATAACAAAGCCAACTTAGGTACTAGTTTCAAAATGGAAAGACAGTAAAAATACGCAAAGACACAAAGACTTACTATTCTTACTAATATCAATTAATTTGTAAGTCTGGATAGGCACCTTAGAAGATACTTAGAGGATAATATTGCTGCTAAAAAAAAAAGTGAGATTAGTGTAAAGCACACAACCATATTCAGAGGCATACTTGAACTCTGAGAACATATGGACCTTCTCCCATGTACACAGAAGCCAATTTAGAACACAGACACAATTTAAAAAAAACAACACAAGAAATAAACCCAACACAATGAATAATCACCACCCGCATGTCTTCAGGGGAACACAGTATGTAACCAAGCCACCAACGAGATCAAAGTTTTTGCCAGCAAATATAAGAAGAAATGCATGAGAAAACATCAGCAGGAAGTTGGAGGATGCACAATGTATTCTCAGGAAGACTAAAAAAGGAAGTAGCTGTAATTTTTTTAATTGTAGGACAGATCATTACTGTTGATTATTCATATGTCTAGGAGCATGCGAATTACTAGTTACCACTAAAATAAAATTGATAGGTGATATAGACACAGGAAACCTACGCTTGCCTGAGGCTATGAATCTAATTCCACCAATACTACCACTTACATAAGCTGTACAACTTCCTACAGCTACCCGGTGCTTGGAAACTCTATTCTGTTTACAAGTCCAAAACTCTGGAATTTCCTTTTAAAATGAAGAGGTCAAAATTCAAAATTTCCCACTGAGAAGAATTTCAGGAAGAAGAAAAAGAATTATCAACCTGATCCTTTGGATCCAACTTTTATGTCATAAAACTCATTAGCACAATCTCACTTTTGGATGACTTTCAGAAGACTGGTATTCAGTCCAAATCTTGGTCTTCTGTCTCCCCTTTTCTCAGGGCAGGTTTCAAATTGCACTCCATTTCTCTGGCCTTTTTAAGTATGCTTCCTAAACTTTTCTGTCTCTGGACTCCATCTAAAAGTGAGTGTCCTCTTCTTGAGACCTCCTAGAAGCACTGCTGTCTCCCCAAAAACTGACCGAGAAATTTCCTTACTTGTCTGGTAACATTACAGTTTAATTCCCCAGAAAGAAGCAGTAGCTGAAGCAAAACCACCTCAAATTTCCAAAAGGAATTTTGAACCAATCCTGCTATACTCAGATCCGTGCTTCAGGAAGACAAACAAGCAAACCACCCACCCACATTCTTCATGCTGATTTCCACCACAATTGACTTCTCCATGACTCTCCAAAAACCAAGCAGGATCACTCCAAGAGGCCACTACTTTTTTCCTCTTGCACATCTTTGCCTCTTTGCTTTCCCATCCGCTCTCTTTCTCCAGAAGGGCACCAAGAGTCTGCAAGACTTCACATCTCCTCTGTCAAATGGCAGCAACAGACAGTCACTTCAGCAAATTACAAAGGCAGACTGATTCTTATTCACTGAATGAAGGACCTTCCTACTTCTACAGCAGATAATCATGGTACTTTTATTGCACATTTCTGTGTGGGGCACAAATTTGGTTGCTTCGCAGCTGTTCTGCCCAACATGTGACTCTAACATGCAAGATTACACAATACTGAGAGGTTACAACTTCCATGGTTTTCCCTAACTTCCATGCCCAGATAATTCTGCTCCATGTTAACAATTAAACCATCTATATGTCAGGATTATTACTCCAAGGTGAACAGTGAAAGAAACAGAAAAGGCATCAACCAGTCTTACAACAAAAATGCACTTTGTTGTAATTAAGAACCTGCATCTATATTATATAGAAACCACAAGCTGTACATAATAGTCTCAAAACTACTACATAATTTCAAGGCAGAACCATAGCATTAAAAGTCATTCAACCGTCTAAAACGTTTTCAAGTAATTGTACTTGAAACTTTGACAAGACATTAATTTTCAAACATCTAAAAAGGATATTTGGAAGGAAAAGAAGGCACATGAGTAGATGAGTAAGTCAAATGTGTCACATCATATAATCTTCCTTGAACGATTATTTCTGAGTTAATTAAAACAAAATAGCTGCTCCAAGAATAACGTACAGGTAGTAAACTTCAAATGGTCAAAATCCAACATCATTAGAAAACTAACACGTTGGTAAAACCTTAAGCAGTGGAAAATTCTGATCTAAGAAACACAGACAGTATATAGCCTGATCAACTTATGAAATGTTTCTGAAAACAAGTTAGAAAAAAAGAACAAATAAACTTGTTTGTTCAGTCACTGAATACAGAATGGAAGCCTTCACTGACAGATGTCTTTGGAAGAAAGCACAAGAACAACACACATGCAAATACAAGCAAACCAGAAAAAAGTCTCAATGTAGACAATTTCATCAGGTTCCTTGGAAAGACTGACAGCTGAACTGCTCAAATCAGAAGTAGAAGAAGATACACCTGCCTCAAAGTTCTCATCAACAAAAGAGCCAAGAGAGCCTTAGAAGAAGATCAAAGTGCAGTGGCTTCCTTTGCTACTATAAGGATTATGGTACAATGCAATATCAAGCTACTTGCAAAGTAAACCTAGATTTAAATCCAACTTTTAGTTATATTTAAAAATCAACTAAACTGCAAAATTTGCAGTCTTTTATTGTAGTCTTTTATTGGTTAAATAGTAAATACACAACTTCAAAAATTCCTATCCTTTGCTTCCCCCCCCCCCATGTGAGTTTATTGGCATCATGCATCTAACACAGGCCTACTGCACAAGGTAATGTTTTTGTGTGTGATACTTCCAACAATGTGACAACTAGTGCTATTTTCTTTTTGTATTATTACTTACCTGCTTGCCCTCAGTACCTTTGTGATATGTTTATCTATTAGCAAATACTCTGACCTTCTCAGGATGAAAACTTTAGGTGCACAAAGCACAATGGAGATTGGATCTTCAACACAAGTACATCCGGCATGGATCAGAGGCAAGAAACAGCATTTAGAACTGCTTGCACACAGTTTTACTGTGGCAGTAATTCACCTTGATCTAAAGCTAGTGTAAGAAACCAGAACAGTATACAAAATTTCCAGGCAGAAGCCATGGATTAAGCTTAGCTGTTGCTTCAGATTGTTTTTAAAGGACTTAAAATTTTTAAATACCTTCAAGAATGTGCACTTACATTTCTGGAAAGCAATACAATAAGAATCAATTAAGCAAGAATATGCATTTGCAAGATTTGAAGTAACAGAAGCAGTAGCAGACATCATCAAACAGAGTGAATCTTTAGTAACACTTTTTGTACTGATTCTTCTCTTACAAACACAAATTTTTAGACATTTGTCCTTAGCATTCCTGTTCCCTAATGTTGTATCCCTAACATATAGCGATAAAATTGTATCAATAGAGCTTTTTTACATACATATAAATATATATACATGCAACAAAATATATAACTAGATTTTATATATAGCTATACATAGTTAATATAAACATTTGCGTTACATACCTTTCAAACAATTGCCTACTATGTTAAGGACAGCAGTTACTGATTATGTGAAGTCTAACTTCATACACCTATACACTTTGTTTATAAAAAGTGTGCAAGTTCAGTTCTTAGAGAACAAATATATTTTGTTTGACTCGGTATGTCGCCTTCTTGTCTAGGCAGGAAAAAAAATGGAGACCAATGCTGTAATCCTTTCAGAACAAAATGTTTAAATACAAACATGATTGCCATTGTAGACTGTTTAATTTAGAGAGATTGTATTTCAGTTCTGGTTTTGAGAGGTTTGCTGATTTGACTATAGAGAGTACTTCAATGCTTATCTTAATTGTTTAGATAAGATTTATTTGGATTTGGCAGGTGAAAAAACCATGGGTGTGGGATATAGGAAGGTTGAGAAAAGACTGGCATTTTACCAGATTATGCTTATTTTAAACTATAGTGCATAGAGGAGCAAACAGTCTCAATGAACCTGCCGGGGCCTGGTCTTTGGGGAATGAATACGAAGTGCAAGATTGACTAGCAGGATTCAAGATTTTCAACAAACTGGAAAGGATTACCATGATAACTCTCCAAATGCTACTTAAGGCTTAGCATACTATAGTTTAAAAAAAAATATCATGCTTCATGATATGGTAGGGGTTTGTTGTTGTCTAAGCAAACATCAAGTTCCTTAAATGTGTTTTAAAAGTGTTTCAAGAACAAGATTTTAGTATAAAACTAATCATTGACATACGGATATATTTTATGTGTAAGAAATTCTGTTACAGAAAATAAAGTTACTGCTATAAGAAACCAATGCTATTGGCTTTTACTTCAGTATCAGTTTGTCCTAAGCTTTTTCACTTTCTGGTTGAGGTGATACAGCATGCCACAGGCATTCCGTTTAGATACTCTCAAAAGGCAACTTGCCATACCTATCAACTATATCACTTTTGGTGGGGAGACTACAATACTTTTTGTTATAAAAACAAACTACACAAACACATCAGCTGCAAGGCACACATGCAGTAGATCTGACATTGTGTCTCAATCTGCCTGCAGACAGATACGATTTATAGCTTTGTATTCATGAGTCAAGTGAAATAAAATTTAGGTTTCCCATGTGTTAGACTTTTTTTAGATCCACATAGGCTCTAACACTTTTCAATGTGTATTTCAATGACATCATGTCCGTGAGTTCCACAGGCTAATTGTGGTACCAGCAATGCTGTAACCGTGACAGTCAAAGGATGTACCAAAGTCCAACTTTGCAGAACAAGATAGCATCTCTTACTGAGTGCAGCTGTAAGAAGCTAGCAAGACTTGTTTGGAATACAAACAAGCTTCAGCTTCAAACTGTTTGAGACTTAACTATGTGTAGATTTTTTCAGAATTCAAATTTGCTGGCTTTTGGTTTAATTCTACCTTATCTTTTTTCATTAGAGTAGCTCAAAGCAAACAAAGCCATGGCTAACTCTGAAAAGTCCAATCCATAAGCAAAGAGACAAGCTTTCTATTTCGTGCTTCAGGGATCTCATTCTAAATGACAAAGATAAACAAAATACAGGAGAAGGAGGAACAGATTTATTTGGAATTACCTAGTAGTTCATTGGCAAAGATGAAACTTTGGTTTAAAGTAGTGTAAAGTCAAGAATAAATTTAGGTTAAAATTATTCCAACTATTGGAAGAATCATTTATTGCTTATTCTAACATCATAATAACTAGAAAGACACTAACTTTTTCATATAGGATCTCTTAACTATTTGCCTTACTCTGTGACCTCTGAACAGTCCCCAATCTTTCCACGTTCCTTATACACATTCCACCAGAAGAATCATTCTTCTAATCCACCATTGAACCTCTTGATTTTTTTGCCATTATATTTGTTTGAGATGAAGTGACCACAATTCATCCCTCATAATAATGGCAAGCATATACCAATTTTATACAGTTATGTTCTGCATATTTATTTGATAAGGTTAGCAGGGTAGATACCAAACATACTTTTTTCCAAAAAATACATTCTACATTAAGCATCTAACTTAGGATCTTAGCTTTTGTGCTCTCAATTTACCCACCGTTAGTATATAGTTAATGGAGCTCCAGGTTTATCCAGTTGGCAATTTAGAATACTTACATTAAACTACTTAAGTGTCAACACTAAACAAGTTAACAACTGCGTAACCCATAGATCTGAAAACATGAAACACTACCAGAAGGGAGAGTATTGTAGGATTCCATAGGAACCTGCTCTCAGCTTACTACAACTAAATATATTTATAACGACACCGAAAAGAAAGATATTAAAAATAGTTATTAATCCTCGGTGAAGTCCATGTGGCAATGGTAACAGGAGAGCTGTTCTTTCCTGAGCAGACTCAAACTCACACAAAGAACTGTCTTGATTACACACTTCGTAATCATGATCAATGTCTAATGTAAGACTCCTTGTCTCGCAAGGACTGACTAGAAGTCAAAGCAACCTTTGGACTAAAGCTGTAGCTGGTGGAATATCAGAGACCAACAAAGGAAACAGCAGAATAATCTCAAGAACTTGTCTTTCTGTTTAATTGCTTGATCTATTTAGCTTACGCAGAAGAAATTTAAGAGGCAACTTGATTACAGTTCTTATGCATACCTGCATGAGAAGATATCTCAAAGTAGATGGCTCTGTAATTTCACAGACCAAAAGTAGGAAAGAATGGAGGATGTAAGTTAATCTGACAAATTCACTACAGAAAGAATATTTTAAATGTTAAAAGTGAGGGAAATTAACCTTTTGAACAATGTTTCATGGGATACATTGACTTCTCCGTCACTTAAAGTATTTGTATGAAATCCTAGACTCACAAAATAAATGGCAAAACTATCAGTGACTTCAAAGAAAGCAAAAGGTTGAAGGGTCAGAATTGCAGCTGGAACTCAAGTCATTTATACTGCTAAAATGTTCATATTTATACAGACTAATGGCTTGAGGCAGAAATTAGCAGGCAATATTACATGACTTGCCTTATTTAGCAGCCAGACTAAATGCTTAGAATGGTCCTTCAAAAAAAAAAAAAAAAAAAAAAAAAAAAAGAACTCAAACTGTAAAAACACTGCAATGGATACAAAATTAGCAACTACCGCCCCCAAAAAGACACTCAGATTTTTTTCATAGCTCTCCGAAAACATAACTTCAATAATTAGCAACAGTTAAAGGGCAAACAGAACGTCAGTAACAATACAGAAAAAATTGAGCCTAAAATAGAAGATGATGTGATACCATGGCATAGGCATATGGCACACATAAATCTTGAGAATAGCATACAGAGCTAGTCACCTCATTTCCAAAGAGAAGAAAGAGAACTGTGGATTGTAAACTGGTGACAAGGAAAAATCAAAAGAACATACAACGCGTATGCAAGTCATTCCAAACAAACTTTTCAATTTGGAGAAAGATGACTACTGCAAAAAGATAAAAGAGAGAGCTATAAAAATTACATAATGAGCAGTCATTGTCACTTTTTTTTCCCCTCATTATCCACACAGGAGATCAGGTACTAAGCTACATAGATCTCCATTTGATCGAATATAGGATATAGTTTCAATTGCTTCCTTAAAAGAGGAATGATAAGAAAAATACAATAAAAAAGGTACACTGAATAAAAAAAAAAACAAAAACCACAACCAAAAACAGAGATTCACCTTGCAAGTTTTACTAAATTCTCATTTTAACTACCTTGCATTTAGATTAGATTTTAATGGCTATATACATATAAGTGGCATTAATTTTTTTTTACACATCTTTTCTGTGTACCAATGTATTCAAATCTAACACACACATGAACAAAGCACAAACGGACTGTTGTGGCAAACATCCTTTTCTTCTAAACATTTCAACTTAATAAAAAAATGTGTAACTGCATTACTGAAAGGTTTTAGTTAATTAATTTTCATAATGCTAAAATCTCTATGTAGTTCAGGAATGTATAGAAGTATGACCACTGGAAAATATTTCTGCTATGGAAAGGAGACCGGTTGGTCTTTTTCTCCCTCCCTCTCCACTCCCTACCCCCCATTTTTGTATGGTACTAATACTAATAGTATACATAATTCTGTTGCTTTTATGCTTAGAATTTTGTAATCATCCCTCTTATGAGTGACCACATGGTACACAAATTAGAAATAACAGTACTGCTTTTTTTTTCTTTTGGGAGAACAGAACTTTCCTGAAACTTTTCTCTCAAAGTTTCAAAGTTAATCAGACTTCCAAGAAAAAAAATAAACTGTTTCAACTGAAACAACAGACAAACAATGCAGTTACAGTTTCTTACAAAACTTCTCTATTAAATTACATTCATATGTTCTTAACAACAACAAAAATCTTTAATTATCCAAAACTATCCAATGTGGCAGTAATTAGCCTCTGCTGATTCAAATGTTGTGAAAACACTCAATATGATTTTCCTCATTTAAAAAAAACTAACCTCTTTAAAATGTATTTTTCATTATAGAAAACTGTAAATTCCAAAAGGATGTGTGACATAAAACATTCGCTTCCTTTCCTGGTGATATGAATATTTCTGTCCTTCATTGTCTCGACGTGTTGCATGCATACTTAAAGAAAATGATAACCAAGGTTGTATTTTTTCCTTAACAACTGCTGCTATTGCTTTATTGGCCTCTGGTCACTGTGAACTAAGCTTCAGAAAATCTCAGAGGATGGAAAGAGGACTTGAGGCATGCTTTCAATAGTCAGGACTGGTTTTCAGGGCCTTCACCCACAGCTCAGGGGTTTATGCCACATCCGTTAGAAACCCCACCTTGCCTCCCAGGACCTTTGCTGTCCTTCCTCACGAGCTGCCTCTGGCAGGAATGGCCGGACAAGGGCTCCAGAATCGCTTTTGGCGGTCCAATATGGAACACTGTGGGCATACTAGCAGCATCAAAGCAATAGAAACATTTGCAGCAATACATATGCGTGGCACTCTAATTTAAGTCTGGTCTGTCTTTTATAAAAGTAATGTTGTGTATTCCATTGTTTTCCTTACCAATAATTTCACAATAGGAGCTTGTAAAGTAATTATAAGCAAATAAAATGTGTAAGCTTGCAATCTAACAGCAGGCATAATGTAATAAACATGGTAGCATAAAGCTAAGGAGAAGTAGAGGAATAAGACTGAGGACCACGGTGTGACATTTCGAGCAAGTGCTAGTTCACAGAGCAGAAAAATTCTGAACCAACTAATCTTTCCTTGGTGGTATCTCAGAAGAATCTGAACACCTGTTGGAAAGACTATCAAGAAGGGAAGCTTAGACCATAGTCTTTTAAGTTTTTGTAGATGTCTGAATCCATAATATTTGATTAAGAAAAAAAAAAAAAGGTTTAAAGAGTTTCAATTCTCAATTAATAAGCCAGAATTAACAGGTAAATTTTCAAACTTTGTAATTATCCTGCACTGACTGCAATCACTTTATGGATCATTCCTTTAATAAAAAAATACAGACTTCCCACCTGACAAAAAACATTCTATGTATCTTTTTACATCCAGGATTTTTTTTCATAACTTAAATGGACAGAAATAACAATTTGGGGCAGCTGGTTTACCTTCCACTATAAAAACACCCACAGAACTTGATGCAATAACGTATTGTTTTGTCCTCATAACTTGTTTAAACAGTAAAATATCTTTTGGGAAGATATCCATTCTTGACAAATATTTCACTATTATGAATTTCAAATTATTAAACTTATACATATACATTGTTATTAAGGATAAATAATGCTCAGATCACCTCTGGACCTTCCATAAGATAAACTAATCATGAGTCTTATTTTCCAGATGTTGAGTTATTCTTTTCTGAGTACTTTCCATTTAGAGCATCTCTGGGACCTATGACCACTGTGACTACGTGATACTTCAATGCATGAAAAATTCCTGCACAGAACATTTAAATATTGCAGTGTAAGAGACATTTTACCCTCCTCCTCCAGTGAAGTCATTCAGTTAACCTTTGACAAAGTCTCACCTAGCTCATAATTTCTAAGTGTCAGTGTGAGCAGTCAAATAAGAAAACAAAACCAAGATTTTCTGATGTTCCTTTGTCACTAATAGCCTAATACTAAAGAATAAACATTTATTTTGCCCACTAACATTTGAAGTACATTCACTCCCTGTACATCTGTCTGGAATTCAGGGCAGAAGATATGTGTGTTGTTCAAAGTTGTACTTCTGTTAGCAGAGCAAGCTCTGCCACGAATACAACTTTCAGTAAAATAATCTCAAATCCAGATTAAAAGGTTGGGCTTTACCAGCTGGTAGATGAATCCGCCTGCCATTTCCATAACTATTTTTCTTATTACATTCTTTTATAGAACCTCCTTTCCTAGTATCGCTGAACAACAATGTGTTGAGCACTGTAATAAAAAGATGCTTGGTCTTCCATATGTTTTTTTGGTTTGGTGTTTTGATTTTTTTTTTTTTCCTCCCCACTTATCAGAGTGGGACAGGTAGCTCCACCAAATACTGTAGATTACCAGCACCTCAGAAAGGTGGGGGGAAATGACTTATTAAATGAGGATATGAGAAAGGTGGTCCAAAATTCAGAGGCAGAAATGGCCAAACTACTTCCAACAGAGCCAGGACAACCACAAGGTGCTATGCAAAACTTTACAGAAGCATAGGAGTATTGCAGCCATGCCAGAAGTAACACCATGCCTGAAATTATAAACCCTGCTAAGAGAAACTTACTGAATTGGAAAAGATTACAGACAACTTCAAAAGACAGAGAAATGCATATGCTGTCTTTTGCCAGACTTCTACTTTCAACATTTACAAGGCATGCTCAAACTAAGATGATTTTGGTGAACAAAAGATTCATTTCCATTTTGGAAATAAATACTAGCTATAAATCTGACTGTGTAGTAAATGTAATATTTATCTGCATGAAATATAAAAGTTGCTTTTCTTCTGGCTTACATCTTCAGTTTAATTTTTTCCTTCTATTTTTCCACACAGACAGAAGAATTTTTTGCTATTCTTACTGCAGTTGTTAACAGCCATAACAGCTTAAACACAGAAGATGATACATTGTATCTTTATAAGCAAGGGGATTGGGAATGGCACTGACAACCATATTCTCTGCAACATTGTTACAGTTTCAAACAGTTGGTACATTTCATTTGATGACAGCCAACTTCATTGAAAAGAGATATCTTATTTAAGAGATATGGTCCCTAAACACAGACACAGGCTTAACACGCAATTATATATTAATGCATAGGGTGTTCATCATAGATCACTATATGCAGTTAACTGGACTCTTGTTGGATCTCCGATTTAAGCACACACTGCATCTCTGAAATGTTAAGAAAAAACGCTAAAGACTAATGTCAAAACCAAAGTCTTTTCTCTAGGAAGAAAATCTGAGCTATAAAGGAAAAATATGTAAGAAGTGCTTGTTTGGCATTTCTCAAGCCTTGAATGTATCATGCAGCCAAACACAGCTATATTTCCAGTGGGAACATAATACTGGATAAAGGATATTTGCGGTGTAGTGAAAATAAAAAAGCAAGCAAAATGCCTGGATAAAGTGTTTTGCATAGTTGATAGATGATTGTATTAAATAGGCGTCAGTAAAACCTTGTGAGAAACCAGAGAAACCATGAGAAAGGGACTCATTTTTGTACTAATAACATAGAGAAATGGCACTGCAACTAAAGAGACCAACATTTCTTACATTTCTAGCCTGGACTGCGTAAAATAGCTGGGAGTTCTGTTAGCAATTAGAATTTACTAAAAAAACCCAAACCCCATAACAACAACAAAAATCAACCTACCCTACTTTAAAGCACTACTAGAAAGACGTACTAGAGTTCAGTACAAATGTGCTCTGCTTATTACAACTACTCCTTCCCCACTGTAAATATTTTTAAAGCAACCAGGGTTTGGGAGTTCGTCTTACCAAACTTATTTCAAAGCTGTGAGCAGACCAATGCAATTCTACAAGCAGACACTTAACAAAGTTATCATAGTTATCAACGAAAGCCATTTAGCATATATTACAATATTCTGAGATCTTTCATTAAATGCCATCTGATCACAGATGCATGAAAAAGGAGCTAAGTGTTCAAGATTATTTAACAAAATATCATAAGCAATTCAAATTTTCAAGTTTCCAAAACACTCGTTCATCAAGGATTGTTTCTTGTAGACAATATTTCACTGTGGTTTTGCATCTTAAAAAGCACACAAAAGTACACCAAAAAACCCCAACCAAAAAAAAAAATAATTTTACAAGACATTAAATACAACAGTTGCCCAGGTTTCACGTTATTTCAAGCTGTTCAGTTAAACACAACATGAATTAAAACTCAAAATCCTAAATTTATTAGGTGAATTAATAGCCAGGGCAACTGTTTTCCTTTCTGTTCCTGTAACTCTTTGAAATTTGTCTAAACCATTCGAAAAATAAAAAACAATAGCATGCAAACCAAGAAATGGACTGAATACCACACTGCACTGAAAGTTTATCTCTCTTTCTGGATGCTTTTCTATGGCCAGTAAAAAAAAGAAGTAATAAAAAAAATAAATTACAACTCTTCTGCAATTTGCATGAACACTGCACCCCACAGATATACTTTACACGTAATACAAGGAACATTTACAAGAAAATCTGTAAAGAAAATTGCCTAGTGCCACAAATTGTCAGAGTGGGGAAGAAAAAAGCTTCATTTCACTGTCTTTCAAATTTATGAAAAAACATTGCTTGTGTGGTACTGAGTGAGATATGTGTAAATGTACTGTATACTAAACATGGCAAAAACTCAAGACCACCACTAAAACCCTGGGCCAGGGGACACAGAACACTGACCACATTTTTCACTCTAGTTATTGTCATACATCTTAAATCTTCATGTATAAAGATGGAGATATATCAACTGCCTATTTTGCTAATGCAGGCACTCTAAGGTTATTTTAATTTTGGACAGTATCTTCTCATTAGTGTATTCAAATTGCAGCAGATAAACCAGTAAGCTATAAAACTCAAAAATATGTAAACCCCTTACTTTTTAACAAGTACGTAAAAATAGCGCATAAAGGTGAAGCTAAATTCTTGGGCTTGTGCTTTTATAATTTCTCTATGGCCTCTATGGGTAGACCACTTGGAGCACTCTGCATGGAGTGACTGATGCCAGGATACTTCTTGGTGAGATCTCTCCTCTATTTTCCTTGCCCTCATCTGCAAATTTCTCTCCTGCTCCTCAGCACTATTCCTCCACGCCTATTTTATATTCTTAAAAAATAAAACAAAATACCACCATTTTTAACAGCAGGACCTTCCGACCATTTCCACAGTTTCCCCCATCAGACAAGGGTTCTCTCATGTTTCTTCAATCACTTCTACACAGCACGGGAATAACAGCATTACTAAATTGCCTTTTGCAAAGGCTTTTGGTTTTAGAAAACAGCTATTGAAAGAGGAATATACAAAATCTGCACACAGCTCTTAGACGATCATGTGTGCTTAATATTGTAATAGGATAAAGGTTAAGCATAATATTGTTTGACCCCTTCAACTACTGACATTCATGCCATGTTATTGTTAGTGTTGCATGTTAAGCAAGCAAATTTTCAATGAACTTGTGTTGGCTTTACCACAGACACAGATGTTAGGCGGACTCCTTTGTTCATAAGGTTCTCATTATTAACTGAAACCAAGTTGAATATTTGACTGAAGGAAAGGACCATATCATTGTTTTCAGATTTTGCTCTATGACTTAACTGAACTACATCTGCCAGCTTTGGAAATACCAAGTACTTCTTGGCGCCAGTACTGGCGCCTTGCTCTATGACTACCATCTTAAGTGCTTCAGCTTGAGGAAGTCTAGTAACCATCAAAACAATTTAATAAAAGCTTGAAACTGTGATTAAGAGTTACTCACTAGCTGACAGAGTGCTCTGAAATTTGTTCTATTTATGAATAATTTCACAAAATAAGCAAATCATAGTAAACTGAATGCATGGCCGTAAATACGTAGCCTAGAAAGTTCACAAGATGTTTTCGTGATTTATGAAGTCTGTGTTATACTTGAAACCACATTTATTTAATAGATAGGCTGGCACTTCACAGGATAATTCAATCTGCTTCAAATCTATCCAAAGCCTTTGGGAAACATAAGGGATGCTCTGAATATAAATGCAATTCCACTTTTCACCTTTTTGCACTACTGTCTCTTAGCATAAATGTGAAAAGTATTACACTCCCCCAAAAGATCTCCCGTTATAAAAAAATGCTGTTGAAGATGAAAGAACTCCACAGTTTGTGCTAACCCAAATATAGGAACCATTATATATAGCAAACCAATTAAATGCTATAATTCACTTTTCTGGATATGTCCTGAGGCCATCTGAATTAAAATAAACAACACATCACACTTTCTTCCTCAGAAATACCAAAATCAAAGTGTCTATATTTTATACAACTTTGATACCCAACGGCAATTCTGCAAATAAACATTTTTATTTGCTATATAGGACAAGGGAATATGTTACCAGAAAGGGGAAAATAAATGCCAGAACAAGTTATTTTCAGAAAAACAGTGTTAAAAAAAGCCTCTTATTAATTTTACATATAAAAAAATAGAAATAATTAGCATTTCCAGATTATTAATTATGTGATCTGATCTAGAATCAACAATACTTATTTCACTTACCATGCTGAATGTCCCTCATGTCTAAGTGAAGGCTAGACATTAATATTCCAACAGCTTGAGATCTTTTGTTACTTAACAACTTGACAACCTGCCAAAAGAGACCCAACTATTAGTATTAATCTGCAGGAAAACGCAGAAGATACTTCGCATTACTAATGACAAATTCAAGAAATAGTACCTTGTTGTCTATATACTCATCTAAAAATGAGTCATTTTATTGTATTTTAAGTTTGCTTCTGCTACATAAATCCATCACAAGTGTAACTATGTCACCTAGTTGAATCTTAATCCTAAAAGAGTCACTATAAAAGTTCCCCTAGACTTCCTCCTTTATTAGGATGCACACTTTCAACTTCACACTGATGTTACTAAGTGTATGAAACAAGCTGTCACATAAAAAAAATTCCAACTGTGTCTATCTTGGAATTGCTTTGGTTTCCAAAACCACACAATGATTTCCATCTTTGGTGTAAGCTAAAACTGTGAGAATTTGTATTTTATTTGAATGTTTGACGTAGTAGGCGCCAATATGAATTTTATTTAAAAAGTAAAATAACCACGTACATATTGGGATTTTCTTTGATCACTTTTAGGGAATATAAAAGGTCTCAAAGCTTTCTTGCTTTTAAAATATCCCCCCCCCCCCAAAAAAAAAAACAAAACCCAAAAACAAGCCATCAAAACGTCTTGCTTTTGGGGGTTAAAATTAGCCACTAAAATACACTTTCACACATATTTGCTATGCAAGCATAAAAGCAACAAGTAATTCACAGACTGTCTTCCACAGGGCTCTAAGCTGTTTGAATTCAACTTACTGTAAATTTTGCATCATTGGTATGAGAAGCACGTAATGTCAGGAAAGGACCCTTATCTGTAAAATGACGTGATTCTACATCAAGTACTTTTCAATGGAGGGCTACAACCATTACACAGATGAAAGAGGTTAATATTTAATCTACTCAGGTTGCCGAGTTTTACACTGTACTAAACACACAGAAGAAAACCTTTGTAGATCACTTGGAGGAAAGAAGAAAAGCCAGATAATCAGAACTGTAAGTTCAAGTTCTTTTTACATTGCAGCCAGGAAGCATATACGTATTTTTTCAAGTTACACAGTTCCCATCTCAGCACCAAGGTGCTGTATCATGTACAGTCCCACTGACAAAATTATTTACAAACTAATTAGTAGAAATGAGATTAGAAAAAGTAGAATTAATTTAGGCAGAGTAAAGAATGTCATGAACCAATCCACATCTTAAAAAAACATAACGGTACCCACAAGATGTTTGCCCTGTGGCCAACTTTGATTCACTTAAGTTTTCAGGCACAGCTTTGTACCTTGCTGTTTGAGGAGCAGCTGAAGAGAAGTAGAAGCCTGATCCAGAACTCTGCCACTGGGACTGCTTAGGAAAGCAAACTTCAGAAACTCATGGTGCTTGCGGCATAGGTTTTCTGAGGATACGGTTGGCTGGCCAATTGTTTTATGAATTATTTCTTTTCCCCCCTTAAACCATTGGTTAAGAAGGTATTTCATCCTGCTTTCCTCATAGATTCCTAACTAGCTACAGTGAAGTGACAATACAGCATCCTGCTCGTGAACTGAAAAAGTTTAACATTAGAATCCCAGTTTGTCATAACTATCGTTCACAAGGTTAAATACCTAAATTCAAGACATAGCTATTGACGTCATCTATCAGAAATTAGCAAGAAATTTGTATGCAATTGTCTAATCCATGTAGTATATTATTAGGAATTTAAAATCCAAGTCAAATGGACTCAAATAGGATATGATTGTTAGATTTTCTGAATTCAAAGGGAAAATAATGTAATTCAGAAAAACACGCTATCCTTCTAATAGGCTATAATAACTCTAAGTTTTTTTTTAAATGGAACATAAATCTCATTTAAGCCTGGAACTGAGATAAAGCTGGGACAAATAATATGAGATCTTCTTGTTGCAAAAAGAAGCTATTATCTGTTTACATCTTTGCAGCTACAAAAGGTTTACAAAATAAAATAGATCTCAGAGAGCAAGGTATGGATCAAGACTTTCTAACAACTAGATTGCAATGTACATCTCTAATAGCAACAAAACAAGTATCTTGCATTCTATCAGAAAAAAAATCCACCAAAAACAAAATCAAAAAACCACCCAAAAACCACAGTTACACAATTTCAAAGAGAGCAGAATCTCCTTAACTGGTGTTGCTACCAACCCGTATTTCCACAAAAGGCACAGCAACACAAAGAAAAAAATGTGGTATGTTAATAACAAAGTTCAAAAACTTCTCCTGAAAGCTGTCCTCTCCAACAATGCTGACAAGACAATTTGGTAGGGGAGATGTTGGGGAAACTGTTGATTCCAGTCCCCACCATTATTGCTTTTGCTCAAGTCTGAAACATCTCACAATAATAGAATAACTTAAGCTTGCTGCTGCCACCAATGTACGGAGGGAGTACTTTGTTGCCTTTATTTTGAACAAGAACTATCCCAAAGCTGACAAAAAAAGTGGATTAAAAATGAATGCAAACCCATTCCAAAAGTCCTATAAGGGAATAACAATAGTCACACAAAGTAGCAAGAGCTCATCCAGAGTAAACATGTACCTTTCTTGTCACTCATATTCCGCAAAAATGAAGTAGAAAGGGAACTGATGCAGGCTACTACATTGGCGAGGAGTAAAACAAAACAAAGGAAGAAAACAGAGAGGAAAAGATCTCGATAGCTCTCTGAGCTTTAGATTGCTGAGGTCAGGTCTACAAATACAGCAAGGGGACCAACATTAGAGAAAAAAGAACCATAAATTAACTACGTGGTTATGTTGCAGGCTAGAACATGATTTCTTAGGAGACGTGATTCCCATTAATGCTATAGAACCAGATTTAGTGGCCGAGTAAATTGCTTCAAGACCTGTACTCTAAAGTGAATCTGGCCTAAAAGTTAGCAGGAAAAAAGAAGCTGCTTTTTCTGAAACTGAGCTGACGGACAGGAGAATACTTATTTACTGAGAGACACATTTTGCTAGTGATCAGAGGGGAACAAAAAAGGACTGTCTCCATGAAGAATAGGTTGTCTTTGCTGCCAAAATTCTGGACCACAATGACATTAAGAGTACCAATGAGCACGACTGTCAGGTGAATGGGTGCAGAACAGTAACAGATAAAGCATTTTTATGTAGCAGCTACCAGTTTTGTCTGGCTTTATTTAAAAATGTATGTTTTATGTCAACTTTTATACTAATCTTTATTATGCATTTCATTCCCATTTCAGTCAATTGCATGAATACTATAGTTTCCTCCAGTAGAATGGCTGTAACAATACAACACTAATTCAGAAAATATGAATATTAGCATAAGTGCCTAAAGCAATTCCCACATTTAAAAATAAAACAAAATAAATCAGCTGCATAGTCTGGGCCTACAGGCTACAGACGAGTGACGCCATTTACAGGCGGAACAACAAAAGGTTGATAAATCCAATCTCTACAAGATCTAAAGCTTCAGACACAATACACAGCTCCTTTTTAGTCTGGATTCTGGAACTCTGCTTTAAACAAATTTAAAAAAAATAAATAAAAAGGAAGCTAGAGATATTACCTGCAGCCTGAAGTCTAGGACAAACTTTCTAATTGTTGAGTGGTCCTCATTGTTAAGCAGTAAACAAACTACATGCCAAATTTGTTCCTGATTGTTTAACACAAGCAAAAACAGTCAAAAGAGATATTTAGTGAAAGGTAATGCAAGACACATGGTTGATGAGAACCCCGAAGCAAAAATACAAAGATTCCCTTTCCCCAGAATAATATTTAGTTAACACATGGAATTTTGCAATGACTCTTGCTCTGTGATTCTGATTTTGACCGTGAGCATTAAGCAAAATTATCCCAAGGCTTTCACCAGTTAAGAAAAATTACTGTACATTACAAAAAGTCATATGCAGGAAACTCCACTGTACAAAAGCCTATAGCTTGTAACTGTCGCAGAGAGGATGCGGAAACCCCAATGTTCCAAACAAGATGTTAAGAGACAGCATCAGAGCAGTAGTGTGGTCATCTTCTCACTAGGTATTGTGACACCACAGATCTTTTCTGTGGATTCAAGTATATTCCAAACGTAAAACTGACAATTGCAGAACTGGACCTATCATACCCTTCACATGTATATCCTTGTCTTCTTACAGATAGAATAATATTATTCTCTTATGAGAGCAGGGGTGCGTGTGTGTTGGTTTGGGGGTTTTTAAAGGTAAATCCAGAAGTGACTTCTGCCTAGTAATGGCAAATGTGACACGGGAAACAGGGACTACTTCAAGTAGTGAGGACATTTTGGCACAATAGGAGATCAAACATTTCTACTTAATCCTTATAAAAAGAAAACTGAACCTCCAAAACCAACACTCAGTCCTGGCTGTCTAACAGCATATCTGTGCTAAAGGCACATAATGATTTAACTGAACGCAGCTTTCACCACAGAACATCAATCATAAATTGTAATTTTGAGCGCCTCTCTGTCTCCTGCCCAAATCAAACCTAGAATCCCCTCTGCAAACTAACTGGTTACTTTCCCCACTGAAGATTCTCATAATCTATAAGGAGACACCTAAGGTTTCAAAATTCTCATTGTCATATATTTCTAGATGCAAGTTGTTGACGTGTTATGCAAATTACTGCTGCCAAGCAGCCATGTCTGCCAGCTTGTGCATGCTGTAACTTTATAATTGAGGGTAAAGATTAAACATAATATTTACTTTTCATTCATTTTATCTACTACCCTACTGTGCTTTCATAAATAAAGCTTTTAATGATATGGATGAGAAACAGTTCATGCCCTTGTATGCTGGTTTATCACTAAAATGGTATTGTTTGAAATAAATATAATAAAATTACTGCTGTAGAAGTAATCTTTTACTAAGGGGTTGCTACCCCAGTTAACATTCCTCACTTATGACATTAGATGAAAAAATACTTAGATTCAGATATACAGTAATAAGTTAGATAAGCATTGTGTTCCACAACAGGAGGCCAAACAATAGTAAAATGTCCCTTATTAAAAAATAACAATATTCTAATTTTAAGGCCCGGAGTAGGAGATGGAGAAAAATAGCAAATTTTAAAGTCTTTAGTTTAAAAATAGGTCACAAGAATTTTGTTTTCCACACCTAAAGCTCCTTCTCAGTTTAGCTCATTGGTATGTACCACGATTATAGTTATTCCTTCTTTCATCAGCTAAAGGACAGGGATACCTAAAGTTTAGTTTCCATATTTTTAGATCTTATGTTTGTAACTGTCAAAATGTGGGTTAGTAGTGCAAACACATGTTCAGATGCTACAATATAAACTCTTTAAAACAAAACAAAAAACAACAAACGACAAAACACCCAAAAAGCTAAAATTTCCTTAGAAAGTCTGTATAAAAGCCAGAGTTTTCATGCATGGTCTGCAATGCACTCAGCAGGTGGTTTTTACAGGTGATCAGCCCAACTGTTATGTACAATCTTGTCACTGTGTACTCAAATTAGGCATGAAATTACACACATTTTTTGCAAACTCTTGCAAAACATATTGCATGCCCCAATAAATTTGAAATTAAGTCTTAATTATTTTACAGAAAGTTCACACATCAAATTAGGGAGACAGACATGGAAGGGGGGAGGTGAGGGGGAAGGAAAGGGTGAAGAATGCAAAAGAACCCCAAGGCAAAGAACACCCAAAAGAAAGGTGAGAACCCAGTATGATATCTAACAGGAGATATTAACAAAAACTAAATAAAAACCCCATGCTGTAAAAGCTTTAGTGTTCCCACTTTTAAAGGGGACACACAGTTACAGTCAAAAGTATGACATTATTCACTCTACCTACTCCAAATAAATATAACAACTTTTTTGTTCTTGCTGTTTGTACTGAAGTCAGCACTAAGCAATAAAATACAGCCATAAGGGAAAAAAAAAATCTGCAAAATCAATACATCTGCAACATCTAAAGGATTTTTGTGCTTCTCTACAATTAAAAAAATAACAATCTTAAAACCTTGATTTTCACGCTTAGAGTAAAAATCTGTTTAACTTGTAAGTGAGGATCTGATAGAAATACAGACAAGTATATTCAGACTTAAATTAGACAGTGATTTTTTTACTAAATCATCACGACCACTGTACTAAACTAATTTCTAGCTGAAACACATTCAATCCAGATGCACATCTAATTCTAAAACAATTCAAGTTTTCTCGGTCAGATTTAAACACTACTGAACTAAAAACTTCTTGCCTCCTTAGCGAAATCAATGTGAACAGAGAGATGGGAGAAGAAATGCATATTGCTATCTCCATATTTGCTTCCTTTCTTCTTCCCTTGACGTCATCCAATGCTACCATGTCCACTACACTGAGCCCTTGTCAGGAGCACCATGGAGAGATGGGGAAAAAAGTATTTGAAAGGTGTAGAACTACTGGCCATGGAAATGCCAGATGGCCAACCTCCATGAAAAGATGGCTGTAACTAAGATGCCTCTACTCAACAGTGGCAGGTACATCAAGAACTGTACGCAGCCCTGTGTGGCAGCTATCTTTCTCATGGGACTGAAGATCTGGGTTATGCTTTTTAGATACGCAGCTTTCAGTCTCACGGAACAGCTGCAGCTCGCTCACTGCAACCCCAAACCTATTTTTCTCTTTATTGGAACAAACTTTCAGTAAGACCTTCCCCTGCAGAAGTCTTCCAGAGCGTAGAAAAAACACAATGATGCCATTGTCAGACACTCTACACACTGGTTAAGAAACGAACATAAACTTTTTTGCCCATACAGAATTTGTAAGCAGCAGCAGATCTAAAACAGGCCGATACATCAGCAGAACCTTTCAGTGCCAGCGAGGATACACAAACAAAACAGAGAAACCCACAGAGCTCTTAGGTCACAAGATGAGTTTGCAAGATTATCAGATGCCAAGCTCATTTGTTTGTTTTTAACCTTGCAAATATATGATCTGAAGAAAAGAAAGCAGGAAGGAAACAAGAACGAAAAATGCATGTGGTTAATAGAGGACATCAACCTGGGAAGCCTGAACAAGTAGAGATATTTGATACAGACATGCAGTCAGGTAAAAATGCGTTTGCAACAAAGAACTTTGCAGATATAGCTACAAAACAAATAATATAAACAACAAAACATGCATTAAGCCATATAAAGAAGAGAATGTGAACTAAAAACAGAGATCATATTCATACAGCTTCTCATAAAAGAAATTATTTTTACAAGCCAAATAAGTGAGATATTATTTAATTTCATAAATAACTTCCTGACAAATTTAATTATTTGCTTGTATAAATAAAAACAATGCATCAGTCAAGTCCTCTAAAATTCCTCTCTGTGGGGACAGCAGAACCCTAACTGTATCTCTGGAGAGTACATAAAATTGCAGCAAATGGTTGTGACATTGACACAGGTAATAGACCAGTAAGTGTGGATACAGAAAGCTCCTTAAGACAGTGCCTCCACCGCTTGCAGAGGGAATAAACCCGCATTTTTAGAAAATTATTTATCCCTTCATGTCATTCCTTGTTGATGAAAAAACATGAATGAACTTTTATCTGTTAACTTAATATGGCATTTACCTTATTTACCAATTTATACTTATTTCACGTGGCATTTTATTTCTAGGCATATTCTATTACCACAGCTTCTTTATGTTCTACTTAAAAATTCAAAAATGCTGAAATCATTAACTAAACAGTTTTATTGATACATCTTGTTTGCATCTAAGGCTTTTGAAACAGAATGAAACTTTAGTAACCTATTATTTATTTTCTGGGGTAGAAGGGGGAGATTAAAATCTTAATGTCAATAGATTAATAGTGGACTTTCCATATGAGAGAATCTTTAATATTATTTCGTTTACATGATAGATTATAAACACATGGTCTGCTCTTGAAAAGTTCATTGCAGTTACATGCATATTATTTTCCAAAAATTCAGTTAGAGGATTATCAGTAAGGCTTCTAAGATGACTGTTCAGAAGTTAGGAAAGCAATCTACGCAAGTCAGCTCAGCCCCTTCTGTATACTTATTATACTGACAACACCACCAAGATTTTCTGATTATGTACCATTTTTCCACTGAACCCATTCAGTGCACACTGGCCAATGTACGCCATGTAAGTACATTTTTAAGATTGCATTTACCATCATTCCTGAGTATGTGGCCTTAATCATGAGACTATCCTTTTCCTTCCTGCTTCACTAGTTATATGGTTTTATAAGTGCTGCAACAACTGATAAAAGCATTTTTTACCTAGGTGACAGCTTCACTTCCTAAGTAACTGTTATGAACTGTGCTCATTCCACACAGTCCGTAGGAGCTATAGAAAGGGTCCTATGAAAAATACTATCCAGCCACATAAGCAAAACCAGTATTGTAACTACATGGCACAGCTGAACAAGACACTCCAAGAGCTTGGGTCAAACACCGTAGGTTTGATGAGATTCACTATTTGCTGAAAGGAACATCCAGATCAACAACCCCAGGTTCACAAGTTTCTGAGAGGAATTACTTTAGACAGAATAAGACGTGATACAGAATCAGACTTATTATGCTCTATATTTCCACCAGTCAGGCCTCCTCAGTTCTTCACTCCCTCCCCAGTTACTCATCTTAATCTTCCTTTGCCTCTCTCCTCTTGGCCCCTGTTTTCCAACCTGCCAGTACAAGGTAAGGAAAAAAATCTTCAGAATTGTACCTGAAGTCTCTCCTGAGCAACAGGAACTGAGATATAGTCTGTAGAGTGGTAAAATTTAAGAAACCCTTTACACAACTAACAAGCCATGTATCTGACAGAATTTTTCCATATTTCAAGTCTATGAAACTATGTGGACATGAGCAAAACCAGACTTTGTTTTCTTTCTTAACACTGGCAAAATGAAGGAGACACCCAATGTGGGGAGAAAAAAAACCACCCAACCCAACAAAACTTGCATCCTAAAGAGGGAAATTTTGGCAAAGTTATAACAACAGAGACTTATAATGAAAGCCAGACCACTTTAATAGGTAGCAATGGCAGCCCCACCTATAATATAGCCCATAAAGGACTTTCTTTGAAGATTTAGTAGGCATTCTCATTGAGTGAGCCTGCACACATTTAGAGCAGCTGAGAATTTGACATATACGTATTAACAGAGCAAAATAAATCACAGCTTTTGCCATAGCACCAAATGAGAGACAGTAAGAACAAAAATCAGCTGCATTCACAAATAAACATTAACATTTCATTTTTCCTCTTTCCTTAAAGTTGTGGAATGGATTTTAATGTGGCCTTCATTCAGTGCTAGATGTAATATTGATTCTTTTTTAAAGCATTATTGATTTATATTGTATTATTTGCAGATGATCATGCCAAGGAAAAAACAATTAGAACCAATACTTGGGTAGGGTGAAATTAACTCTATTAACTCAAAAAAACCAAAACAACCCACAACAATGTAGCTAATTTTACCACTTAAAAAGGGGTCATCATTTAGAAATAATTATATCACGCATATCTATATACATACACAAGCAAACATATGCATATACTCTATGGCATATAGCATAAAAAGCTCTGTGTGCAGAACAGCAGCATACTCCAAAATAACTAATCTTTCACCCACTAAAGCACCTCAAAAGTATCAAATCTTTCTTCAGATTAGTTAGAATTCCCCCCCCTCCTCGCCATGTGGCCTCTTCCGTAAGTACATTTTTATTTCAGCTTACAATAAAAACATTGTTTTATTAAAATCAAATGTTTACTTAGAGTACCAAATATTTTATGCATTTGAAAGTTATCTGGGCATTTTTTCCTGACGACTATTTCCAGTGTACCTAGTATTTTACATCCAATCCATCTAAGCAACACATCCGCTCCACACACCCGCACGTCCATGCAAAGAGGAAAACCAATTGCCAGACTAGAGCATTGCTGGAAAGCAGCAGAGTGAGCTTTATGGATCCTGGTTCTGTTCTGCACAACACGCCTTCGTAACTCAACAGGTGACAGAACACATCTGCTTTGCATAACACGACCCTGTAAAAATCACTAGAGAAACACCATTTGTAAGATCTTTACAACAGCCGTAACTATCATAGAAGCCATGTAAGTCAGTAACCACTTAAACAGCACTTGGTTCTTCCTATAAAAACATACTTGTGGAATTACAGCCATGCTTTCTCCAAATAACTGTTTCTTCTGCTAAACATGGATGGACTTCATTATCCAAGTGTTTACTGCAGTATAAATGAAGAGAATTTCAAAAATGAAGGCCTGCATTCCAAACTGCTGAGAGGGCGTATATAGATTACATTTGTGAAGCTGTTCTAGTTCAGTTGTCTCACGTCAATACTATGAAAAGCCCAAACTGGATTTGTACACATGAACATTTAACTTTGACATCTGCAATAAATGATAGCTCTAATTGTAGTTCTAATGAATGCCTGTGATTACCTATTTGGTGGATCTTTCACCCTCAGATACTACAGTTCAACAAATCAGACTTCTCCATTAGGCAATCCCTCTCTCTTCTGGAGAGCAGTACATTCATTTGATCACCAGAGGAAAAGAAACACACAGGGGATTATCTTCTGTCAATTTAGGTGGCCCACAGGAATGTTCGTTCTAGATGACGGCACCTATGTAGATTGCCTTAAATTTCTGTGTGGAAATTTCTGTCACAAACAACTTGTTCTTTTCAAAGAAGCTAAGAACAATCAGTCATTGTCATTTAGTTTTACCTACATTTATTTATTGACAATATATCTAAATTTTTGGCATTGCAAGAAAAATAAATACTCTTAGTATTAAAATCCACATCTAATGTTTATTCATAACCGTGGTCTTTAACCACTGTTTATGTTACAAAATTAAACAGTTGTCATTTGTACTCTGTTCAGAGATTTGCATCACCAAATCTTATGAAATGTGAATGGACCGACAGTTCATAGACAAAGTACCAAGTATACCTTTGCACTCCTTTTTTTACTTCAAGAGCTATCATACAAATTTGGTTAAGAATAGCCATTAAAAGAGGCTTTGTCTAGGAGAAGGGAAGAAGAGCAAAGGTCTTGTACTTTGGAGATTTCTTGCAGGACAGCAAGGTAGCACCAGCACCATTACCTTTCCTCCCAGCTCAGTTAGTACAGCGTAGTGCAGCACACAGGTACGTGATGAACAGCCACACGAATGTGGCTGAACTATCCTTCCCATCCGTCCAGATAAAGGTTTTATCCAACACCTTGGGATGATCCTCCTAACTTCACTACGAGTTCTGTTGCCTGCTGCAGGTTGCCAGCACAGTAAGGAGTGCCTGCGCATTTATAGTGCTGACCAAAGTGGGTCTGTGGGGGCAAGATCTCCAGAACTACTAGGTGGACAGGTCATACCCAAACATAAGATCTACTGCATGGAGATTTTGAAGAGTATCACTGTACACCCAATGTGGAAGAAAAAATCCCGCACAGCATTAACCTGAATGTTAAAAGACGATAGAAAGAACAGCCTGGTCTTGAACTAAGTACAGAAACGTGAGCACAAGATGAAACAAGAACTTTAACTGCTGTTTAGGATTCTACATAAGAGCATTCTCCCCTATAGCCTGAAGGTTTAATTGCAAATTAATTATCATACCACCACAATTCGATTTTTACACAGATACTAAGAAGATTACAGCTCTCCAGACAAGTAAATATTCAGATTCAATTCTTTTACCCCAGGGTTTAATCTTCTACATTTAAAATATGCTTCCTGATTTTATTTTATTGTACACCATTCCATTTCAAGAAACCAGTTTGATTAATGCTGGATTTTCCCAACTGTGCTTGTCATTTATTATATGCATAAACTTCATATTCACTATATACAGAAACACAACACAAACTTACAACTGTTATGATTGGTATAATATATCGGACTTAGATTCTTAAACATAATTTTTCTCTGAAATCATGGTAATTTATATGCAGCTCATTATTTAATGTATAAAATTAATCAGAATAATTTATATACCACTCATTGCACACGTGCAGTCAGTTTCAAAGCATCATATACGCACCCAATTATTTTAGTTTAATTTTTGTTAATTTTTAAGTGGATAAAGCAAAGGTTTTTTTAAAGAAAATATGTACTTGAAAAGTAAATCTATTAAAAAATAAATATTCGGTCTTTAACACATATAGCTTTAAAACCCATCCTACATTCTCTCCTTTTCTTATATTTCTATATAGCATGTATATATATAGTAACAAGTTCACACCAAGCAAAATTCATCTCAGCTGCATGCAAAAATCTGTCTTTATGTAAAAACCAGCCTAGAAAAGATCTGAAATTAAATGTGTACTCACTTGTTTAGTCTTTGTTTTTGTAATGGTGTCCGAAATGGGTTTCTTCCTCTCTTTAACAGCTGTTTTAGAAAACAGTTCTTCAAACTCATGATAATCTATGGAAGGCTCTTCAATTTTTTCCCACACAAGTGAAGCACTAGAATCTCTAAAGTTAAGCAAAAGACCTATGTAGGGCAATGTCAAACTAAATAAGGTCATAAACGGAGGAATGAAGAAAATAAAATAGCAGCAATTTAAACTTTGTTGCCTAACTTCTACTAGCAGCATTTTGATAAGATATACTGCTGATTCTTCCCCATACTTCTTTGTTTGCTTCTTTGTTCACACACAATAATGGTCAGGCTCATTTACAGTCACACCTTTTACATACATAGGAATATAAATAGGCTGTATATAGGCTATAAAACATACAGACATGGACACAAAGAGAAGTAGAAATAGACAATTATCTCCAGACCATCTGCATGACAGTGGCAAGAACTTGAAAATAAAGAAGAAATTAATCATTACATAACAGCAGAAAGATTTTACAATCAGTACTCTGAGACATAAGTGAAAAACTAATAAGGAAACTTCTTTTCATGACCAAGAATGATATTTTACAAACAAACAAAAAGCATCAACAACCAAAACCAAGTACATTAAGGTCATATCAAAAGTAAGGGCTACCAGAATAGCTTTATGCTGCCATGCAAATAAATTGCAGTTTGCATCTGTCTCCTGAGTGTCCAAGGTGAAAAAAAAAAAGAATTTCTAGGTCACTAGAGAAAGGAAAGAGGATAAAATGCATTCAGCATACATTCATCTAGAAGGAAGACACTACCAAAACTTGCAAGCTGCTCCAGAGAGAGACCACCACTATCTTGAAAGTTGAGGGGAAGCACAAATATGACATTTTAAAAACCATCTCATAGAATGCTTATTGGCACAGAGTCACCCCCGGAACTCTAATTAATGTGTGGTATGTAACCCCAAAGGACAGCCAAAACCACTACCCTCAAAGAGTTTTCACGTGCAAATAACGTTACTCAGAGTTTGTGGGTTTTAAATGAAACGAGCACTCCATTTACATATCCAACTATAAATAAAATCCTGTTTGTGATAAGGTTCTCTCACAGACCTGCCTAGCACTAAATAAAGACTTTTGCTCATAACATACAACACTATCAGGACAGCCATAAAGTGAAAACACCACTCTCTTCAGAAACCTACAACTTACCTTTTACTGTGGAGCTGAATTCTTGTCCAGTAAAGAGGCTTCATTGGCCGAGAAGGCTCTATTACATGTTTCCTGCTCCCTTTCTCCTGATTCATTCCCATTGCAAATAAACCAGATGGTAACGGAGGAGGAAGAAACCCACAGACCTGTGTAACTGCTGGGTAGGTGCTGCCCTGGGCTGGTGCTGGAAGGGGTGGTGCTTCTCCAGGCAAAGGTGGTGGGGCTGGAGGTGGCATCCCCAACCCAGGCAAAGGAGGGGGCGGTGGAGGGACACCAGCACCAGGCAGAGGTGGTGGAGGAGGTGGAGGGGGGACACCTGCACCAGGCAGAGGTGGTGGAGGAGGTGGAAGGGGAACACCTGCACCAGGCAGAGGTGGTGGAGGAGGGAGGGGGAACACCTGCACCAGGCAGAGGTGGTGGAGGAGGTGGAGGGGGAACACCTGCACCAGGCAGAGGTGGTGGAGGAGGTGGAGGGGGGACTCCCGCACCAGGCAGAGGTGGTGGAGGAGGTGGAGGCAGGATGCCCCCTCCGGGCAGAGGTGGGGGAGGTGGTGGCAGTCCTGCTCCAGGCAGAGGTAGTGCTGGAGCTGGGGGTGGCATTCCCAGGCCAGGCAGAGGAGGAGGTGGGGGAGGGACACCAGTCCCAGGTAAAGGTGGTGGTGGTGGAGGGGGAGGCGGGATGCCCCAGCCGGGCAGAGGGGGTGGGACTACTGCTCCGGGCAAAGGTGGTGGTAGAGGTGGTACTCCAGCACATGGGAGAGGGGCTGGAGGCAGCATGGGTATCTCCCCGCTTGGCAAAGGTGGAGGAGGAGGGGGTGGTGGCATGCCCGGCAAAGGGTGGCCCAGGTGCGGCACTGCTGAGCCAGCAGGAGGGAGTCCTGACCCCGGCAGGGGTGGTGGGGGTGGTACTCCTGCCACGGACATGGGAGTGGCAAGAGAAGGGCCATGTGCTCCAGAGAGGGGAGCAGCCGGCTCTGTGGCTGGCAGTGATGTGGGAATGCTACATGTGGGCTGCGGGGGCAAAGAAGGAGGATGTTCACTACAAGTCACATCTACAGTACTTAGAAGCTGATGGGAATCTGGCATTTCAGTCTCTCCTTCAAATGCAAGGGACAAATTAACTTTGGGTCCTGGAAGAGGTGACTGCGGCATACCCTGTACTGATTGGCTTGCATCCAGCGGCACCGAGATTAGCTTTGGTGACAGAATTAAGGAGATTTCGGAACAAAATGTGGGCTGTAGTTCTAGAGCTGGCAATTTCTGAGTTGGCCCTTCACTTTTGCCCCCTTCTAAGTGTGGTGGTGGGGGTGGCTGTGGCAGTGCATTGGCTGAAGGCATTGTGTGTGTTAAATAATCCTCCGTTGGTGACATTTGTACAGATCTTGCTTGTGACACTGTCCTCGGTACAGTCTCCTCTCTGTTCGTTTGAAGAGTCACACTGCTGAGGTCCCCGCAGATTGCATGCGTGTGCTCATTTTCCTGTTCCCTCCCAGCAGTCTGTACCTCTGCAGCAGGGAACTGTTTCTCTAGTTCTGCAATTTTGGTCCTCAGATCCTCAATAGTTTGCTCAAGTTGTTGGATGATACTGGCACGCTCCTCAGATTTTACCTCAAAATCATCCTTCAAAAGAAAATAAATATATAATAAGCACAAAACAGATAACATTCACCGCTATATAAAAAAATTACATTCAGATTAAGAATATTGGTATTCCAGATGTTCAGATATAAGCCAGTTATAACAAGCCTTTAAAAACGGAGGTATCATTTTGGCTAGGTGCATCTTACAGTGGAAGACGACAGTTTAGGAAAATGACTTGCTTCAGTATGAAACTACCTTCATCAGTATAAACAGGTTTTAGATTGTGATTATATTTGGCAAAACCAAAAATCAGCAGCAACCCCTCCCTCCCCCCACATACCCTGACCAAGAAAACAACCAACCACTGAGCACAAGTAGTGTAAGCATTTGTGTACACATGGATATGCAGACATGGCAGTGGGAAGGGCATTGCATTACTTTAATTCTGTTAACTGAAAATATGTTAAGTGTTTCTTCAAGGGGATGCACTGTGCATAACAGACTCAACACACTACTGACCACTGAATTTCAATATACACCTTAATGATACAATACAGATTAGGAATGCAGAACATAACAAATGTGCACTTCTCAAAACAAGCTAATCTCAGAACAGAATAATTAAGCTTTTGTCCAGTCAGCATGCTTGGAAAGGGAAAGAAGTAAGAGAAAATTAAGGGAGAACTTTCCTCCCACCCAAAATTTGAAAGTTCTCTGCCAAGTGACAGACACTGAGTGAGTAATGTTAGAAAAGCTTCCTGTCTGGAATGGTTATTCTGTATTTGACAGTTTCCACATTTTTTGTATCTTTCTCTGAAGCATCTGATCCTGCCTGCTGTAGACCTAGTAGAGGAACCATTAACCTTAAATAGCACAATAATTCCTACATTTTTAAATAAATATCAGAACAAACTGTACTAAATTTAATGGGTACATGCTTTTATTAAAAGGTACCAAAAGAAGCAACCTAGTCCAAAAATAGCCATTCGTGCTTATTCAGTAAAGTTCAACAGGAGCTAGAACAGACATGACTTTACAGCACAAAATCTTTTAATAAAGAACTTACTATTTTCTAGGTGCATGCATTTACTTCTTAGTATTTTTTTTTTCTTCTTCAAATTTGGAATATTGGTCAGCACTTCAAGCATTCAGTTGAATTAAGTTTGTCATGCAATATGTTTCCCAAGTAGCTGCAGCAAAAGTTTAGTGCCTTTTTGTTCCCTTTTATAAAATCATAAGCTTCATGGATGAGACTGCTTACTTCATAGTAAATCTTTCAAATATTCAGATTTTACAGGTCTTATAAAGAAGCCTACAAATAAACATACAATACCTGATATACTAATTGCCTTGTTTTGTTTCAGGAAGATGATGTTTTTCATCTCATCCTTTGACAGATGAAACATTTAAAAGTCATTTGTCTTTCTGAAAAATTAAGTTGTAACTTCCAGCTGGAGACTATTAATGAACTATAGGTTCATTAATACTTGAAAAATTGTTTCTGTATAGAATTGGTTTTCAAACATAAAATTTCAATTTTGCATTTATCTTAGTGTTTCCCATCTGTCCTAAAGCAATCTCGGAATTAAAACAGCAGCTACAATATTTAAACCAAATAATGTTTGATTTTGAAGCACCTTTATGAAAACTTACAGTCTTCTACATTGTTTGAACTTTCTGGAATGGCAGTTTGAACCGAAAGTTATGGATTACAACTAGGTCTCCCTACCAAATTTTGAAGAGAAAGGTAAAACAGAGAAAGGAACATCAAAAAATGTTTTTTCAATGGGTAGGGATGGAATGAACGCAGCAGACATATTAACAAACTGTATTATAACAAGGAAAAAAGGTCGAAAAAGACATTTCCATTAGGGACTACTCATGGTGCTTCAATCCAATAATTTTCCTTTAATAACTCAATATTTTGTAACAACAACTTTGTTGAAGAACTTAATTATAAAACAGAAAGAGAATATTTTATTACCCCTTTGTTTCATCTGCTCTTATCCCCCTACCAGTCACCTGCAAATACAACAATAAGGCCTATCAGTTCTTCAAAAGGCAACATTATCAAAGGAAATGTGTCCCTAGGATTATTAAAGGCCACACACCAATTTTCAGTTATTTGAGAACAAATCCAGTTTCCCCAGACTGTAACTCTCCCAAGCTCCCATTTTACACTGTAAGAACACTCCACCAAGGGTTTTCTGACAGATACAGCTTCCTGATTCTATCTGAATTGAAAAATTCATTCCTGTCACAAACAAACTGCAGCCAACAGGATCAGACACGATATTAAATGGTTCTGAAGAGATTTGCCTTAATGACGGCTAATGTCAGAACAGTTCACTGTTTTAAAAACTCATTTACTCAGGAGACTGGATTCAACTTTTCACAAGAAAAAGAGGTAATCCTTGAATCCTGAAATTCTATCTGAACTACAGGAAAAACCTAGAATTCACTGTTTTACAAGAGAATTTACCCTGAAGACCATGAAATTTCTTTCAAGAGAAGTAGTATTTTTTTAAAGTTTAAAAAAAATGAGCAATCAAGTGAGATGATTAAGCAATTCATACAAGAAAAAAAAAAGATGAATTACAGTGACTTTTTACCCCATGCCCTAAGAAACAATTCTTCTGCTGTCCTTGAGACACGGCATTTCAAACAACCTTGTTATTTGCTGTTGTGTTAATACCTACAAATCACCAATATATCCAGATTTTCACAGAAACAGCATATTATGAACAAGAGATATTTATCCAGAGGCAATTACATACTTTGAGTTTGTTTGATTTAAAAACCAAACAGACAAAATTCAAACCAAAGCCTCAGAATTTATATGCTTCAGTAATTATTTTAGATAAATAGAAATATTTCTAATTTTGACTTTTAAGATGCCGTTACACTAGTTTAATTAGATTTCTGCCTTTCCCTCTAGCTCAGAAAGGGCTGTATCAAAGAAATATAAGCCACAGCAAGTTTCCACTATCCTCAGCAAGGAAGGAAATGTAAAATATATCTAAGTCCAATCAAAAGTGAAAATTATAAAGTTTTCTTAGAAGAATAAGCAAGGGAAGACTTAATTTTTCACACATGTAAAAGATGGTCAAAAGCTGTTGACAAGAACCAGAAGACCCAGATAAAAAAAATACATATATTGAAAAGAAGGTTTTTCTAATCCAAAGGACAATTCCACAGCAGAAACCTACAGGGTTTAAAAGAGATATGAGGGAACTCTGTCTTGCCTAGAGTTCTTACCCAGGACCCAGGTACTGTGGAAGAGTCTTCTTTCTGCAAAGAAAGAAAGAAAGGTGGAAGCTTAAGCCTTGCTTTATCCAGGTGACTTCTGCGTGAAAGATGTGAGCAGGAAAAAAAATTCCAGAGGTATATGCCTATACAATGGTGTCCAGCATCTCTCAAACAGGTTGTACGTGTTCCATGTGCAATGAACTCGATGATCAGTCTGGGACTGCTGGCCTGACTGTGTTTGTGTTACACTGATAGGCTTGTGTGTGTACAGTATCCAGCTGATCCAGGAATACTGGCTTTACTGTATAAAGGTTGTACACTTGGATCTGCACACATACCAAAAGCCCATACATTACATCCAATTCATTCCAATCTTGTCATGTTTTCCACATGTGCACATCAGATATCCAGCATAAAGTTGATCTATATGGATAGAACATGTCCAGGATCTTCAAACATGTAAAAGCTCAGATTGCAGCTACCTTCTCCACTGAGTCTGACATCTTAGTTTCTCAGATGAGTGACTGAAACCTAAAGACCCTTCTATAACTAAACTTCCAGACAGAAAAAACCCCAACGTATCCGTGAAATTTAGCCCTAGCCTATATGTATATACACGCATATATATATGTGTGTCTATATTATATATTTATCTATATCTATCTCAACTTCCATTCATTTATATACTTTATGAACAGCCATAATGTGTCTTTTTCTTCTGAAAATAAACATAATGGTAGTTCTTAATGGTATTTTTGGAATATTTGAAAAATAAAGACACATTACAGTTTAGTTTTAGAAGTTAATGCCTTATACTATTACAAGCCAACAAGTTGTATCAGCAATTTGATCGTTTTCAGCAATTTGTCACTTAGCATCATGAAATCTCCTCTCTGGGTAGAATTCGTATTTAGATGATACTTCTTGGGGTTTTTCCCCAAAACATTAACCTTTTAGTTTCTCTACATCAGAATTCATGATTCAGAGTCTATGCTGCTACCTGATTACAAGCACGCACAGGAATAGATGCATAGAGTTAAACAGAACTAAGATGGCAAAATAAAAGACCCTTCAGTCTTCCAATAAGTCAACACCTGGTGGTACCAGCAGCGTTCAGTTACTTGGAAGGATGCTCTTTCCAACTGCTCTGTTAATAAATGCCTCTCTTCTCCGTGAAGTTAAAAATTTTTGAGTGCACGCTCACCAAATGCACAAAGTAGTGCCACAGTAAGAATTTAATTCAGAGCAATTTGATCTCTATTCAGGTTTGTTTTTAAAGCTGTCTCATTTTCAAAGCTGCCTCTTGCAACTGCAGATCAACCTTAAGAAAAGGAGACATAACATTTTAACAGGCATTTTCAGTGCTACAGCGATTGTCAAATGAGAAGTACTGATGGACACTTGATTTGCATTCAAACAAAATAGCATTCATTTAATTAATTCTCACATTTCATTTAATCCTCAAAGCCCATTGCAGCATTTTAGTGTTACAGTAGTAGAAGTTGAATCAAAAGCTGGCAAATTTGCCAGTGGCATCAGGGAGAACTACTGAAGGAGTAGAATTAGTATTACATACTAGTTTCTTCCTCAGACTACAAGATCAAATCTTTTTTGAGAAACTTTTATTATACTGAAGATGCATGTATGGGGACAAAGGAGACACGTTTTCACAACAGTTTAAGCTGTGCTCCATGTTTCTTCCTACAACCACAAGGACACATGATGCACAGCTCCCCAAGACAGCACTGAACAAGCAAGCCCTGAAGTACAAACGGTGTAATGCACTGCCCTGCCTGAAGCGATAAACTTTATTCGGTGGATGTGAGCTAATCTCCCACACAGTGACACGCTGCAGCATAAGGATTACATCACCCTGCACTGTGCTAGCATTGGGACTATTTAGCTCTTCCTAAGCTAAAGAGCTACGATATGTCTAATCAATGAAGAGGTTTTTGTCATAATATCATGGGTGACAAAAAAAAACCCCATTACATGCAGAAATCAATAATTACTGCAATTCAAACAGTTCAAACAAACAAACATATGATCAGCAGGGAGCTTGAAGAAAGACACATGCATTACAAATGCCAAATTCTAAAGCTGGAAGTCAGAAAAAACCAGTTGTGTTCAGATTCAGTTTCTTGAAGCTTCTATTCCTGAACAGTTTGAATTCCTTATCCCTAGGCTAAGTGCATTTCAGAGGATAAGATCCCAGTTCTTTACACTTCCCATTTTAGGAAATGATAAAAAAAAACAAAACGCAAAACCAACCTGAAATGCATCAAAGATAGAAAGAGTTTTCTCTCTATAAGTTGTAAGACTCTTAACTGAGCTGAAAGATAACCTTAGGTTATCCGCAAGTTCTGCTACAATAGGAACCTCAAAAGAATTTTTGTAGACTGCAGACAAGACAAGATAAAATAAAATCTTACAGAACCATTGACCGCCCTAGGAGGTACACAACAGTCAAGTATAATTACTGTTGACTTATATAATATTACTTTTAGCCTGCACAAATAGCATTTTTCAGCCTGATTACCCAGAAAGTTTTAGACCAGCTTTATTTAAAAAAAAAAAAAAAAAGCAAGCAACCAAACAAAAAACCAACAAAAAACCCTCAAGTCTTGAAGGCTTCTCTCCTAGCATATATGAAATATGATTATTAAAGAAGCATGAAACAGTTCAGCAGTAAACAATAAAGACTTCATAAAAGGCTTACCCCTCCATATAGCTTCATCTAGCTCAGAAAACAGTTTAACTGTTATGTCACTCACCCAGTGTAAAACAAGTATGTAAATGAGAATAAGCATATAAAGAAAAGAGGAAAAAAAAACCCTAAAAGAAGAGGTTCAATCTTATTAATTTTAATATAAACTTATTTTACCTATTTCTGCTGTCTTTTTAGGTATTCTGTTGATCGCAAAGAGACTTCTAGAGTAGAATTAGCTGCACTTTGGTCTTTCAGCAGATGAAGAGATAACTAGAACCTAGACACCTATGTCAGCAATCCAATAAGCAACAGGTACTGAAATAGTCACAGATTTCCTTAACAGTTGGGCTAAAAACTATTCTGGATTTATTTTCCTCTCCGTATTTAGGCTGTTTATTGAAATGACTATCACGTGATGAATCACTTCCTTTCTTCCATCACCTGCATTTGTCCTAAAGTATTTTAACTATGAGTCTAAAAGGTCTGAGTAGTTTTCCTATATATCCAGGCCAAGGCAACCATCCATCTCATTCTGTTAAAACACAAAATAAAATCTGGCATACTGGAGAAAGGAGTTGAACTTTTTTACACCAGGCCTTTTCTTAATTTTTGATTCAACTTGTGATTGACTGGCAACCTGGGAAGTAGTCACTGTGTAAACTACCTTATTCTGTTATTATGTCTGTGTTCTTTATATACAAAATTATACTAGTTTTTATGCTAGAAATATCAGTAAGGATTCTATTGCCCAAAATGCAAACATTAATAATCTAAATTTGAAGGACTCAGAATGCCTTTAGTTTCTTCTCCTGATGGTCCAGTACTGGAGATCAAAAAAGGTAATGATTTTCCAGGTGAACTTTGCCACATCCTGATAAGCAACTGTCCAGAGAATGATACTTCTACACAGTATTTGCCCTTTTTATCCAAGAGTTCAGCCAGACCACAAAACAGGAGGTTCACATGTTGCTTTGCTTCAGGCTTCCAGCAGGGAATAAGCAGCAAAAAAATATCCACAGTAAGAATAAATCTTTGTAGAAAGGGATGAATAGTCTTCACTGCCCTGAAATATGAGCCTCCTACTCACAACACAAAAAGTTTGGAGAAATGGAAGTCTTCACAAATGTACCCATGAATGCACTGAAGGAAGGGGGCTGGAGGTCAGTCAGCTTCTCTAACTCTTTGAAAGTGTGAAGGCTGTATTAAAAGCAAAGTTGTATCATTTTGGGTGAGAGAATATTAAATAAAATCAATCACAATCAAATCATCAAAGATGAGCTTTATGTTTTGAGAGGTTAAGTAAAAACTTTTTGGTATCGTGGACATCATTTGTCTTTTCAGGATAAGTTGAATATTGAAAACAAAGAAAGTAATTAAACATTCAGGAATATGCGAGTTAATTTTTATCAGTAGTTTTGGGCTTTGAATACATCTATTGGCATATTCTCCAAAGAACAAATAAAAGAAAAATATGTATTTAAAAATACAGAAAAGAAAAAAGTAATCTTATTGGTTTTACTTATACCAACTTAATATGGAGGACCTAATGATAACTTCTACTTAGAATCAGATTAAAAGATAGTTAAATCCGTTAGTCTGTTTTGTATCCAAAGAATAGAAATTTTTCTCAGCTTTACTTTTAAGTTCTCATTTAAGTATGGCAATATACCATGGTTATGGTTGTTTATTCTGGCTTAGGTTTGTTTTTTTGTTGTGTATTTTAAATAATTTTGGATATTTCTAAGCTAAAGAAATATCCATTTTTACTAAGAAAAGCATTTCTTATCTCTTTTCCACACACAGTGTCCTGTGGAAATTCTCAGGATCTATACCACTGTAAAGTAACACCTGATCTATAATGCCGAGAGAAATAAAAGAAGAATTTAATCTTTAGAACATGGCTCACATTTGAGTGGATGAGGTCTCTCAAATTGGTTAAGCCAACTTGACAAACGAGATCAGTCTGTCCTGCTAGGAATGTCACAAGTAGAAATTTTCTTTCAGTGACCAGACATTCTTTGGAAGCACAATGTGGAATGTGCATCTGTAGGTGTGTGTATATACACATATGCACTCACAAACTTACATATACGCACACTTTTTCATGCTGTTGTCTTGTATTTAATATGATTTCTTCATCTGTTCTCTTCAATTTAATTTCTGTGGAGTTCTTTTAAAAAAAAGTTAGGAAGGTAGGTGAATACTACAGTACCTAAAATATTATATGTAATCCTAATATACTATGGTACCACTGAATATACAAAACCCTTTTGTTTTCACTTCTCTCCAAAAGGCGAGAGGAATTTCATATAGAAATAATCAAACTTCCAATTTAAACCAAATTTTGGGAGAAGGGGAGTTTATAGATTTTCATCTGAAATAGGGTTTCAGTTTTAGACAGAGAATTTAAGAAAAAAATATTTTTTTAATAATTAATAAATACAGCTCTGCTATATATTTTGCTCTGACCAGGAACGCATAGATGGAATGAACGCTCTCTCAATTTACATATTTTCACAAGTAAAAAGTGTGAGGAGTCAGAGGAGAAAATAAAAAACAATTTAAATGTGCATTTTCAATACGTCTATGCCTATCATGCATTTTTACTCATTGCTCCCTCAGAGATGTGACAGTGCTCTGCTAGTGTTTTATAAGCGGCTCACTGTAAAAGGTAAGAGAAAAAAACATATTAGTGCTCAGAATCACACACAGACAGAAAAGAGGTAATTCTTCCTATCCAAGCCCTATCCCATACAATAATTCATCTCTTGAGAAAGAAGAAAATCTCATTATAGCCAAGGATTTTAAGTATCACTAAGTAATTCTGGTTAAAATACTTAAGTTTCTCAGTTTTACTTTCATTTCTCCTTGTTTTCCCACCAATGACAGAAGAAAGGGAAGTCTGTAAATCCCAAGTGAACTTCCACTGGACAGCATTTGCAACCACCCTGTTCAGGCATTATTATTGCCTGAAACTTAAGGTTGGTGTTACTTTTCAAAAAAGTTGTACCTAAAATGACAAAAAAGTCTATCTGGTTGTGTCTAAGTATAAAGCATAGTCAAAATGGAAAATGCAGAATGCTCATTGTAATTATAATGCAAAATTTATATTATGTGCTGCCATGTTCCCATAAAAGTCTGATTAGAAGTTGTGAAACCAGATGAATCACTTGAACTCGACCAGTAGTTTCTTGAGAATTTTAATCAATGTCTGTAAGTACATTGAATTAGAAGTACTTGAAGTAGAAGTAACTCATGGGAAATACATGTGCTATTAGAGCACACATTTTCATCTCCTTAAGCTGTTATCAAAACAGCACACCAGAAACATAGCAAGAATTATCATTTTACCACTGACTAGGCAAAGCAGGAAGTACACATTAGCACTACCACACAGCCATCCTCGGAGACGAGCAAAATCCTGAGAAAAACAACCAAACATCTAAGCTAGCCTTGGCTTGAGGGAGGGTGCTGGTGGGGAAGGGATTGGACAGAATGACCTCCTAGTGTCTATTCAGCCCTAAATTATTCTATGATTTCTATGTTAATTCAGAGCTATAATCGAGGTAACATGCCATGTATCAAAGAGGAAAAACAGAATAAAGAGCCTTTCAAATTGAAATAGGCATACAAGTAAAACTTCATCTAGACATTAACATCAAAAACACAGATGAGAACAAAACAAATTTTAGTCTCACCATGGCCAGGAAGAAGAGTGCAAAAAATGTGCTATTGTCACTCCACTGAAAATTATACCAATGTATTGTTCCTTTTAAAGCAGCAAACCCTGCCTTCAAGCAAAACAACGGAAGTCAATCCAAGTATTGTGAAGTCTGGATATAATACAAAATACTAACATTTGTTCTGAGAATTAACTGCTTCTATTTTTCTACCACACAGGCTTGACATATTATACTCTTTTATTTGTTCTTATTTAAATACAGTCTATTATTTATATTTTATGCATGTCAATTAATTGATAAAAATGTCAGATGCACTTTTCCTTTTTTCTATTTAATTCTGATGAAGAAGAAATTAAAAAAAAAGATTCAGGATTATGGCTGAAGAAATGAATTTTTAACCAACAGAAAACTGAGCTCTTTATTTAAATTATGGTAATTCAGCAGAAAAACTTTTAAATTATCACTACAAAGATAGTCATCCAGAAGACCATTAGGCCAAATTAAATGTGTTCCCTTCACTGGTTTAAAAAAAACAAAACAAAACCAAACCCTTAACAGTGAGAGGACAGAACTTATTAAACATTTAATATTTCAGGATCTTTATTATTATTATTTTTAGGACACAGTTTTATTATCTTTGACAGATGCTTCAATTACTAAACCTTGGACAGATTAAACACAGTAAATGCACGCACTTTTTACAGGGTAACTTATTAACCACCAGAAAGCCACCACTTTCTGACTAAAAAAAAAAAAATAAATAAGAATTAATGTTCTCACTGTAGTGTATCTGCAGGACTGCCCCGGGAATGACCTACAAGTGCCTTGCACAGTCTACTAAAAAATACTTAACTGCCATCTAGTGGCTGAGTAGGCTGCCTTCTTTATGATGTCTTTCAGGCTCTCCAATTAAACACTTCCTTCATTTCTAAAATTTCTACTTGTGTTCTCATCCTTCCTTCAGTGCCTAAGAAACCCCGACATTATCAGAAGACAGTGTTTTAATCCCAAAGTTCAACTACTAGTCATGCAGGAAGAAGAACAGACTGGAACACATAATCTCTATTTAAATTATATTGAGGTCTCAACTCAGAGAACCTCTCTTTATATTTTAAAAAGTTTAATTAATTAATCTGCTACAGTTGTAGAACATGAAAAAAATCTATTAGTGCTTATTAGTCCTTCTAAAAACAAACCAAAAAGAAACCTTAAAAAATTGCAGCATGTTTAACCTGAAGAATAAGTTCTAATATTAAGAATCAAAGACAGATTTCCATCAATAAAATTAGAAACTTCTGCATAAGAACTATATTTCACAAACACAAAAGACAGTGTATACCTGATTTGCACTTATGTCCTGGAGCAAAGTTTGACAGAGGTTAGACTACCCTTTACTGCCTGAGTAAAACGCTCTGCACTTCAGCAGTTCCCGTGATCCCAGCAGTAGAGTCTTCCGCCAGGTTCCTATCATCTCGTTTCACACGAACTTTGTTTCCTTTCTGTTTCTTTTTTCATAAAGCATAATTTATTCTCAAGGCTAACAAGCAAACACTATCTGCCTACACATGCTTCCTGATATTCACCTGCTTTAAGCTAAGACATCCCAATTTTAACATTACACATTGGACCTACAGTTAGAACATAAGTTCCTGCTTACCACATGTTGCAAACATGGCTTTATTTTTTGCAAGATAAGAACAAAACAGATTTACACCTCTGATTTTTTTTTAGCTTTTTGTTTTCTGCAACTGGGGCATGCTGGCATGGTGATGCAGGAAGTTTACGTTGATACAGTTCTCCTTAAAACATATCCAATTCTATTTGGCATGACAGTGATCATCAGTTAGTTATAGTATTTACTTTGAAAAATGCAATAGGTACAGACTTCACTATCATTCGATTCACATGGAAAACTTCTAAAAAACTTTGTTTCTTTCAGACTCCTTTCTTTCCTCAATAAGACAACTGAATATAGTAGATCTTTGTGAATACGTAATACATTTTTGTTTTGTTTTTTAACCCAAATGTGTACCTTTTTTCCTGGCTGAAATCCAAGTCTTTAGCAATCATACTTTTGCAGGAAAAGAACTGTTGTAGAAGAACTGTTCATTGCATCCCCAAGCCTTTTCTTCCTCCTTACAAAACTTAACCCGGTAAGTAGTGAAGGGACAGAAGAGGAGTGGCATATGTTCCCAGGATCACTGGGTCCTTCTGAATGGATGTCTCCAGAAAGAACATGCAAAACAAAGCAGTGTAAAAAAAGCCACAGGCACAGGATGGTTTGGGAGCTTATAAAGGAAGACTTCCCAATTTTCCTCCAATTTCTGTTGAACACAATTGTTAACCAGTTTCATCTACAGTTTGTCTCTACCCTGATGAAAGCCATGTAATACCTAAATAAAACAGGTTTTAATCATCCCCCTTTTCTATTTTATTCTTTTTGTATGTGTAGTAGAATAATTTCACCATCTCAGACAAATCTTACATTTACCTGCTTTATCTTACCTTCACCTGTAAAGAATCATCTTTCTGAAATTTTGTTTAAGAGAGCTTTGAGCAGTATGCATGTTTCCAAGACAAAGTCTAGCTATGACATTTTATAACAATGAAAAGTAAATCCCAATCCCGCCAATGTTTTTGTCATGATTTCAGTTGGGATAGAGTTAACTGTCTTACTAGCAGCTGGTTTAGTGCTATATTTTGGATTCGGGATGAAAGCGATGTTGATAGTGCACTGCTGTTCTTGGTTGTTGCTAAGCAGTCAAGGTCTTTTCCTCACACCACCCCACCAGCAAGTAGGCTGGGAGTACACAAGAAGCTGGGAGGAGACACAGCTGGGACAGCTGACCCCAACTGACCAGAGGGAAATTGCATCCCATATGACATCATGCTCAGTATATAAAGCAGGGAAGAAGGAGGAAGGGGAGGATGTTTGGAGTTATGGCATTTGTCTCCACAAATAACTATCACGCATGATGGAGCCCTGCTTTCCTGGACATGGCTGAACACCTGCTTGCTGATGGGAAGCAGTGAATGAGTTCCTTGCTTTTCTTTGCTTGCGTGCATGGCTTTTGCTCTACCTATTAAACTGTCTTTATCTCAACCCACAAGGTTTTTTTCCTCACCTTTACTCTTCTGATTCTCTGCCCCATCCCAATGTGGGGTGAGTGAGCGAGTGGCTGTTGTTAAACCACAACAGTTTCATATTTTCTAAATAGACATTATGTATTTACCTTAAAGGATTTTGCAACCTTTTTTCTTGTATTACTAAGCATCAGAATTGGAACATTTCAAATGTCACTAAGTTATTACCCTAAGGAGTAATAATAATTTGTAGTTAAAGACTAGAGTAAGAAAAAAGGTCCCCGCTGAAAAGCTGACAGAGGGGTTACCAGCAAAATGTGGTAGTTAGAAAGACTCTAAAGAGAAAACCCAAGTCAGACTTATCATGTTTTCAAAGTGGAAAGTTTATTCAACATGGCAAAACATGTCCTGTAATTTAAGGTTTTTATGGCTAGAATTGTTTCCCTATGATATTGTTGGAAAGTGCACCAATAGATCATGCAGTGTAAATCTGTCTTCAGTGCCTGAGACTGCCAAAATTTTTTCTGGTTGTTACTACCAGCTGAAGTACATGGCATTCCGAGAAGGCATATAATTTTGGTTGAGGGATTATTTGTTGGTTTAAATGGGATGAACCAAACCAAAGTGAGCCGGAAACGTTACAGGCGTAAGAATTTTTTGATGGCAAGCTTTTCCGCTGTAAATATAGTTTAAATACTCAGTGTAAACTACCTCACAACCAAAATGCTAAAAATTGGAACTGTCTGGTAAAACCTCATCTCCTGAGACACGATTACAGAGACCAGTGGCAGGAAGAAGAATTCATTACATCCGGACGCTGACCTTTAAATAAATGTAATGAGGGCTTTCTTTTTAAATTTGTGTGATACTCAGAATAGGCACTCATCACAAATGATCAAAAAGAGAAGACATTTAAAATATTTTTATAATAAGGCATATAAAAGAACAAGGAATTTAGGTGACTTCCAAACAACTGTAGGTTTTTGGTTCTGTAATGTCCCACTACTAACCAAAGCCTAGTTTTCATGTACTCATTTTACAGTTCTAAGATGCCTCCCTCCCCCCCCCCGCTAAGACTCTGTTTTTACCTACCATGTAAATAAAATCAAGCAAACCTGAAAACTGAGTTAAAACGTAGGGAAAACTGCAAGGATACCACCAAAGACCAGGGGTGCGAAACAGAAAGGAATTTGGCTCTTGCACAAAAGTACAGCTGTCAAATCTAAACATCAGGTTTGAAGCTGGAGTTTCTAAATTATGACATTGAATTTTTCTCTTCTTCCTTCACTAAAGGATTTAGGCCTAACAAAGCTTTCTCTGTTTGTTCTGGGAAGATAAGCTGACATTGCTGCTCCTCTTCAGCATTTCAAAAACAAGACTTGAAAAGGCTGCCAATTTTTCTTAGTTTTCCGCTGCTTATCAATTCCTGCACTAAAAGCAAGCACACCTCCAGGTCCTCATTTTTTTAATTGCCGTTTTTAGAAATTACCTATTTTGGACTCAAAAGAGCAGTCTTAAAAACTTTAGGAAATTATGCTGCAAAATACGAAGGTTATGTCTAACATTGTAAAGCTAAGGAAATGGAGAGGTTATACAAAAAAGCCCCTTCCAGTGGCAAGAGAGTATAGAATCCAGGCTCTGTGTTTGTGTTACCTGTGCTTTTAATTTAGAATTATTCTGAATATTTTAGTTAATTGTTTATCATAAGTGAGATAAATTATCAGCCTCATGTTACATTTGCATTTGTTTCTATGTCAATATAGACCACCTCCAATTATTTTAATAGTATGTGGAAAGTGTCTTTTCCCAGGGAAGGGAGAGGGAAGAAGCCTGTAAGTAGGCTTAGTTGATCAGTTTCAAATTTTACACTAGGGGTCTCTTCCTTTAGCATGTATCGAAATAAAAGAGAAAAATCACCTACTTGGCTAACTTCAGCCAATGCTTGCTTTCTTCAGAAAGAAAAACTATGGGCAAGCTAGACAAAGAATAAAAAAGGCTAGATCTCTAATAGAAACATTTCATAGTGTTTCATCACTTTAAAAAAGTACAAATAACACCAAGGATTATCTGATTGCAGTAAAGGATTTATCTACAAACATGATGAAAAAAGTTAGTGTGACCACTCTACTTTCTGGATGTTTTTATAGATTGATATAGATATTGATAGATAGGTAGAATACACTCAACTGTTTGGGACTGTACAAAAATAGTTTGAACACATGAAAACATTTTATCCACATACAGTTCCTCAAGTTAAATAACTTCCACTCTGATTTTTAAACCAGAATGACGACAACATAATATAGCAAAAAGTTGAGACGATTTTCTGCAAGCGAGGTGATCATGCGCTCAAAGCAGTTATTTCTGCACTTCATTTATGAATAATAGTACAGAATGGAAGAATTCACCTACTGTCATAAGAGATCAACGCTGAGCAAGAGGGATGGGGATCACTAAGAACACTAGCAAATGCAATTCAGTAATTGGACACCATAATAGGCTAGTTTTAAAAATAAGAAAAAAACCACCCCAACCTGAAGTAAATGTTATTTGTTCAAGCAATTGAACAGTGCTCTAGTGTTGCTGGTTCAGCTTCATTCTCATAGCAATAGAAACAGTTTCTTGTAGGTAAAGTACTTAGACATTCATGAACCTATTTACATTAATATTTCCAATAGAAAAGTCTTTTTTATATAGGTTGTTTCTTGTAATAAAATCCTAGAGACAAATTAAATATGCTCCTGACATGCAATACCTTTCTGGAAGTACAGGAAAAAGTTCTTTTTCCACAAGAAATACTAAAAAGCATTGCTAGTGAAACCTTGGTGACTGAAATATAAAAATAACATGGGACAAATATATTTTAGTTTAAACTTAAAATATTGCAATGCAGAATAATCTCATGATATTATTTTAATTAATACGCTCTAGTTTTTACATGTTCTTAATTACAGAGGTAGAAGTATTTAGGTAACTTACTAGAAGAACTCCTTTAATGTTGTTTGACAAGACACAAGACATAAAGGTAATATACCTACTCTCCCCATCCATGCTCATAAAATACCTCATTGAACCTGGATTAAATTTGCAGGTATAATGATCAGTAGCATGCATTTCACTAGGCATTCCTTGTTTTCTCCCTCAAAACCACCTGTAAGCTTCAGTGGAGAAATAGAAAAAAATCTCTGCCACAGTTATTCATGTGAACTTTTGTAGATTAGCTAATATTACCAGATCTTTTATAGCTATTCCTTAGTAACGCCATCAGACCTCCAGAACCAAGTGTTAACTTACCTTTGAGTAAAGCAAACAATAACATTTTACAAGGATCACCTCAGGCAGTCAGGAAACTTAAATCTCTGTACCTAGATACACTCTGGAGCATGTAAGTATTTTGAGATAAAAATTTAGAACCAAAACCACAATTCTGAATGTTTGCATTCAGAACATTCAGTACATAAAACTATTGCAAAAATGTCTGAAGTACTGTTTTTCCACTCTTTTTACAAAACGGTAGATAAAACACTTGTTAGAATCTTACCTGTACCTGCTGAACATCATCTATGCATTTTTTCTCTGTTTCTTGGACAGTAGATTTCAACTCTGAATTTGAAAAGAAGATACAGATTTTAAAAGTTCTATACAAAAAAAACCCTCTGATCTTTTGAAATACACATTATGAGTTTCATGAAAAGAGTAGAGTTAAAAAGAAAGCAGTGTTAACTGTCCCACTTCCCAAATTATCCATCTAACATTAAATGAATAGGTTGTATGCATAAATAAAGCCAGCCTGATCCCAATTTGCAATGTATTTATTATGATTCAACATTAAATGCTATCATCTTAAATGCGTAGCACATAAACTTGAAAGAAGACCATTTTGATTGCCAAAATCTCTGATTCAAAGAAAAATAGTTACTTATGGTTCTGTTATACACATTCTGTAGAAGGTCAAGGAAAAGTTGTTCTTCCCATCCGTTCTCATTAAGAAGCATTTCTGTCCTTAAGGTCTGCACATTGTGTCTGTTCACAAAAGAATCCATGAGCAGAACTGATAACTGTTGGCAGCTATGTTGTCTTTTTCGTATCCTCTTCTGGCCCTTCTCTGCCCTACCGTCAAAATTTGAGATCTCCACAATAAGATAGATAGCAATACAGATCTAAACTCACATTTTAAAAGTGTGCTTGAATGCAATCAGCCTCACTATTTTGCAAATACATTTTGAGAAACATCAATTTCATCCTAGCTTTGTTATTCACTGTCTACAGCATCTCAGCCTTACAAAGGGATGGCTTGGGACTATACAATAATTCTATAAATGTACAGTCAGAGCTTCCCAGAACTGGGGACATTCAAGCTCAGGATACAAAACTAATTCTTCACCTTTGTACTGAATTCCACACCCTCTCTTTTGGGCATTGAACCAGCATCAATCTGACTTTTTTAATTTTGATCATGTTACTCATTTACATTGAAAAATTAAACAGCAGTACCTCATTCTAGTAGTATCTTCTTCAATTATTTCCTACTTTGGAATAACTAATGAGAATCGTAATGAATATCTAAGCATTCCTTCACTTAATTGCTGTCTTTTAATGGAGAAAAAAAAAAAATGTGTCCCAGAATGACGGCTTTAAATGGAACTACAGATCTCCAACTATCACTGTGACAATGAAAAATAAAATAACAGTAGGACTAAGAACTTTTATCTACACAATTTATCTGGAAAATGGACATCAAAACGTAACACCACCCCCAACTGGATTCCCTTTCTTATTTTAAAACCTGGGTAACTATTATTCACTCTACAAATACTAGCTTAAGATCTCTGTTTTCATAAAAACATTTCCATTTAAACATAAGTACAAAAGAAATTACATCAAAACCTTGTGTTAATATTATTTCAGAGACGTACTGTACATCCCTGCATTGTTTCTACAGTGCTGTATTTTGATCACAGGCTGGATAAAAGAAATGACATATTTTGTGCTGGAAATGACACAAGCGTGTAACAACCCAATACACATTCAGGACACTCAAGTCTTTCTGTAAGCCATTGCAGACAATAACCAAGACTTATTTTTAATTTACTTATGGAAGAGAGAGAATCCTGTAGTTAAAGTACAGGGTTTGAATTAAAAGCTCTGGTTTCCATTCTGACCTTTCCATAGATTTCTTCTCTGACCTTAAAGAACATCTCTGTGCCTCAGTTTCCTTGCCTGATAGGAGATAACTAGAAAAAAAAAACCACAAAACACAACAACCAAAACCTCCCAGCAGCTACACAGTGCAAAGATGTCTAATCAGCTTAGTAGCTAGTGCTAATGATGGCTCTTCAGCTGGTCATAGCCTTGTACACAGGACAAGAATAGAAATGTTTTTCTTATACCTGCCCAGAGAATGCGTGTGTCTCACATCCTTCTTGTATCTTTTAAAGGTATCACTATACAGCAGGCAAATCTGTTGATCATTTACAGGAATAGTGAAGCAGTTGTGGTCCACAATCTCTGGATTCATAATTCCTAGACATTTGGTCTCCTTACAGCTTTCTGAACATCCCAGCTCTTGGGAGGTGAGACGTACAAGTGGGAAGTTTCCTCACCAGTGGCAGTTATGCTGCAAGGCTACCCCTTGAAAATTAACAATTCTCAATCATTTTACTTTTTAAATTGTTTACAAAAGCAGCATTTTGAATCTCATCTGACAAAACTGTTCCCAATCATAAAAAGCTGGATGAGGATAGGCTGTCATTAACAGGAAATAACTCATCATGTCTCACTTGGACATGTTTTTAGTATCGATAAATCATGCCTTGTTGATGACTTTCAGAGTCAATTTACCAAAGAAAATTCAGGATGCTACTAATGAATTGGATGTTCACTCTTCATTGCAACCAAAAGAACCCCACCAAAACCAGTGAATGATTATTTTCTGGTAAAAGCTATTAATGTCTCTTTTGAGGGAAGGGAAGAGTATTAACATTTTTAAACTAGGCAACTGTGAGCTATTTGTTTAATAAATTATGTGGAAGAGAATTTTTTTGGCTAACCCTACCTCAACTGATTTGCAAAACCAGGAAAACTTCACTAGTTTGGGCACTGATGATCTCCCCAGGGCCTGCGTATGTGATTTTAGATTTCTGTACGGTCGAGAGAAACTTTAAGATTAATTTGATCTTTGCTCACACTAGGTTTTATTCTTTCCTAATGTTCTAGTACTAGACAAGACATGTACACACACTTAGAAAGTACTGTTTCCTGTTATGCATATTGGCACAGCTTACCTCCCTTACTCAAATGTTCTTTAAAAAAAATAGGAACAGGCTGATCCTGTATATTTGTCAATATTTAACAATTTGACAAAATTGTCTAGCTTATTTTTACTGCAGACAGGTTTTGTTCTAAATATAAGCTTAGTCGGGGTGATCAGCAGTTAATTTTAAGGTTAGTTTGCCAAAATCCACCAAATAGAATCTATTTGCAGCAAACAGGGTTTTATTTTGTTAAACAAAACTAAAAAAACCCCAAAACATAAACAAACCCCACCACCACAAAAAAAAAAAAAAAAAAAAAAAGAAGAGGAAAGGAAAGGAAAAATGTGCTATAGGACAAATGACATCTTCCCTTTAATGCAAAAAAAACAATATTTTTTTTTTTCCTCACTTTTCATAAACCAAAGGAAATAAATGTCTGGCCAAGCCTAGTTTTGTTAAAGAGACTAACTTAGATTTTGGGGTGTAAATCCACACAGAGATTTAGTGTGTTGGGACTGATTCATTTTGGAGGAGAAGTTGTCTAATCTTTGCGTCTCTGCCCAGGTGGTTAGGACAGTCACATGAGAGACAGGATGACTGGGCTCTAGTGCCTGCATGCTTGCCTCTTCCTATATGTTAAATGGAATAGTGTCATCAGCAAAGCATTAAAATAGTTAAATTTCAAACACCCTGCAGTGTTTAGATTCAGGCAATGTGCTGGTGTGTGACAGTGGTAGAGTCAAATACCATAAGAAGCGACAGAAACAGGTTTTGGCTATTCAGATGGAAAACTAGTGGCATGCACATTGATCTTATTGGCGATATTGACTCGTTTTGTCCAAAAAATTTTCTGAATCCAGAACTGAAAATGTTTTTGGCATAGGTACTTGCTGACTTGAACCCAAATTCATATAAGGTATTTCCACACAGCAAAACTATTTAATATATACTATACTAAACTAAACAGATGATTAAGGACTTTGCTAATTTAGGAACAGATTACCTAAGACCTTGCAGAATTTTCTCTTGCCTTATTTAAAACTTAAAGGCCTAGTATTGTCCTCATGCTAACATATGTAATGTGTAATAAAAATAAGGATTCTGCATATAAAAATAGCCTGCTACATTCCTCTCTGTATCAATATTTTTGTCTAAAATGGATGTTTTTCTTTATCAACCACTGTCTCTAAAGTTAATATTGTATCTGTTTAATCCATACAGCAATAATTATATATAATGCAAAATATACCTGCTCTGTACACAGTAATGTAAACCCTTTAAAAAAATGGTTGTCCCCTCCACCTGTCAAAGGCACATACACATAAAATAATTTAGTTAAAAATCTTGGGGACAGTGTTTATCTTTCAGGCTTCATGTGAAACATCACTCACCTGCAGGTCCTTTCACATGGCAAGCATGCGAACAATCAAGCAAAAAATTATTGTCTACCTGAATTGTATTCAGAACAATTATAATTTTTCCTTTTCCCTCCATGCCCTACACTGCAAATTCACACCAAACCCAAAGCTGCAGTAATATTTTTAAGCGTAAGGACCTCAAACAAATTGAGAGCTATTTATGTTCCATTTAGAAATAGTCACAGTACACAATTTTCCAGTTTTTTTACTTCTATTTTCTTAATATTTGTGCCATTTTTGAGAGGGTAGTAGCTGAGATAAGGAACAGACAAGTACTATACACATTACATCCACGTAGTAGGTATAAATAGAACAACACAGGATGGAAACAAACCATGTATAAAATGAATACATTTAAAAATTATTAGTATTATCCTCTTGGTAGAAATATTCTGCCAAATGGTAAAAATCTTTACACTTCAAACTGTTTTATGTAATCAATATTCTACTAGATCATAGAGCAATAAAACTTGCACCAGCCTCTGCCAGGCTAAAACCTGAAAGTAAAATAACAAAATATTCACCCTTTTGTTTTTCCAATGCAGATTATATTCATAAATACTCTGATCACATGTCCATTAGCTGAGTCTCCAAGTTGAGAAATAGAACCTGTCCTCTCAGAGTATGTGGCAATGTGTACTACCACACGTGACAGCAGTTTCATTGAATATAGAGTAAGATAGCAGACCATTAGTCAAAACTGGACTAGCCCAACAGTCCCGTGCTGCAGTGTTCCACACTCTGAATTGCATCAGTGAGATGAATGCAGAAATGTTTCCTTGACCACTAATCGAGCTGCTTTGGTAAAAGCCATGACATAAACAAAATAATGTAGCAGTATTGTGTTTTTGTTGGCATCACTTATTTTGCTTGTGAACACTGGAATAAGTGATACCAGTAAAAGTGAAGCGTTGCCATGACAAATGGTGTCCATGCAAGGAATACTTTGCTCTTGTTCCAGGGGAAGTGGTAGAGAAGTCCCAAAGAGAAGCAAATCTGAAATTAACTCCACCCAAAGCCTACAAGCAATACAAAGATCTGTTGAAATAATGAGTTAATTCTTCTTCTAAGCAATGAAAAAAAGGAGTGGTAGGAAATGGAAAATTCGAGAATACCCAGTGGCTCTCCGTGGAGGTCATGGGGAAGAATGCAGCCTAAAAGTGTTGAGAGCCATTGAACACTAATGCAAAGCTAAGCCTCCAAGAAACTGTGGTATTTGCCCATCAACACTCCTAACAGAAAACAGGTTTGAAATTCTCTTCTAAATTTCTTTGTCAGCTATAAGAGGTTTTATTTTGTTTTGTTTTCATTGTCAGCTTAAACAAAGCTTTTAGTGAGTATGCAAAAGATTTCAGAAATTTGGCTGGTAGAGTAACCTCAAAAATTTTAAGATAAACTGACTTTGTAAACAAGACCTCAATTTATTTTTCAGATACACTTTTCCTACCTCTCTGTCAGCAGGGGACTGCTGAATCCACAAAGGAATACCTTACACCACTCTAATAACTTTCAGTATACCACCAGTGGACTTCTGAAGTTTTTCATATTTTTAAGAAGAGAAAAGTACCCATATTTTATGGCTCTGAAGGTATGTAAACTGGGAAAGAACAAAGGTCACAACACCTGGTAAAATCCATTAGTTAGCAGATGCCAGGTGCACGTCTTGGTTGCTAACAAAAAGCATACATTTTTTCTGAATATTTTTTATTAGATTCATACTAGCTAGCAGTATTTCTGATGCTAATCCAAGATCTTAAAAATCAGGTATTTGTTAGAAGTTAAGATACTAAGTTTATAACTTGGATTCTAAAAGACAGCAGCTCCCCCCCATGCCATACATATATCTTATCTGTGTCCAAGAACTATACCTTCTTCCGTAATTTTGAGTCTTTGTTCTTCATCTGGAGGTTTGGGTGGGGGCCACACAGACGGAATTCTCCTTGGAAAGCTTCCTTCAATGTAATCTGATGAATGTGTGGGTTGGCTAACTGCAGCCCAAGTATAAAGCTGGTCTTGCTGTGGTTATTAAAAAAAAAAAAAAAGTTGAGAAGTTCATATAGAAAAACAAGCTTAAAATATCAAAGCCTTTGTTTCCAACACAAATAGCTCAATATTCACCCCTATAGCAAGGCAGACTTGTTTTTACGCTCTTCATCTCCTGACAAAGACTTAACACAAATCTATATTAAAAGAATTTAATGTTTCAGTTTTGAAATGACCTCTATTAACAATAGAAAATCTAGCCTTTTAGTTATCTACAGCACAGTGAGATGCTAGAATACAGTTCAGCACTTTTTTTTGAGCATAAGGAACTTTTTGCCACTTCTTTTCTTAGAGATAATAGGTTCTGTCCATCATGACTGTAATTCTTTACATACGTCTAGTTTATAGGTTAGAGAAAAATATTTCAGTCCACACTCTATGTAATCTTTTTACACGAAATGCATGAACAAGGAAAAGAAGCAGGATTATTTCAGCAGAAATTAATCTGAGATATTTATTCTTTGCAATCCTGTTTTTGTCATTTACGTTTCCACATTCACAGAAAAGCAGCTAAAAAGGTGGGTTTGCTTTTAGAATAAAATCATAAAAAACCCCAACAACTAAAAGTTGTCTCAATCCTCTGGGTTCAAAATAGATTATATACTTATTAATCAATAGCTTTGAGCTTGATTCACTTATTAAAAGTAAGAGACATCCAGCCTGTCTGATGACAACTAGGGCAAACTTACGCTTTAAGCCAACAGAAAGATTTTAGCTGACTGCAATTCAAGTAGTTATTCTTGTGACTCCCAGTATGCATCAACATACACACCTTGTGATTAAATATTTATACTACTGTAAACATACAGATCAATCACAGCAATTGCATGAGTTTCCCAGCAAGTGATCTGGAAATACACAAATATCATAGTACAAAACAGGAAGAAAAAAAAAAAATCAAGTCACAGGATGAAAATACAGTCATATCACACAGTAATATCTTCTTACAAAGATCATGTTCATTACACTTCATTCATGCTATTGCCTAAGTAAAACATTGGTAATATATCTTTCTCCTGCTGCATATTGGATTTTTAGATTAAAAATTTTGTGGGTTTTGGTTTGTTTTTTATATTTTACGCAGATACTAAACATTGAAGAGATCTGCAGGGAAAAGAACAAAATAATTTAACACTTTTTTGGGGATAATCACTATTCCGTGTGACTAAGCTTCTACTTGCATAAAATAAATTGTGATAAGAGTGATGTGAACTCTGTGTTCCTTAAAAAGTCTACCCTTTCCATCCAAACAGGCTTGATTAATGTAGTTCTTTCAAGTAACTTAATACTTTCCCTTTGTCTAATTCCAGCTTTTTAGAGCATATGTATCTTTGGGTTTCTGCTCAGTACTGTACTGAGTACATACAGTACTGTACTCATTTCCAGTACTGTACATACTGTGTAAAGAAAAAGAAAAGCTGCTGGATTTTGCTATTTGTCTTGTTTCTGCATCATCCGAATCTCAAAAAACATAGAGGAAAACAAGATTCAAAAAAGTAATCGAGGCAAATCAGAATAAATTTTTTTTGCCCACTCTACTACCTTACACAGTCCAGGGAAAACAGGGAAGAACAAGCTTTACAGAGGGTTAGCTGGGTAAGCACAGTCAACTTTCAATGGGATTACATGTAGGGTTATAGGGCAATAAAACAGAAGACAGCAGACTGTAGATAATACTGACATGGCATGAATGAGAAAGACAAACAGTTCAACTGTTCCTGGACATGATATTTCACCATGCCAGTTCTTGATTGAAGAATATAGTACAATCATTTAACAACAAATTTTTGAAGAATGATTAGTCTACATGAATTAAGATGTAGTAGAAAAAACATGGTATGTCTCAGAATTATTGTACAGATGGGATACATTATGATGGTAATAAAATAGGAAGTACCTATGTTCCTGCTGATAGAATTTACAGCACATAAACTAGGAACAGTTATAAATTAAGACATCACACAACTCCATAACTGAGTCCTAACCCAGCATGGGAGATTTGTTTGTGAGTATAAAAGGCAGTATTTTTTGGTTTGTGTTGTTTTTTGTTTTGGGATTCTTTTCATTCACTATTCAACATAGAGAAGGACGATGGAATAGACTCATCATATAATAGAAATTTACAGACATAAATGTAAACTTGCAAAAATGCCTTGAAGGGAGGTGCACTACAACCAAAATGTATCCACATTCAACATATAAACAAAATATTTAACAACAGCTACATTCAGATTACTTGCAAACTTACAAGCATAATTTAAAATATGAAAACCCTTCATGACAGAAAGCTAGTCTGAAGTTCTGGACTTCAAGTTGATAGTCCATAAACTACACATAAAATAGGAAAAGATTAACCCTGTCCACTTTTGTGCCCTTCAAAAGAAATTAATCATTTGAACATCCTAATTTCTACTCACTCAAGATACTGTCCAAAATCTAATCCTTTTTACCTTTTCTCTTTAGCTCCTTGTCAGTTAATATACTAGCCCACCTCAGTTCTCCTTTTCCAAATCTGATAATGCCATAAATTTGCATGATTATTAGAACATTTTGAAGAAAGATGTATGCAGCCAATTCTATGATGCTGAAGTACTATTCAAGCAAAATAAACAAAATAATAATAAAAAAAAATCCAGATTTGTTTTTATCATTAATAATTTTAATACAAGAATCCACAAACTAGATATCATTTTAAGTACAGCCAGTGAATACCCTTACCGTGATCAAGCTTTGAATACATCTGGAATTTCCACTTCATCTTGCTCAGACTCCACTATGTAGTTAAAGCACTTTGGTGGGTGGAAATACATATATATCCTTGTAATGAATGTTCCCAGTTGTATTTATTCGGATTCATTTCTGGGTGGACATTGAAAGCTTAAAGCTGTCCGAGTCCAGTGCACTAAACGTAATGTCAGGAAGAGTTCTCATTTCCACACATCCTTACACAGCACTTTCCACGGGTTCTTAAAACTGCAGAGCATTTGCACATGGGCGAGGCAAACTGCCTGCAGGATCTGATGGTACCTAATCAATAGACATTTTACCACTGTGTTTAGAATAGAGTCACAGACAGTCAGGTCTGTAGTTTAACTCGCTCTCTTCCCAGTGGGCACAAAGAATGGCTTTTTGTAACAAATTTTCATTCTTGAGTACCACAGTGTTACATTACAGGTACATAATATATTAAACATTAATTATGTTCCTTCACTGCTTGAACTAAAGATATGCTTTCCTGCTAATCTTCAAAGATGGAAGCCACTGCTGGTAAGCTACTCAAAGTAAGGACCTCTAGCAAATGACATATAGAAAGAGGCTGGTAGACCCAGAGCTAGGGCCACAGCTTCTGATGTAGCCAACATCAGAAGACATACTGGTGGACCCTGAGCTTTCAGAAAAGGAGTGACACATTTTTCACACGGAGAGACCTAGTTTGTTCTGTGGGCCACAGACTGAATTAGAGATTAGTATATCCCCAGTGTAGGAATATAATGTGCAATCTTGAACCTATGCTTTTGGCAGCTGTATTGCATCTGGAGATAAGTAGGTAATATGCAGTTCAAAGGACAAAGATAGCCATTGTGAGAAATAGTTAAAAGAGGTACAAGAGATGGATTTGAAACAGCAATGATTGTATACACATCTGTCCCAACTGATTGCAAAAGCATGAATTAGCAATGTGAGAATCAAGGGGAAAAAAACAAAACAAAACAAACCTGACCTGAAGTATTTTGACAATTCTCAAGGGAAAAAAAAAATAAAAGGAAAAGTCAGATGATGCGTGGTGAGATGGGAAAGGTGGGGCAGTACAGAAACAGACTGCTATCAGGAGTAGCCTCTGCTCTTCAGATCAGCACAGCAGTAGATGGGGGAAGCACATTAGCAGTACCTCTAAACTTTCTTACACTAGAGTGAATTGGTACTAACTTCCCTGATGACTCCTGTGTTAAGCCATGATGGAATCAGGACCCATTTTGCAGGTCATTTATTTTCAAACAGTTAACCTGAACAATTTTTCACTAGAACCCCAAACATTCAAAGTTACCCTGAAGAGAGGAAGACAAAAGTGTTGGCATGTCCGCAGACAGGTAGAAATGGGCCAGGAGTAAACAGAGAGTGGTAGTTACAAGATGGTTCCTACTTATCAAATCAGTCTGGATGTGGACAGTCTTCCAATGGGAAGAGCTGGAGGAGTGGGGAGAGGACAAAGTATAACTGCATTTAAGATGAAACTAGATAAACTCATAGAGGAACTACATTTTATGGTATTTGGGATAAGCAGGGGCCAGAGTCCATCACTCAGAAAGTGTTTTCCAGGCCAAGAGCTCCAAAGAGCTTGTTCCACATTTGTATATAACTGCTTGTCATTTAGACTGTTTCAAGTGCATAGAAGGAATTTTTTTTTCCATTCAGGAAGTTTATTCATTCTAATATACTAAGTATATAACCTCTAAAAAGAAAGAAAACCAATTGCATGTTCCCACTGCATATAAATAGTTAATTGGACAAGCAACGTTTTAATTCAAGAAATTAGAGCTGGACTACCTGAAAATGCTCTTATCAGCAGAAGACTGCTTTATTTTAAGCGGCTTTTAAAATAAAGAAATCAATACTATCAAGATTGGGGAAAGTGGTTTACTTTTTGAGGAGAGGTTCACTAACAAAGTGGCAGAACCAGAGCAGTGATTAAATGTGGCTCTCAGCGTGTACTACCTTTGGCTGCAACTAGTGAGCACGGATGCCTTTCAAAGCTGAAAAACAGCAGGTCAGTCGTAATACTGTAGTATATGGCTGAGGTAGCCCTTTATCCTTCTGAACTAAAGTTGATGCATGAGCATTTTACTTGAGTGATTTTTTTTTTTTTTTCCAGAAATCTGTGTGCCTCAACAGTTAATTTAAAAACACTTCAGGTGCCAAAAAAACATAAAACATTTATTTCCTATGAAACGGCTTCAACCTCCTCAACAAAACAGAACAAACTTGCTCGATCCCATCAAACTTTGCTCAGGATTCAACATACTATCCTAGGAATATGGAAGGCCAACAGAGCCAATAGCTCTGCAGTTAGGGTCCTCATGGGGAAAGGAAACCAGGAGACTAAATTTCAGATTTACACATCTATTCTCATTCAGTTCCAGAGTTATTTTCTTGGTCTTCCTACTCCCCAATAACTTCTACATTTAATATAGCTGAATAGGTTGAACTGGTGAACTTACAACAAACTTGCCTTGGAAGAGGGAACAGTGGCTAGTCTTTTATGCTCAAGATCTAGCCTCTTTACAAATCTGACTTGAACTCCAACTTGGAAGACTACATCCCAGGACCACTACGTTATCAGCTGTTAATTAGACCACCTGATGGTGTGTCTTTTCTCATTCACTCTCTCCAGAAATTCTAAGCTGAGGCAAGAAGCTTCTTCATCAGGAGTTGTTTTCACTTACACTGGCACAGTTCTGCAATAAATTTGGATTCTGAAAAATTTGAATTTTCCAAATAAATCTGTTTCATTAGAAAATTCCTTTCACCTCTATTCCATTTGAAAAGGTGATTATTACTGCTGTAAAGACTTCCTCTTGAAAACAGCAACATGCAATATATACAAATTCAACTCTCACTGTACTCTCAATTCCAAGCTAGAAAAAAGACATTGTGTTACGACTGGCATTTTTAAGAAAGTGAACTAATGTACAGAAAATCATAAAATATAAAGATGTCTTGAGGTGACAGGATGACCACCACCTTCACCCTATGCACATTCATTTTGAAAATTTTAAACAGGTGGTGTAACATCCAGTATATGCTTCTTGAAGCAGTTCTTCAGAATAACAAGCAGGTAAGCAATGTTCTCTGCAAAAAGAAGCACGAAAACCTAGCAACACCCTACATATAAAATACCTCAGTTGAAAGTGTATACAGTGGCATCACCACAAGTAACTGCAAAGGAAAGAGAAAAAGGAAAAAGAAAAAGAGAAGGCTAGAAGACTGCAGAGCTAGATGTAACAACTATAAAATAAATAGGCAATTAAAATTTTAAAAAAAGGAAGCAGGAAAATAGCATAACAGGAATACTTCAGCCCAGTAATCATCCAACTGTTTCCATTTTATTACTCTCCGGAATATTCAGAGTTGCTCACCACAAAGGACAAAGTGCCACAAAGTATGACTGGGCAATGGAAAAGGAAGAAGAGACATGAGGACTTTGATTTAGCCAAACTTAACTGCCATGGTAACCTACATGACAAACAAAGATTAAGACAGCAGATTAATAATCTGTTTTCTCTGTTCTAGTCCACAATTTTCACTTGTTAACTTTTAAAATCTTATTCGCTACTGACCCCCAATATACTGCCATAATAAATTTCAGAAGATGGGACTACATTCAGTCTTACACATTTTATTCCTGAGCATTTAAAGTCTGCTTCAAGAAATGTTGCATTGTTGCCAGCTTTGTGCTGCAGTTTGGAAGACAAGTTCTCCCAGCTGAAGTAAACTCTTGGGAAAGTTGCTCTTTGGAAACTGATCACTGCTATTTTGGCTCTCTGACTTCTGAGAAAGGAGTCTGTCTGCAATCTGTTTAACTACTAATTTTCAGACGGGCGTAAACAGTGCAGATAAGTTAAAATTAAGCAAAGTCTTCATGTCACTAACTCTTCTTCCAGCTGACCTGCAAAATCCCACCATCTGCTACTACTCAGCAGAAAGAAAGCAGTGTCTTTATTTCCTTAAAAAGCATTTGCATCACCACAGGTGGCCAGTGGATAATAGGAAAACAGCCATTTTTATAGCATTTCCCATTTATGCTGTCTGTCTCTCTGCTTCCTTGTGGAAATGTTATTTCAGAAAAAGACGGACAACCTAGTCAGGCATCATAACTACAAATCACACAGGGGCAGTCCCTACTCCAAACTGTCAAACATGCCTATCTATAAAATCACATCATAACACACTAAAGAAAGACACCCTCCAGAAGATGTCCACTTAGCTCTTCCGTTATAGAATATGCTGAAATAATTTACAAATCAAGAAGGCCTTAATAGTAGTACTCAACACAGTAACAGTATTCAATAAAAGCACCGAAAAAGATGTAAAGAGAGCTAGCCCAATCAAAACAACACCAGAAATAAAGATAAAAGCCTAGTGTGCATTTCAGACACATGGAAGAAGACATTGCTGGTTAGTTCCACGTGAAAAAAAGTAGTTGTTGGACCCTTCAGTGTACAACAGAGATTAAGTTCCCCAAACAAGGAGTATAGTATGGATACAAAGGTATACTCATTTTTCTTCTCAAAAGCACTTACGAAATGATAATAGAAAGCCTCTATCACAAAATCATTTAAGTTTTCACTGAGAATTTAAGTGTTTTAAACTTAATGTTCAGAAACCATGCACAAAACCACTTGGAAAGCTTGTCAGAAAAAAAAGTAGAAATCTGCTATGAAAGGAAAAAAACGCCCATCACTTAAAACTGCACAGTGTGAACTGGAAAATCTGAAATAGGTATTCATAATCAGGGACTAGACACCCACAACATGTAGTAATTGCAACTGCTGGATAAAATGCAAACACTACGTACAGTCAATATTTCTTAATAGCGCAGTGAAGCTAAATAGTTACCTTGCATTGACAGGAAAATGCCAGCTTCTTTTATCGGTGTATGAACAGTTTAAATTCTAATGCAAATCTGTATAATTTATACACATTACTGATGGCTCTCCAAACATAGCCATCTTCTAGTTTCTGTGATACATCATTAACAAAGGAGCTAAGCAGAAGATGAGATCTCTACTTGTTGAAAACTGTGATCCCCCAACAAGTAGCTGCAAAACTTGCCTATGGTTACATTCTTACTAAAGATGCACTGTTTACCCAGCTCAGCCTTGTGTTTATTTTACCCCAATAGGATAATATAATGAGGTAACATGCTAAAAAGCTTAGGACTACACCTGCACTACAGAAATCTGATTATTTAATAACATGACACAGTCATTTGGGACAGAGTTTTTCACATAGCATTAATTTCTCACATATCATTCAGTCAGATAGTATTTTATTTTAATTTGAAACTTTAGAAGCCCTCTTGAACAAGTCACAATCGTCAAAAAGTGAAAAATTTAAAAGGCAAGCAGGCATCAGTTATCCAAAAGGCAAACAATTTTTTGGGAGAACATTCTTTGAATAGGCTTTTGCTAATCTAGCTTTCTGTAAGCTGCACATTTACTTGCTTGGCCATTTATTTTTTTTTTTAATTTCTTTTTAAAAGCTCTTTTTTTCTTTTATAAAATACTAGCAGAAGAATGAAAGGCTGTAAAGATAGCCTGACAAGTAAGAAGACATGACGCAATAAGTAGCAGCCTCTCCTGGAGACAGAAAACTGGCAAAAAGGGCATCGTATTTCTAGACAGCGAATCTGTCATTGTATTTACTTACTCTTTAAGATAACTCTTTACATTATAAGAAGACAAGTTAGGAAGAGCTATAGTGAAAGTTTCCACTGCTTCTCAACAGCAAACATCTTAAAAATCTCAACCCTGTCTACTTCTGTTACTTTTAAAGGTTTGTTCAACTTTCATTTTTCAGACTAATCTTTTATTCTGGACATCCGCCACAATCTGTTTTTGAAAGAAATAATTGATAAAATGGGCCAAGACAGAACATAAAAGTTTTCTCATAAGTTCTTAAAATAGTTTTAAAGTTTCTATCCTTTGGGCTATGATTTGAAATTTGACAAAAAGGTCAGAGATACTTCAGGAACATGTCATTTCCAATCATCATTAAAATCCATCTAAAATCTGACCAAGTTATAAGCCCCTGAAGACTGGACACCATCCTCAGCATAAGTGTGATGACAGCTGCTAGTCCTCTGAAGATTTATGCTTTCATTGGATATATGTTTGTTCTTCATGTTTGCCATGTACTAACAAAGGAGTAAGCATCATGTCCACAAAGCATAACCTACACCAGAAATACAAGTGCTAACAATTTAAACTGGCTTCCAGAAGCTGTTATAATACTAGCCCAAGAAACTAAGAGCTGTGAAATTTGCCTTTACACTTAATGCACTGCCTAATTGCAGTCAGAGAGCGTGGAAGAGAAAGAAATAGGTTCCAATGAGACAAGCAAAAGATGTTGTGTACAATTATTTAATGGGGTGAGGCAGAGGCCCACAATGAAGCCTCGAATATCTTGGGAGAAAGAAAAAAAAACAGATCTCTTGTGTGTTCCTGAGAAAACAGACAGAAGACTTGGATACACAGCTGTAAGACAGGGAGAACTAGAGGTGACCACCAGACATAAGTAATAAAGAAGATGAGAATATAATCAGAGTGTGCAATTGCAAACATTTCAAGACAGCACAGAGTTCAGCATTAGCCATGTTAAACTAGATTCACTGGAGAACATCCAGAAAAGGAGATCAGAGTGAGAGAATAGGACTTTTAAATAATCTGTTTATATTCATCTCAAGCCATGAGCAATAGATCATAGAGTGAACAAAACTTACTGAATTATTTTCATAAACTGTAACCTAACATCTTCAAAAAACAAAGTCTGTGGGACCACACTTAAGCAAAAGGGGAATAATGGATTTTATTGAAGATTAAAAAATAGTAAGTTAAGGCTTAGAAATACATGGAATCAGTCACAAAAGGAGAAGGAGGGATTCAAGGAAGGATTCAGTGGAAAAAAAGTTGGCAATTCTGCAAAAAAACATGCTAAAGGTGTGACCTAAGAGACTTTATAAGAACTAGACTAAGACAAAAATCAAAACAGCCAACTGAGTAGCATTAAGGAACAAGCAAGCACCAGAGCTGGATGTATCAGGGAGGAAGGACAATGAGGTGGCAGGCAAACCTGGCTGGGACCAGGACAGGGTTACAGGAGCTTTGTTGATGGCAGTTTCAGCTGAGCGAAAAGGACACCAGCCAAACTGGAGAAAATCCAGGATGAAACTGGAGGCACATCTGATGAACTCAGAGATGAAGGAAGAACGTGGGACTGGCTGTGCTCCCAATTTTGAAGTAAGGTCAAAGATGATGTATCTCCTAATTCTACAAGGGTGAAATTTAAGTATTACTTAAAGCTAGTCTAATTCCTCTGTCTTTGAAATCACTGGTTAGATCAACATTAAAATTTTGCTCTAATGAATTAAAAAACAAACAAAAAAGAAAACCTAAATAAGAAAAAAGCAAAGTACAGACATGGAGACAGATGCAAGAGGGGATGCAAGTCACAGATTTTACCTGTTCTTCTTCAAGTAATATACAGCATCACCATAAGTTTTTTCACACTAATTTTTACTTGTTTAATTTCCTTACATAACTATCAGCATTTATTTTCTGCAAGGTATTCTATTTACCCGCTCTACGAAGCAAAATCAGCTAGGAAAAGCCCAATTTTGAAGTTCTCACCCACTAGAATTTGTACTGTAAGTTCTAAACATTTTCATCCTTGTAGGGCATGTAATAAACAAACACTTAGGTGTTACTGTACTGTGGTCACCAAGGCCTGAACCAGAAACGTATTCCCAAACTCAATAGCAACAGCTCTCACCTTTGTGCCACGTGAAATTTAGTTGTTGAGATCCTAGTGTTCAAGACAGGTGTACGCTCCTTTGAATTAGGATGCACTACTAGTTGCATACACATACACAGTGCTTTACACCACTTCCAACACTGTTTTACAGGAGCATGATCTATTTAGGGGACTTATATGGAAAAATAGTAACAGAGCATTTGTGGCTTACTGATAGTCCAATTCAAGTTAAGATCACTGCTAAGCCAGCAACATCTTAAATTGCTGACTTTGACACACTTTTCACATGGCACTAGGCTAGGCTACAGTTTCATTTCAGAAAGTTCATCCTGTTGGATATGGTCAATGAAGGATAACTAGACTAATTCTCTTACTCAGACAAGGCATGGTATACTAATTAACAAACAAGCCTCTTCTGCTTCTTTCCAAACTTTTAATTTGATAAAATCTGTTTATAAGTGAGAAGAAACTTGTTTAAAAAGAATATTGTATTCAATACTTTAAAGAAGAAATTAGCTGAATATATGGTAAAAACAAGAGAACTGAAAACATTGCCAGACTCTTTTAAACCACCTGAAAAATAAGAAACACGTCTTTTCCAGTAACTTTATTGAGTATATTTAACCATAAACATTTTCAGATGGTGTTTGATTTTAAGTTGTGTGAATAACCTCAGTTTTACAGTCACACTCCATTTTTCAATTAATTTCAAAAAACAGTTTCAAAATGTTTTAAACATTTTTTAAAAAAAAAAAAACAAACATAAAGGTTGAATATTGTTAGAGGGACCATGGAAAGATTTTGTAGATAACTTAGGTTACCTAGGAAAGCTTGTTTGTTTCAAGAATTCATCGGACAGATTTATTCTACCCATTTTCCCATCGCCAGTTGTGTTAAATTATTCTTCAGGATAGATGAGAAAGATTTAAAGAGTTAAAAAGACTCATGTTCTCTCCTATCTATGCCAATCACTTTTTGAGTATTTCTAACCAAGCTTCAGCTTAATGTATAGAATAGGGATGATCTTAACTATACCAGTAAGATATTAAGTAAATTAATATTTGTACATTATTTTGAATTTAATTAGTGAAGAGAAAAAACCCTGATTATCTTCAGTCACATAAACCAGTACAAAGAAGTGTCAAAGATAAAATTTAATGGCAAGGATCATAAAAATAAGTTCACTGTAAAACTTCATGGGTTGTACAGTATCACACGATAGAAAGACATTTTAATGTTGAATTCATTATCCAAAAGGAAGGAGAAGTATGTTAGACGATGACTACACCACAGTTTTGTAATGGCATGCAAACACCACCAATAACAGCACTCTGGCCAGATAGCCCAAAGGCACAGATAACGCTGTAGCTGGAATACCAGCAAATTTGCACTGAACGCCGCATTATTTTGTATCAAAAGTGTTTTCAGGAGGAAAAAATTATCTAGCGTAGACAACCCATTTGGGTTCTGTAAAGTTTTGTGACATCTTGTTTTCTGTTATTCCTTTAATTAATATTTTAGTGAAGCAGCTATTGGATTGAAATATTGGTAGTCCTATAGAGCGCTTTGATTCAAAGAAAAAGACTTCATGAAAACAACAGATAAAGAACAGTATGGCAGACTAAGACATGAGTTAAAAAGTTAAGAAATCAAGTTATGGGAGAACCTTTTAAGACTTATGCTTACTTGGATATAAAAGTGTACACACCTGAGCTCAGAAAAATAGCTGGCCACACTCATAAGGGCAATTTTCATTAAAAGGACTAACAGAACTATGTCAAGATGATAAACCATTGATAAATCATGTCCCACTTGGAAAAACAGACAAAAGATAACCTTTTCAGTACTCACATCAAACGTCGGTGTGCTTTGCTGAGCACTCTGATTGCATGGTTCTCTGAAGCAGTCAGTGAAAGGAAGCAAAAGACCCATTGCAATAATGCGAGAACATAGTTTTTCTGCTTCTTCTTGTGGTGCATTTTCCTGCTGGCTGAAGAGCTTCTCCAGCAGAGTTCGTCCTGCCAAGGTGATGACACAGATCAATTAGAATTTGTAGCTATCTAAGAGACACAAAAATTAAGGCATTACAACGTGCACTGAAAATCTCAACTATTAGAAGTAAAAATATGAAATTAAAAAAGAATTATTGAGAAAAGTATCTATAGTAAGTCTTTAATGTAAAATATTTCTATGTCATATTTGAACTGATCTGTGGCCTGATTAATTAGGATATTCAAGAAAATATACATTGCATTGGCTGGACTGTGGAGTAGGAACAAAAACCATGAGGTGTTATTGTAGTAACAATTTCCTATTTATTTATATTATACAATTGGCCTGATGGGAAAATTGAGACATTACCAAGAGATGAAGTAACTTTTTCCTAGGGTGTCACACAAAGTTACTATAGAATCAAGTCTCCCAACTCTTGGAATAAGCCCTTGTTTTTTGAATCATAAAACGATCATGGTCTTTAAGAAATTATGTTCTATTTCTTTGGAGAAACTCTCAATAAAAGAATAATAACAAAAACACCTGATAACTATTCTGTTTAAAATTATATTTAATACAGCTGCAGAGCAGCAAAGTGCTCCAAACTAAAATGCAGTACCGCAAGCAGCAATTCAGAGAAGTAAAACTTTTGAAGCGTGAGAAAAGAGACTTATTCCTATTACAGGGCCAGATTTTACGATCAAAGTGTTTTCTTTGTTATCTCACCAGAGTTTGAGAGGAGGGCATACGTTATAAAGTATATTACAGAAGACAAGGCTAGAGGTTTGAAAATCCTTTGTGCTGTGTGCAGTTAGCCAGAGAGAGGCTACAAAAATTAGTTATAGACACAGGCTGTGCTAAAGTCTACATTGTAAGAATATTAAATTGCTTGATTAAGCTCTAAAATTTCAAAAGATGCCAAAGTTCAGATTTACAGGATATAAATAAAGATATGACATAGATCTACGGGAAGAGAAAAGGCAGGCGGAGTAATAAAGTTAATTTCATGTTTTGGTATGAACCAGCTGTGAATGCAATTTGTACATAAATCAGTTTCTATAGTCTGGTTTTTTTCTACCCACTCACTGGAAGCTGAAGGTATTTTCCAGAAAAAAATATAGTGCATTAAGAAAGGATTTTAGTGTCATTTAAAGTAGAAATAATAATAATTAAAATGTCAATAATAGTAATAATATTCATTTTTACATACAAATGCAAGATTTCTGTTTGAACGTTGATTTTATTCAAAATGTAATATTTCCCAGGTTTTTTAAATATACTAAAAAGACTTTTTTTTAAATATCTGGATGCAATTTAAAAAGGATATTGTAAGTGACATTTCGCCCAAAGTTTCTGTATTATTTTAACTTCACATGGCAATACAGCCTAAAATAAACAATATGTTAAAATGTTAGAAGTTATTTTCCTCTCCGCATCTAAAGATCTGATAATCCTGAATTATTAGTCCAAGTTTCCTAGCCTTTTGTTAGACACAATACAGTACATTCAAGGGGATAAACTTGTAAGATACACAAGTTTTGTTATGTTTGCTGATTAGTTTGCCTCTGTTCCTTGGTTTCACCACCTATAAAGTGATGATAACATAATTGCTTATTCAATATACCCCTCTATTTCGCTAAAGATACAGTTCAGTTGTTAAATCTCCAAAGTCATTCGTTAATTGAAGACAGACTTTCTTGCTGACTGTGATTTTTAACAATTTACCCACAGTTGCGGCAATGTACAGCAATCCCCTACATGAAGAACGGCAATAGTATGAAACCATGGAAGTGAAGCACAAATAGGGAGCTATCTGCTGAGAGATGTTTCTGTGATTTGTTTTAGTAATTTTTCTTCCGGGTTGTAGTTGCCAATGCTCAGTGGTGCTGTAAAAGACCACCAAAAAAACCCTAGCTACTACCTTCTTACTGCAATGAATGGATTCTCCTAGCTATAAATACTGAAGTTAAGCTATATAAGCAAGTTTTAGGAAAAAAAAAAAAAAAAAAAAAAAAAGAGTACAAGACTAGCATCACACTGACACCAGAGCACCAATAGGTAGCATTTCTGCTAGCATTTCTGGGGCAAAGCACAGCATATTACTATGGTACCACATTATATCACCAAGTAAAGTTCAATAACATGGAAAGTTGTCTAGTTAAGTGAGAGACTGCAAGTGATGAGGATGAATGGGGAAGTCAATGCTTTACATTTATCTAAAATGCACAGAAGAAAAAATAATAAGAAGAAAATACACCAGAGGAAGAGCACTCCGCACACACACATAAAAAAATTGGACTATGCAAGAAAACAACACATTCCTTCATGCTATATTAAATATTCAAAAGTTATCCATGACTTTCGAATGTCAGATTTGATATATTTTTTGTCTGAACATCTACATATTTAAATAATCTTGTCACGTTTAGAGAGTCTTCTCCTGGACATCCAGAAGAAGAATAGCCTCCTCCCCCTCTTTTTTGGTTTAACATAATTAACAAGACTAATACCCGTAAGTGGAAAAACAGGAAATGAGCCCTTTTTTTTTTCCTTAATCCACCATTCATTTGCTAATTTTTGTAGCACTTCTTAACAGTCTTGCTAAAGATAAAACACTTTGTTCAGAACCTTAGTTGCCATTCAGTCCCAGTTGAATTTGTATAGTGGTTATTAACTATTGTTGCTTAGTGATTATTAACTATTGCCTAAACACACTTTAGCATTCCGACAATACAGAATAAGTATATATGTAAAAAAGTCATTAATGAGCTTAATTTCTCTTATTGTGCTCTGCGTTACTTATGTGATTTTGTCCATCTGGGCCTGAATCATTCTCTCCAGTGTATTATCAGTCTTGGAATAAATAGGGTAGTAAAATTATTTAAGAATATTAGCTAGTACTTTTTAACCTAAAAGAATCAATCATTTAACTCCAACTAACTCTTGTACAATTAAGCTGTCCTTTGCATCAAATATACATTGAGTACTTAAAGGTTCTCAACACAAAGATAGTAATGTTTGGATAAAGCTGTGCCCTAACACAGTTTGTGTGTTTCTTACAATTGCTATGGAGACCTGAGGACAGACACAGAAATTTGAATTACAGAAATACGTTTTGCCAGTTCAGTTAACACATTTTACCAAATACAAGCTGAAAAAAAGTTCAATTTTCAATGCATACAGAAATAGCTTCACTGCGAACAGCTGTGAAAAAAAAATAAAAATCTCTGTGTCAACAATAAATGGGTTCTATGTTTAAAGCACTTACTGGGCAATATATTTAGAACAGACTGTTAAGCCACTGAAGTTGCGTACCTCACCAGCTAGGGCTTATCATCAAACTGAATTATCATTACAAGTGTCAGAACCACCCAACTCTCATCAAACATAAAAACCATCCAAAGTTATAAGAAGGACAATACATATTTTCCTTAAAGGGGAGTAAGGAGCTAAATAGCTAAAGCTATTTTACATGGGAGAACAATATTTGAAAGCCACTGCTTACCATGAAGTAGTTCCTCCCTCATTAAGGGCATCTGATATTTCTCTTTCACCTACTTTCAGGTAAAAGCCAGTTGTCACTACAGCGGAAGCATTCTGGCTCCGAAGTCCTCTATGATCTGGGGAGGCTGGTGCCAAATTCATCCCTGCTTTACTGCCCTCTGACCTTACCTGCACCTGCATTGATGTCAAAGCAAGAGACATTTGTTCCTCTCATCAGGAATCACATTTATGATTTTGATTCAGGGCAAGATGAAGGTTATACTTTTGTTTAGGTATAGCAAAATACCTCTTTAACACTGGCCTACACAGGCTTTTAACTACTTTGGTTTCGAACTGGAAATGGTTTGCCAGCATCCCATCTATCTGCACTACACGTGCCGGGAACTAATTCAAATTAAAATGACTTTGTGTCTATATGTGTGAAATTGACTGTACAATATTAATCCCTGAATCTATTCAATCTGAAACAGCAAAACCAAAATCTCAGCCATATTTAATGCATAGGCTAAATTCCAGTCAACTTCAATTGCAAGATTTTCATGGAATCACAGAATTTTCAGAGTTGGAAGGGACCTCTAGAGATCAACTAGTCCAACTCCCCTGCTGATGCAGGAATGCCTACAGCACATTACTCAGGACTGCATCCAGGCGGCTCTTGAAATTCTCCAGAGAAGGGGACTCCACAACCTCCCTGGGCAGCCTGTTCCAGTGCTCTGTCACCCGCACCGTAAAGAAGTTTTTTCTTAGGTTTGAATGGAACTTCCTATGTTCCAACTTGTGCCCGTTGCCCCTCGTGCTGTCACTGGGAACCACTGAAAAGAGTCTGGCTCCATCCTCCTTCAACCCACCTTTTAGACACTTGTAAGCAAGAATAAGGTCTCCCCTCAGCCTTCTCTTCTCCAGGCTAAAGAGTCCCAGCTCTCTCAACCTTTCCTCATAAGGGAGGCACTCTAATCCCCTAATCATCTTTGTTGCCCTATGCTGGACTCTCTCCAGTAGTTCCCTGTCCTGCTTGAGCTGGGGAGCTCAGAACTGGACACAGTATTTTGAGCTACAATTTTTCATCTTTGGTTCATAAATAAAATGCAACGAGAACAGCCTTTTTCCTCAGACATCATTAGTCACCTCATGTAAGTTACAAATATGAGATAATACCTGAATTTGTTCTCAATAGGTGAAGATAGGGTCAAGTAACCTGGAATAATTAAATTGTTAATGATTTCATAACTATTAAATGATTTCTGTTACAGGGATTTAAACGTAATGGTTAAGAAATTTCTCTTGGTTGCCTTTGTATGCCATGAAAACAGTAAAGAACAAAGATCTCTCAGCACTCTTTTTTTTTTTTTTTTTTTTTTTTTTTTGTCCTAAAAGGTTAAAAAAGTTCCCATTTTTTTATATTTTAAACAACCCTTCTTCCCAGTAATCCCAGGTGATGAAGTTCCTGGAGCCTATTCTTACCTTTCCCCTAAGTATTAGTTTGGTGGGGGATGGGAGGTATATCAAGGTTTGAATTAGAGAAGAACTGCAGTTAAGTTTCAGCCTTAGATCAAATCAGTATTCTGAGGATCTTGCGAAAACCCTCCAGCAATTAAGGCACCATAAACTAGTAAGTTATTTTTTAGGAGTTTAGAATGACTTATTAAATCCCACTAAGGGATAAAAAGACTTTTCATTTTTCTTTTCTTACAAAGGATTACACAATTAACTAACTAAAAGAATAGGAACATGAAATTAAGTTTGGAAGTACCAGGTACTCTATCCTATGGATATTTTGTGATACTTCTGCTGCCATAGTTCAGTCTAGGTCTGCTGGCTCAGCTTCCAAATGCCATGTTCCCCACCTCCATGTCATCTGCTGCTTCCTCCCATTCTCATTAAGATGAAGCACTATGATCTTATGATCTCCTGTATGACATTGTAGGTCTTCATCCTACCACTATGACCAAGACCTGAGTAACATTATTCATCAAAACCACCTCTGGCAACAATTGTAGAGCATGTAAGCTGTTCACTGTAGAATTAAAATTCACAAGTCCCAGTATGGTTTCCATTCATACTGTCTCTCTTTTTGAAAAATGCAGGTAATTGTATTCTTCAACAATCGTTTTCAATTTTAGACTTACTGCAACCACAGTTACTCAAATGCACAGTGGAGGGAGATAGGAAGCCTACCTCACCAAGTCATTCTACAAACCTTATTTCATACGATAACAAAATACTGTAAAATATTAACTATTATATATATTATACAAGATGGATTTAATAATTTAATATAATAATCCCACTCCCCTTGGCCTGGACAGGTGTTTGTGTGTATGCATTATGCCTCCTTCCATATGGCCCCAACTACTACAGACGTTGTCCGTCAGTACTGATAATCTGAACCACCTTGTCTGTCATGACCCGGACTATGAGTTACTTTTGATGGGAGAGGTTGACTATTTTAGAAGGAAGCACATTTGGTCTTTCTATTACTGTTACCTTATGTCGCAGGGCAACCTTTTTTCTCCTCAAGCAGACACTGAAAATAAGGATCTACACTCTTCTGAAATGCAAGTTTGCCTATAGAATTGTTGAATGTTGAAAGCACATTCAGTAGTGTCCACAGAGAAATACAGGGCAATCCCAACTCAATGAATTCACATTATAGCTCTTTTCCTGTCCAATCTGCTTATAAGACCAACCTTTCAAGAGCACCAAGGTGAGCAATAAAATCCTTAAGAACTAGCAATACCATGAGCATGTTGCTGTTGGCTTTGGATTTGCTTAATTATTGAGAGGAGGGAGAGGGACAAATGGAAGAGAGAAACAGGAGAAAACTACAGTAGTCACAGACAAAATAAAAAGCCACATATGCATGCAGTGAGGCCCTGAACTACAGCAGAGCTTGTAGTATTATTTCCCTGAGAATCATGCTGTTATAACCTCACATTTATCTTTAAAGATGTGTTTCCTATCCTCCTTACTCGACATTTGCAAAAGCCCAGGAGGACAGCTGTCAGTGAGCACAAGTTGAGACTAACGATTCAAACGAATTATACTCCAAAAGCTCCCCCTTCTGCCTGTCTCCCGCGATTCTCTCTTCTAACAACTGGACCACTACACCACACTTTCACCATTAGCACAGAAGCTGCATCAGCACATCTTCACCTACACAGACTGGAGACAGACTTTCAGTTTTAATTTTTCCCAATGCAGAGTGAATGGTTTCAGTGTAATATCAGTCCTGAACATCCTACTCAGAGTCACGTCAAGAGTTAACAGTGACTCATGCACGTACTGCTTACATCTTCAAAAACTGAAATCAGCTTGCCCTCTTTTCTCTAGTTTACTCTTTTTTTTTTCCTCCCCCCTTCAGCGAGATCATAAATGCTCACACAGCGAAGAGATTTCATAAGCTTTGAAGCCAAAAGTACTATAAGCAATGCTCTATTTTTGGGAGTTAGGACAGGAAAAAAGGAAAAGGACTAAGAGATGGACAAAGTGATGTATTTCCATTTAGAATATGTTTTCTATTAGTCTTGCAAAATATAAAAAGACAATTGTAGTCTTATGGTTTTTCAGTTCACAAAGGATTACAATTGTGAACATAGCAATACAGATTTTAAAAAAAACGAGAGCAGAAAATGGGGAAAAAGAAAAGCATTCAAAATTTAAGAAATACTATAATTCAGATATCTGCTGCCACATATATCCCTAAAACATTCCTTCCTGCCAATTTTTTTCTTGTCTCCTTTTCTACATATACTATCACCAAGGTCACAGCTAAGTCAGGCCTAAATCATATGGCAAAGCACCTGAACTGTGCAGCACCAAACGTTCACCAGAATGTCAGAAGAGGACAAACATGTCAGAGACAGAAATACCACAAAGACTTCCATATATGCTTACTTGTACATGAGCTAGTAATTGCAACTACATGTCATTTCTTAAGTACTTCACAGTACAAGTTTTATTCATTCATTGTATTCTCCCAAACTACATGGCAAAAGCTTGCTGAACAATTTCCTAGGAGCAAATGAATCAAACTTCATTTTCACCTTTCTACTGCTTAATGTACTTTCCGAGGTCTCAAATATGCAAAGCACTGAGTGACTGCCATTCCACATATAAAATTAATATTTCAAGGATCAAAAATATTACATTTCTTTAATATTTCCTTTCATTTCATAATCTTTTCAAATTCCCAGTTTTTCAGCTAACCTGTACCAGTCAGCCTAAATATAATATGCAACATGTGACTGCTGAGAAAGAAGGTTTTCAAAGGTGCACATGGAACCTGCGGAACGAAACAGAACTGGAAATCAGTACCCTAGCCATCTCTTCTTCTCTTCAAATAACAAGCCCAAGTCTTTCATAAATGCATATTAAATATACATTTGCACTAAAAAAATAACAAATTAATTTAGTCTCTTGCTTGCCTGAAGCCTGACCTGGGAGATTACGCCCAATATTCCAGGATTAGAGACTTCATTTATTGTTCTTTCTCACTGCAGATTTTATAAACCTCTGCTGATTTAGACTGGGAAACTGTTCCAGATCTCTCATCCTGTGATGTTGTTTTGGCTGGGTTTTGGGGACTTTTTTTTGCAATTTTTTTTTTTCTTTTTAAGGGATTGAATTTTCATTGACAGATACTTTCCTAAAACCACATAACAGTTTTCTCACAGCCTGTTTACATAAAATGTGAAAAAACCACCAAGCAAGAGGCCTGCACACACAACATGGTTTCATAAGAAAAAAAAATTGAATCCTTCCACTATGAATAAACACAAAGTAAAGTATGTCATAAGTCTAATTTCCAGGCAACATAAACCTTAAAAGTGAAAAAGCTTGTCAACATCTAGGGTTATGGTACAAACTTCTATAATTCTGTCATAAAGATATTTCCTTTTGTTTTCATTATCAGTGTAATAGCTAATATCTGCATTCACTGCTTGTACACGTATATATGCTTCTAAGAAAAAAAACCCCCAGAGGTTATATATTGATTTCTTTATGTATTTTAATTGTATATTATATATAACATTATAATACTATATAATATGAATTTATTCTTTTTATATATTTATATATTATATTTTAGTATTTAGAGCTCTACTAAAGTTAACGATGTGTGGAAATGCCCGAGAGGACTGTCCTTTCTTTTCTGATGTTCTGCCTAGATTTCCTGGCTCTGTTCACATGGATGGCAAGAACTGAACCCACATATCATCTTAAATTCCTAAGTCAAAAGCAGAAAGTCTGTCTAAACAAGAGAATTAGGAAAAATACATACATCAACACTATCTCCCCCTGCACTCCCAGTTTTCTATGCCTGTCTACATACAGTTCACTGTAATTTCAAAGTCAGAAATACATATTTATTAAATTCCAGTGAAGAATGTATTGATTGATGGATTGATTACATTCATAGATGCTTCAAACAACTAGAATAAAACTATTAATTTCACATCTGCAGTCCTGTGACTGCTTATCACAGTAAATACCATGCTTTACTTTTGCCAAGCTGTCTGAATCTCTTGGCATCTCTCTCTCCCTTTATATTGCCCCATCTTTTAGTACTCTCTTGAGTTTTAAAAATTTTCCATGAAAACTCTTGACTAGCTCTAAGTTAGAACCACAATATATCAGCCCCTGTGCCACTCAATCAAGTAATTCCACCACCCACCCCACACCCCCCCCTTATTTTAGCCCCATAATTATCACTAATCATTTAAACAGATTCTGGATTGTGCAAGAGAGCTTGAATAACTCTGTCATTGAGATTTCAACTCACTCAACGAGAACAAGCAGCCCACTACAGTTACAGAAAGAGAATCATGTAATGATAGTAGCTTCAAATGTTCAAAATATCCCCCCCAAAAAGAGGGAACGCACAAGGGCACAAGCTGCCGCTGGCAAGGGAATCCTGCTGCCACTCCCAGGGCCACCACAGTGAACACAGGGCAAGAGTGGTACCTCATACAAATGCCACTGAAATTCTTCCAGGAATGCCCTGACGGAAAAAGCAGAGGTCTGGCAAAAATTTGAAAATGGGATTCCCAAAAAATAAAGATGACAAGGAAAGACCTCAGATTTAATGAAGCCACCTCAAAAAGGATGTTACAAACAAACAGTTTTCAAAGAAACCCCATCTTGCTCTTTATCCATAGCGTCCCATGATCGAACCAAGCAGCTGTATCTTAAATCAGTTTGCTCCTCTTGTGGTGGCTATGAGACATGGTAACAACACCAATTTCAGCATACCCTCAATGGTCTGTTACGATGATTACTTAACCCTATGCCATACTTGCACAAATCACACCGGAAAAAGCAGAAGCGGTCAGGTCAAAAACTGATTAATGCAAACCTTGGTCCTGATGAATGAATTCACGATACGAGCCCAGTTCTGAATGTTGAAATTTGTATTACAATACAGAAAGACTAAGTTTACTGAAAGTTTCACTTGGTGATGAAAAGGTTGAGTCCTGCAAACACTAATGTCAACACAAAGGTCAGGACTCAGCTCTACTCTTGCATTAATCATGCCATAAACTTCCACAGCCTGGCCAAGCCTATCACAACACTAGGTAGAAGCAGACCAAAATGAAGGTGTTCCTTTTTGGTGGAAGAGAAGTAACATGACAATGTCCCTTAGCAAAGCCGGCAGTAATTTTCTTCTTCTGGTAAGTGATTTGCAGTGTTGGTATTTTCTACAGAAATCCAGATGAATTCCTTCCTACCACTCTTGCTTTGTCTAGAAAGCAACTGTACATAAAAACCTATCAATGTCGTCTTACCGATCTTTGCTAAAACCATGCTGTGTTTTGTTCTATTTTTCTTTACCCGTTTATCATATACCAAATAACTAACTATATCTTATAATTTCCTCCTCCAAGACTCATTCCAAAACCTTCCTTGTTGCTGCAGTCAAAATAAGACTACTAAAATTGCCTGGATCATTTGCAATAACAACATTATAACATTTTTTTTCTAAAAAAGCAGGTATTATAACTTTGCTATCATCAGAGCTTCAAAATATATTAAAATGTTTCTGACAGCCTGTGACAGTACTTTCAGAATTCTTGCACATTAGCAAGTCTCTTAAGCATTCTGTCTCCCTAACTTGAGCATTAAGCTCCTTGAAATTTTGCTTCTACAGTGACTAAGATTTTACACCTTTCCCCCACGCTGAATTTTCTGATGCATGACATATGTATAACAGGATAAGCTGAGACAAAGTATTAAACTATGCTTTTATCCCTACCTTTCACTAGACGTATTTTATATATATTTTTATATTTTTTTTTTCTATATAGGGAGAGATAAGAATATATCTTATATGTCACTAAATATCTTTAAAAAGCTGAAGTTTTTAAATACCAAACAATTCCTCAACTATTATACAGCAGTGGTACACAGTACAAAATGCCTTTCTAAAAATATAAACAAGATGCACCCTCCCACAACATTATATGGCATGTCTCCTTTCACCTTGATTTCTCTTCAGGTTCTAATGCAGTATTATTGCAGTTACAGAAGTATTTACAGAAGCTTTCCTAATTGTAGAGGGTTATGCTAAAAGACAATCTATACGTGTCTGTCTACTGAATCTTTAAGGCACCATATGCATCTTTGGCAACTTTCATATTCTGTTTTCCAGGTGCTTAGGTTCCTCTCAGCAAGTATTTAATTCTGCCCATCTTTACCCTTTTAGTTTCTGTGGTGATTTGCGATGTGGAGGCAGTATTCTGTGCCAGGTTCTCACAGACTGCTGGAAAGCCACAATTCTTTCTGTCTAACTCTCTAAAGTAAGAAGCTCCTCTGATGTCTTTTTGGGCAGCTATTACTAACAGCATCTTTTGTCAGTCCAAACTGACACACACTGTTCTTTACAACTCAATTTTGTAAAACTTCTTTATTCCCAAGGGTTCTAGATTTCATTTGACATTTAATGCAGTCTGGCTAATCTCTACCTTAGAAGCAAATCCAAGTATTTGCTCAAGCACCTACAGGTCACAAAACACAACTGAACTGAACTAGCAAGCCTCTGAAGTGGGACACAAATAACAAATTTCTTTCAACCTACTCATTACAGTCCCAGTGTGCCTTAGCTTTCTTTCCTCTCCAGAACCTGTGCACCCAAGCTCTGACAATCTCCTCCAGCTTCAATAACTGCTGACCTTATAAAATTTATCAAAATGTACAAAAACTTTTCTTCTTTGTATCCATAAACAAAAATGGGCAAGATGAAGAAAGGGGAAAAGCAGAAAATTAGAACTACATTCTATGAAAAAGAAAAATATATGTACATGCATGTCTATATATCTGTGCAGATATGTTCTTCTACACTGCATCTGAATAAAACCTAACCACGTCTCCCTTTCTGTAACTGGACCTTCGTGTTCTTTCATTGATGTAATCAAATATTTCCCTCAGCTATTTCTCAGCGTACTGTATTGTCTTGACTCTTTGCATGACAAAATAGTGTTTAGATACACACCCTCTATTATGAATGCAATGTTTTGGTTTTGGGTTTTTTCTTTTTTTAATGAAAACCACCTTTTCTTCCATGACTGTTAGCAGATGTTAATGTAGTTAATTATACTGTTACTGCAGCATTGACTTCTTTTGTACAGTGATTTTTTCTTTATCAGTGCAAGGAAGAGGAAAGAATAAGAATTACTTTTCCACTGTTACATGCTACCTATTATGCATCTTCACGGGACATCTGAGCCAGATCTCAGCATCAAACGAATGAAAGCTGCCACCTGTAATTAGTTCCACAGTAAAGTTATCTATGCTTCCTCCTGATTCAAATTCACACGAAGTTCAGAGCTCTGGCATGCCTGATAAATTTCATGCAGTTCCTAAGACCAAACAATTCATACTTTTATTGACAAATAAGAATGTCTTAGCAATAGATTCCATTTGTGACTAGGCTTACCTGCCACGATTTAGGTGCATATGTCAAGACACCAAAAGATTAAATTCTCAAGCACTTTCGTACTTCTTCTGTATGTATATATTTGCATCTAATTTTATGTATATTAGGATTTACTTTTACAACTTCAACGTTCTTTACACACATATACACACCATCTCATGACCACTGCTTCTTACTGTTGCACAACTGCTAACTGACTTACTGGGTTCAATCATCTATGCATCTACAGATGAAAGAAGTCATGTCCTGTATTTATCTGAGAATAAAGCAAGGCTTTGCATCAGAAAAACATAATCCATTTCCTATTCATGGTCAGAAAGTCTAGCTATTTCCATCAATGTGAAGGAAACTTATTCTGGACAGCAGAAATATGGAAATAAAATGAGGAATTGTCATTTTGTAACACAGACCATCTCGTTGTCCCTAACTTCCTGTACATGAACTTCGATGTAGGAATGCAGGAAGTTGTTGCTGCTTACAGGAAATAATAGTGTGACACAGCTCCCGAACCCACTTTGCCGCCTTTTCTAAAACATTTAATGAAATGCAACTGTCCTTGTGTTATCATATGAAGAAGCAGGAATGAGGTGACACAATGTAAAGTCCTCACATTCTTCCTTTCACAGCTTCTCACTGCTTCTGCCCTGTTCCCCTTGTATCAACTCACTTCATCCCCCCAAAAGATAAATTATATGCATAAAATTAAGTTTCCAGAAACTGTTGTATTCCACCTAGCTGCTATAGAATGATGCTTTTAAATGTACCTAAAAATAATCCAAGCCACAGTCACAGAAACACCTACACATATATGCTTCATCACCACTATTCCTTATGTAAGTTCAAATTTTGGCAGAAGTAGTTTATAAAGAATACACTTGGCCATATCCTGAGCTTGGTTAAACTACAGCACAAAGACAATGCCTTGGCTAATTAGTATTTTTGCATTTTCTGTCACCATGATTCACATTGGAATGTGATCCCTCAAATACAAGCAGCCTAAAATACTCCTAGAGATGTTTTTCAATTCCAAGTTTATTTTTCTTTAGACATCACAGCATGGAGAAAAAGGTGGCGCCTGCTTCAAGGAATAGAGTTTTTTCTGCAAAGAGGCCTATGCACAGTTTAAAAACAAAACCAAAAAACAATGGACAAACCACCCTCCCAAGCTACTACATAATTTATAAATATTTCAAAAAATAATAAAGCACAATTATATCCAAGAAATATATTCAAATTTAAATTCCATATAACTATTCCCACTGGAATAATCCACTGCTCTTTTCACAGAAATTAAATCACTGAAGCATGCCATGTCCTTTAATGTCCAGTTCTAGCCAGATCCCATGTGTGGTGGATATTATACTGGTACTATGTCTCAGATCCAAGTAGAGATGCATGGACCTCCAGCTAGAAACTGTCTCTTTTCCCTTCCCCCTTTGCACCCCAAAAGAGACCAGCAGGCAAACCAAGACAACACATTTCTACTCCAGATACGACTCAGGCTGCCAGTCGGACCTCAGAACAGGGTAGCTGCTCAGAAAGAAGAGATACAGCCGCTCAACCTCATGACCAAAACCTGTTACTCCCAATGAAGTTCTAGATAGAGATCAAAGCATTAATCACGAGACCCCATCAAAACAAGCCTGTGGAAGCACTGCATTCCAGTGACATTAGTCATGTTGCTCCGATTCCCATATTGCAGTGCCAGCACGGTAATATGAAAGCAACTTATCAGCACTCAGCAGTCTTTCAGTAACATATTGCAGCCCATTTTCAAACACATTTCACTGTAGTTGAAGTGCAGTATTGCAGCACTTCTCCCCTCCCCCCGCCCTGAGATTTGGGTCTACTAGGCAAAAAGAGGAGGATCTTTCCCTTCAGATGCTTACTAGTAACACTCAGTGTAGTGCATGATCCCATATCACATGAAGGGTTGCTGATGGGCAGCTCCCTTAGTTACAGGAGGCTGCACTCTCCTGTCATCTGATAAAAGAAACATTTGTATTACTGCTAACAAAAATCAACAGTGAAACAGTAAACCATAAGTAGTCTTAAATAATAGCTGCATAATAGTCTCCTCAGGATGCCAATAGATACAAATCCATATTATGTGCATCATCACATGAATCAGAATGAAAAACACCCTTGAAAAAGTATCTAGAAACATCTACTTTATGTCTCAGAAACAAACCTTCAGCCTGTTTTTCCAAGTTTTCACATACTTACCTATATTAAGACCTTTGTATATGTCTGCAGACCATGCCCTGGAACTGCAAGCGGATACAGCTAACATTAACACAGTGAGATAAAGTGGCCTTTCTGAGAAGCAGGCCAGCACTCCATGGAAATCAGAAAGCGGCTGAGAGCACACAAGCACAGGACTGACTTCAGGTTTTGTTTTATGGTAACCAGGACTTTTTGTTTGTCTCCTGTTTACAGCTATAACAGTATAAACATAAGTCTCTGTAGAGAAATTTAAAGATAAATGATCTGTTTGAAAGAGATTCATGCAGCAAGTGTCTTACAGCCAGCCAACAGAGATTAGAAAGGGCATGGGTTTGTCTGGGTCGAGTTTAATTACCATCTGGGGCAGCTGATGGTTTATGTAACAGACACCCTTACTAGCTCCTCTGCAATCACTGCACCTCAAATTAATGCAAGGATAAACTTCTTTTTATTAAATCCATCTATTAGCTATTCTGTTTCGGTTATGTTAATATTTGGAAACATCAGCTTCATTTTCCCACCAAGATACTCTCTATGTTAGCGCAAATCATTCATTGCCACATACCGAAGGGAGAGAGCCAACCCTATTCATTCAGGTTCAGCTCTTGTCCTCCTGGGACCACAACACGAAAGCCACGGCTCCAATGCGCATCAGGTAATCTAGAACTTGTAATTACTGTCACTGCAATTTCAAATACAGCTGTCCTCATCATAAAAGAAATAGATCCGATGCCTGAATTACAAAACGCCCATAGATTTGTCCACACCACAGTCTTAGCCAATGCATCAAACTTGAAATACCATACTTTACTTACCTCTTATATAAAGGAAAATTAAAATATGCAAAGTCCCTACCATTCCAGTTGTTGGCTTCCATCTACATTTCGCATTAAAACAGCCTTAGAAGAGTTCATATGGATCATTGTGAAAACCAAATGGCACACAGCCAAACCACAACATAGTGCAAAAGTAGGCCAGTCATCTGCATAGAACCTGCTGTCATTAAAATCAATGGCTAAAGCGTTGTGGAATATGTTACTCAATTCTAGTTAGAAATGCAGAACAACGCTGCAGTCACTGCACAGCAACATGGGATTTAATGCTCTAGGCAAGAAGCTGATTTTTTTTTTTTTAAAGATAGAAAAGAGGCACTATAAAGAATGTTATTTCTAAAAGACTGATGGTAATCCTCACATGATGCATCTCATGCATGCAATTAAAATACATTTTTCAAAAGCAGTATTCAAATTGCAAAGAAATTATTTCTGTAATTGTTGCTGTGAAGATTGGTTTAAATAAAGAGGCTTTTCTGCTCTTACAGCAATGACAGCCAATCTGTGAGAATACTAATGTTAAGTTTAATTTCTCTTTTTCATGTAACACTAGTTGTTATTTTTATATTCTTGATAATATTCAGCTTGTAAATATATTACTAAAAACACGAAGAATGATCAAAAAGAGATGAAGTGTTATCACATCATTTCTAGTTCCCTCATTTCAAGCTTTTCTGCATGAACTGAAAGGTATAATTGTCCTCTGCCTATAAAGACAGCTGGTATGTACATGCAAATGAGGGTCACCATAATTTCCATAAGAGACAGAACTACTGTTGCATTGGACATTGGTCCCTTCACAATAATAGTCTAAAGTGTTGGTGGGAAAACAGAATAAAACAACAATTATTAATAAGACAATGAAAACCTTATGAGGAAATGTGAAGCAGTCTGTTTCCTGGAAAACAGGTCTCTAAAAAGTAATTCCATGTTCTTGAAGTTTGCCAAGTAAAATTTATTTCCATCATAGCACCACCATAAAGAAGAAAGTCTAATTACTGATGATGCAATTTAGAGCTTTGCTCTCGAAGTTGTTTATAAGCTGTCAAATGTTGATAGCAAAAAAAAAAAAAAAAGTGCTTTTTATATGCTATAAATCTGAAAGTAGCGATGACCTCAAGTTGTAAAACTTTAGACAGGGATGTCCAAAATTAAAGCTAAGAAAACAGGTGGAAGGGATTTAAAACACAAAAAAAGATTCAGCTCACTTCACAGGGGGCTGGTCTTCAGAGGGGACTGGCTGTTTTATGTTAAAAACTTGAATGCTAATTTTCAAGACTGAAATTGGGGATTTCTGTTCAAGACTACTGAAGAATGAAAGTATTCTTGTGATTTGAATCTGGAAAATAACGTTAATGCTTTACCTGAGTATTTCAAACTCCTGGAGTTAGCTGCTGTGCAAAAAAGCCCCTAATTTTAATTTCTGTTTCTGGACAGGTTCATGCACCAGTTTTACTATGATGTCAAGCAGAGCAGAATATGCACAAAGAAAGCAAGTATGAATGCAAACGATTACAAGTTATAAAATTTTTTTGAAGTCTACAGTATAAAACAAGATAGTGTTTTTATGCAAAACAGTTGTTGATGGCTGAACTGTTTTCTTACATGTGATTTTTAAATTATGTCATTGCTCCCTTCATAAATCATACTATTTGTTCAGTTTTCATAAAAGCAAAAAAAATTCTCACTGCATTTTTTGCAAATAGCTCCAGTACATATGTGGTTACTGTGCTCACACATCTAGAACAGACTTCCATTCAAAACAAACCTGATTATAGACTCAACAGTTTTAATCTTGTAATGGATGCTCGTAGGGCATGTCCTCTGTATTCTCTTAGTTTTGCAGTTTTCTTAAGTGAAAAATAAATGGAATATGTTGCTGAGTTTCCTCTGTATACATACCTCCTATGTGGCAGAGGCCTTCTTTGTGAATAGATTAGCTTTATACAGAAACTTCAGATAGGGGAAAGAGAAAGGGGAAAAGAACCTCAACGTGCAGGAAAATATAAACATCAATTCACACTGTTTCATTTGTAAACTCTATATTCCTATGCCTTTATGAGAAGATGAAAGCTGCCTAACAGGCAAGGTAAAAGAATGCTTTCCTGAATGAGTCACCTTATGCAGCCTGAGCAGCAGCCTGCCAGAGCTACCAAATTGTACTACCCACTGTTTCCCTTCTCTTCTCCATTTTATGCTGTCTTTTCAAGTCATTAACATTTTCTTCTCCTCCTCTTTCCCCCTTCTGAAGGGGAAATTGGTTCCTTTCTGTAGTGCTGTCCATCTGTGCTTGCATGGCTTTTTCCTTTTTGTACTAAGCAAATCCTCATTGCTGCCTCAGTCTAACACCAGGTGCAGCTCTCAAATATTTACAGTACATCAGAACAACGCTTAGTACAAGAAAACCCCAAACAGGATCACAGTTACAGAAAGCTTCGCATCTGAAAGATCTATTTATGCAGAGAGCTGGTCTGCCTACAACAGTGCAGCTCTTAGCATTTTTCAACAAGAATAATTTCAGGCATTCAGCCTTTTCCTACAGGATTTAGACAAAGGAGAAAAGCAGAAAGAAAAACTTCAAAGAGTTATGCACTTCCTTTACTGGCAGTACTGCCAGGCTGACACTGAATAGAGAGGCTATGCTCATTAATGAAATGCGACTGTGTTTGTAAGATCAGGCCTTCGATTTTAAAACTGTCAGCAAAAGTGAAGACAACAGTACATGCAAAGGACTGAATTCAAGTATTTTAAATATATTTTCAAAGACTCTCTGGAAAAAACCTTAATACATGTCACTCACCTGAAAAGACATTGGGAAATGTTTCTGTAGAAGCCTGCACCCCTGAGGACTTCCTTGAATGAGTCGAAGGCACTCTTTCTGTTTGAAATTTCTCTCTAAACCCCTTGTGCTCCAAGTAGCCCGCAGAGCCCACCTTCTGCGTTATCTCGCATTTGTGATTAGATACCTCTTCTGTCCAGTCTGCTGAACGACTAAATAAACCTGCCAAACTAGCAGACCTCTGCTTCTTGATGGAGACTTTTTCTTTTTTGTGGAAGGACTCCTGCCTCCTTGTAAAAAGTGGGCTCTGGGATGGGGAGGGAGATGGTGAATGGTTGGGAGAACTCAGTTGCCTAGTTGTGGTTTTGATGTAACAAGGATTAATTAGATAGGGCTTAAAGCATCGGGAACCCAGCATCGGACTGCCTGCCGTCCCCTCAGAGGACAAAATGCCATTTTTCATTTCTGTGGATAAACCATTATGCAGGTCCTCTTGACTGGCTGACAGAGTGTTTTTCCCTTCCTGAGTCTCAGCAGCATGATCACGGCCTGCTTCTGAAACACCATCCTCTGTTACTGAGCCCTGCAAATCAACAGCCTGCACTTCAGCAATTTTATTCTCAGTATCTGCTACTGAGGTTGGAAAAGGTTGTGTGGAGCTCTGTGTGTGAGACCCGTTTTCTACCACAGCTCTATTTAAATCATCTTCTAGTTCACTAGCTACAGCATCTACGCCAACAACGAGCTGTTCCTGTTCCTCAATCAATAGCTTACGTTCTTGTGTTTCAAATAAGCCGTTACCAGGAGAGCCTGTGCCATTTACTGCTTCTTTCAGTTCACGTTCAGTTGCACAGGAGATGGGAATCTTTTCTGCAATTTCAGATATCGCTGGAAAAGCCCCCTCAGTGTCTGGGCTCCTCTCTTTGTCAGTGGTAGTTACTGAAAGAAACCGTTCAAAATCTAAGGGGGCTGCTTGCGAATTAGCCATGTGTCGGCCCATTGTTTTGGTGACAAGGTCCTCAGTTCCAATGTTAATTGCCCCCTGCTGCTGCTGCTGCAGTCTAATAGCTTGCTGGATATCAGAAAGCAAATCCTCTTGTTCTGTAGCTGAATGGAAACTGTATATATCCGTATCAGAGCCAGAGCTGGTCCTTTGTCCATCCTGTGTTTCCGCAGCAGCTGGGACAGTTTCATTTCTGATTTCAAAATGTTCAACATCTGTGTCTGAGAGACCCCCTTCATCCGCAGAGATGCTTATATCTGGAGTTTTGGTTACAATTGAATGAGTACTGTCCAGCTCTCCAGCCTGCAAGGCCTGGCTTTCCAAAACATCCTCCCGTGAACTACTATTCCCATCTTTAGCCTTGGACAGATTTTTTCTGATCCTCAGATTTGAAAACACCGAGGCCCTCGAGTCCGACTTACCCTTCTTCTTACTGGATTCACTTCCTTTCGCATGCTTCCCCAGCCCCCTTCTGCTTCCCGATACCTTCTTTGTGCCGTCTGTATCCTTGGGCCCAGAGGCATCCTCTCCTCCTTCATGCACATCACCTGTATTTTTCTTTAGCTTCCCATCTTGATTCCCCATGATTTTTCGCAGCGCAACACCTTCAGCAATCAAGCCATGCTCCCGGATTTCATTCCTTTGGCCTGCCGGCGAGATCCCCTCTAGCGATGCAGATTTGTTTTCAAGCGGTGGTGATGCAAGTGAAGCAAATGCTTGCTGTGCCTCTCTCCCATCTGCTAGAGCTGCCTTTTTGCATAACGTGCTGCTTGCACTGGGCTCCGCTGGGACATGCTCAGTACAGCACTGAGAGCTGCAGACAGCTCCTTCCAATGGCTGCTGCTCGCGGAGCCGCCGGCTCTCCGGGCTGCTGCCGCGCTCTTGTTTCTTTAGGAAGGATTCTGTGAAAAGTATTTCCTTTATAAAAGTCACTTCTTTTTCCACAGTTTTTATTGCCTGCATTGCAAGCTCAGCTCGTCACCAAATCATTTATGATTTCAGGACTTCAATGTTCAAGTTCCTGGAGGGGGAAAAAAAAAAAACCACGTTAAAGCAAGGTATCTTAATTACTCTGCAATTGTTTAAATGAATAAACTACTAACCTTGGAAAGAGAAACATTATGATTATTTAATAGTTTATAAGGTGCTTAAGCATATGCTGCTTTAACAGACTACACAGTACCTCTGGGGATTTACATGTTTACTTTTTAAAGGCCACCAACACACCATACATAGTTTTAAAAGGAGAGTCATTCTGAAAGTGCATAGAAGAAAGATAACAAACAAAAAGTTCTTTCCACAGTTTTAAAGAGTTGCACTTAAAATTCAATGCATTATGGTAATTACACTATAAAAGACCTCCCACAATTTGTATTCTGAGAAGGTAGATATACTATTATTCCCAGGAGAATCAACTCATCAATATTAAAACACACCACCATTGTTTTCCCTGATAAGAACATCTGGCATGAAACAAGACAAAACAAACAAGAAAAATAGCACTATTCAAATGCTACTAAGGAAAAAAGATACAGTAAAGCATTCCTATATTTCACCCTATATATTTAATAATTGATTTAAATACAGCCACTTGCTAATAGTTTTGGAAGCTTGTGCAACAATTTTAATCCATTACTACTTCTCCTGCATTTCTGGTTTAGACTTATAAGCATCCATATTTCATAAATATGTTTCCTGAACTTCCAGACAGGTACTCCCCTCCACCTGTAAAATTTAGATTTAAAATAACTGGAATAGAAACAAAAAGGGCATAAGAATGCCAAATTGCCAAGTTGGATCAGTTCAGTAGTTCAATATCTTGGTTCAACACCAGCCAAGAAGTAATTAGATTTCTGTTTATGATTTATTGTCTCTAAACTTCCTGGTGTATTAGGTTCAGTTTTTGTGAAAGACTTTATACGTTCCTCGCACCTCTGAGTTTCTTTATTAGCAGTTTCCCTTTCATCAGAGATTGCTTAAAACAATGCATCATTCCAGGGGAATGCATCCTATTGGTTTACATAACTCTTAGTTTTATATCATTCTCTTCCTACCAGAGGTTTCAATTGCTTTCCTCTGCTTTAATATACATTAAAGAAGAAGAATGTCATTCACACTTTAAAAACTATGCAGACACACTCACCCCCTACCCCTCCACCCCCCGTTTTTTCCAGGGGATGCTAAATATCTTTACAAATCTGGGTTGTGGTCATTGTTAAATAATTGTTAATTCAGTTTGGAAAGAATAGCACTGCAAGTAAATTATTTTGAACTATTATAATTACTGTCTTGTGCTTCTTGGTCACTTACTGCTCTGATGCAAGTCCTGTCCTAAGGGGCCTGCGGCTCAGACACCAGAAGCCTTCAGTCTACAAGAACTCAAGTGTTGTAAGCAGATCAGATGACTTTGTACATTCAGTGGTTGGTTTTTTTTTTTTAGTTTTCACATACTTAATGAAGTGATTCACCTATTTTTTTCCCTGTTTTTAGCACTCAGCAAAAGCTAGTATAGCAAAACCTGCAAGAGCCTGTTAAGTGATTTTGCTTTTTGACTCCATTCCTGCTTTTGCTTTCTTTTATCCCTACTTAGTTTCTAATTTGTTGCAGTATTTTCCCTTTTACAGCATTATTACATACTTGCAAAAGGCTTTTGAAAGCTCAGGTAAATTCAGGCCATCTGAAGATACACAGTAAGAATCACTTAAGGCACAGTTTGAGGGAACCGCACTAGCAGAACACCACCTTAATGGGTATTTTCACTGACTAGAACTGACAAGAATCTAACCCTTGATTACGACTGGAGTACATGTAGCTTCCAACACCTTTTAAAAGCTCTTCTCCCACTGAAACCTACCAGAAATTAACATAGCGCAGAAGTAATATAAAGGTACTGTGGACTGAATGTGTAAGGGAAATGTAGAAATAGTGTGATGTTCTGAAACATTTGCTTTCCTTCCTTCTCTGTAAACTTGCATTACAAACTCAACACACTCCCAATACAACTAATGAGAATTCACCAGCAGTAATTACACTGAAAATTATTCTGCTAAACCAAGCCATCGACAAAGATGGGGTTATAGACAGTCAAGGTAAAGACGGATCTTCATTTTTTAATCAGAAACTAGAAACTTATAATGATTTAAATCACATTCCTGCACTATTTCCTAGAAGTTTTCATACAGCACATCCTGATGAGCAAGCTCTTAAAAAAACCCCACGTAAATGTATAGACATAGATATTACCTGAGTTTAAATATATTACACTAAAAATTATTCATTCTTTTCAATCTGCAGCTGTAATCCTAAAAGCAAAAGAACTACAAGAAAAAAAGCCAAACCATTTTCTAGATAGCTCTTCTGAATGTGGTATCCTAACCAACATGGATTCTGACTAGGATTTCTGATCTATATGGGGAAAGAGCATCACCAAAATGGGCATACTTATGTGAACAGAGGTATGTGAACATCAAAGAATTTGGTCTAGTTATTCCACATAAGGCACAGAAAATAAATTTAAAAGAAAAAAAGGAGGGTGGGGGCGGAACACAAATTACCCCGAAGTGGCAGCGATAGAACTCTCAATGAGCATTTGTAGGAAAGTACAAAAGGTTAACATTAACTAAACATAAAACCAAATGTTAATACTTTGGGATTTGTTTATTCTCAGGATTCTTTTAGCTTCTGAAGAAAAACCCTATTATTAAAAGTTAGCAAGAAACCAGAACATTTTGGCATCAGTATAAGTTACATTTGAAAAGCTAAGAACATATTCAATATTCTACACCAAAAATGACACTTTCAACAGAAAGTAAATGGGGTAAAGAAGGGGTTTTATGTGTTCAAGAAGGATATTTCATTTTTAAGAGTAACTATAACTCATTCTTAGCTTGCTATGAATTGTCAACAAACAACTGAGGCTAGTCCTTGAGCTTGCCTGCCTACCTCATTTAATGTTTACCAGTGGCATAAGCCCAAGATCCCCCTCACCTCTCATTCTCCTCCAAACCTCAGGAGGCAGGAATGGCAACACACAGAGGAGAGTCAAAACTTACAGCTCAAGATGCGTTGTCCTTGCACTCCCAGAGACTTCCACGTTGACATGTTCCTGTTAGAAAAGCAAGCCCCTGCTGTGAGATGGTGATTATTTTCAAGAAGACAGTTACCATTTACTGCAGCCTCTCTGGAAAAGTGGCCAAATCCCCCCAGCACTGCCTGCCCGCCCACCTGCCCTGCTGGGAAGGGAAGGGCTACTGGCAGCACCGATTGCCCACACCTGGGTGCAGGCCTTGGCCTCCTGGAGCACAGCCAAGGCAAAGCACTTCCCCTCAGGCGGGGCTGGGACCGTAATGGGAGCATTCCCCCCCGCCAGTTCCTCACAGAAAAGCCAGGCAACCAGTTGACATCATGGCACTTTGGGCCTGTCACGAACACAGGCTGCCTGGGGGGAGAGAGGGGCACCTGCCCTGGGGAGACACGTGTTTCTTGGAGTAGATGAGTTTTCACCATGATTTATTTACTGGGATGTATAGTTCTGCTCTCAGTAGTAGTCGTTGAGCAAGTCCCTATAGAGTGGAGATAATAACGCCCCATTACTGCTGCTGACGGGTGCAGCACTGCCGCAGGCCGTGCCTGTTGGGAGCTAAGCCTTTGGGACAGGGTTAGGCTTCACCAGTATGATCCCAGAGAAGGGTTTAAACCACAGGAGTGCTGGCAACACACAAAGTGCCCAAAACAGTGCCCCGGCAGTAACGCCGTGGCTACCAGCGCAGAAGCACCATCCCCACTGTGCAGTAAAGATGGGGGGGAGCGAAGCAAATGAGGCCCCCAGGATGAACCACACCACGTGCTCTGCAGGTACCCCTGTATGGCCCTGCACGGTGACTGAGGGGCAGGCTCTGTACATGCCCCCATGGCCAGGTCTTCCAGGAGCCCAGAGTGGCTGGCCAGGCTACGTATTTGTGTATATATGGACTCTATGCTCCCCTTCCCTGCTGGGGAGATGCAGCAGCTGGGGTGGGGGGAGGCTGCTGCAGCCCAGGGGAGGTGCTCTCCTGGGGGTAAGCCATAGCATGGCGGCCCAGGGTGGAGGCCTGCTGGAGAAGGCTGAACCTCATTCTCCAAGGCCGCAGGGAAGGCCTGGGCTGCCACTGGCAGACCCTCTGCCTCGCCTCCACACAGAGGACAGCTGAGGGTGAGGCGGCAGCAGCGTGAGAGTTGCAGCATTGTACTGCAGGGCCCAGGTGCCATGGCGGTGCTCTGGGAGCTGAGCTCTGCTCCCCCCAGCACCGCGGCTTCTCTGGCCTCCCCTTGCCCCGTACCTGTGGGGGCAGGGCTACTGCTTGGTGAGGGAGCATAGGGACAGTCTAGGGGATCCTCACCTCTGCCATAGACACCATGCGGAGATTTATTTTTTTAATTAGTGGCTCAATGTGCACAGGTTTGGGTTGGAGATAAAGGCACACAGACTAACAGAATTGTTTTAAAGTACTCTGGTGTCACATTACTGATGGGGGTATGGTAATGCAGATGGTGTGAAGAAAGGTTTGTTCAAGCAGACTAGGATATTCCCAGCCATCTATATGTTACTAAAGCTTGAATTTTCGTAAGCAAGCGGAGGGCTTGTTCTCATTCACTCCAGCGCTGCTGTCCTATGGGATTGGGAAGCCTGCCCCGGCTGCCACTCTGAGCGTGCTGGAAAAGTTATCTCCCCAGAAGGCATCAACTGCCATTAAGTACACCCTTATACTGCCAAAGCTGTGCTCCAAGCAGTTGAAAGTTGTTTCCTGTCCCCACACCCTAATCTCTTTCAGCTATAGGGAGAATTATCTTTTATGACTCAACAAGCTGTAGCGGGCTCACTTCCCTTCTCTCACTGGCAAGGGCCAAGTCAGGAGATCAGAAAATATAATGTGGGTTAAGAGACCAGAGTCGCTAGGGATGAAGTTGGTCTTGCCCTCACCTCATTTAGTTTCTAGTGGATATGAGATTTTGCTCTTTCTTTTAATACTTTTCTGAGCAGTATGAAATCATTCCTCAGGCATTGTATTAAATTGAGGTAATCCAGCTAACGAGAAACCTGTTTTACCTATTGAAACTTTCCTTTTATAAGGAGCTTGAACCTAGCAAGCAATAATCTTAGGTGAGTGTTTGGCTTGCCTAGGAGCTTTTATTAGGTGCATGAGAAAATGATGACTAGGATTTTCAAATGCCCGCTACATAGTACTGAACTTTCTTCTGCATGATTTCTAGCTAGTGAGAATTAACATTTAAAATTAACATATCTGAAGCAGCAGGGTCTCCAGCAATGCAATATTTGTCTACTACTATGCTGCAGAATGCCCGCTGGTTAGGAGCCAAAAGTCTTTGTGAAGCGTTTAACCTCCTGGATGTCTCACCTAAATGCAATAATATATTTATGCATTGTGAAACAGAGCTTTTTTGTCTAAAAAGATGATCAGCTTGACATAGCAAAAACCATACACATTCCAACAAGCCATTTTATTGTTTTCCCCTAACATTTCCATATTCTTACTGCTGCTTTATTGTGAAATATACTTTTCAGCATAAAAGCTGTACAGAACCTTTCATAGTTACTTAGATAGAAAGGGTTGGCTGAACAGCTGCACACAAAACCCTGCCAGCATTCCAGAGATGTATGCATTGCAGGTCAGGGTCAGGTCACAGAAACAGTCTCTGAAAATCCAGGCCTCCACAGATACTGCAGCCAGGGACTCCTGTATTTGGAACACAAGATGCTACACTAGTATTGCAACTAAGCCCAAGCTTAGGGGAGTGTGAAGATCTGGTTTATTCCCTATTGCAGACTGAAAAGTAAGGTATCTTGTGGCACAGCTCCCACTTTTCCTTGCACAAAGTTCATTTCAGAGAAATTTAATTTCAAATGTAGATAGCCAGCAGTTGTTTGGTAATATATGCTAAGCAAATTCAATGCAACACAATGTAGGCTGCATCATGAAAAAAATAATTAGCAAAGTATCTGCTGGCCAGGTTATCAAAGAAGCACAGATAAGAAAGTTTCTACCATTTAAACCACTGGAAAGTACAGTAAAAAATCAGAGTAAGAGTCTAATTTATAAATTTTCTTTTCCAAGGGAGTGAAATTTATGCAATGAAAGTGTTTATTCAGACTTAATAGCTTTTGAACACAGTAGGAAACATAAGCCATGCTTTTAAGATGAAGATCATTGAAATCCTGCAAAATTTACACACATACAGAATCAGTATTTGAGTAGAGCAAGGGAAAGATAAGCAGAACTGACTGTGTCAGTCAATCAAACAGGATTCACATAATTTAGGACTACCCACCACAAGCAAGAATTTCATAGGGGAAAATGAGAGCAGAAGAGATTTATTGTACTAGAGGACAGAGAAAGGAACAAAGAATACAAATCTGTAGGAAACTGGGCCTCCTCATTTTCATTCCTTAGAGAAGAACATATTCTGTTAAATCAAGCAGAAAATTATGTATTGTCTTTTTGGTTTTCCTGGACAACTCCCAGAATACTTAATGACAGGGTTGAAAAATGTGGACTTTGATCGTATCAGTGGATCTTTTTGCCTGCAGAGAGCCCAAAATGCCATGAAACAATGGCAGATTTTTAAGCCTAGTCCTTTTCTGTAGGAGACAAGGATTAGTTTAAGTACTTAGGGCTCTAATTGTATTTTTTCTACTGCAACAAGTATCTAGTAGTCTGAAGGAAAAGTTGACAAAGATCAAGTTTTTCCTAAGATTCTTCTCTCAGTTTTTAAAGATTGCAACCAGTGACATGATTTGTTTTCAAAAATATGTGGAGAGAAAAAAAGATTAATCATTTTTTGCACTCTTCTTTTAGGCATCAATTTCTGTTCTGCTGCAGACGTTCACACACACACACACGGATGTGCAGAGTTTGGGTCAAATAAAAAAGAAAGCTATTGATCAGCTTTGAGTTCTTTTTAAAACAGCAAGCATCCTCCTATCAATTGCCAGAAATATGTTCCCCCTAGAGGAATAACCCTGGGGCAAGCTCACTTTGTAAACCACCTGGGAAAGTTTACAGAATGGGATGGTTTTGAAAATAAGCCAATAGTTTTGTACAAATTTGTTGCATAGTCTCAAATACATTTAGTAATTACAATGCATTTTTTAAATAGTATTTCCATAATCAGATTTGGGATTAAACAAATCCAACATGATAAGATAGGGAAGAATATCTCTCTCCTAGCCTTTAGTTTACCTCAGTCTAGAACATTAGCAGGGTGAACTCTACTTAAACTAATGAACAAATGTGAATGCCCTCATCTGTTTAAGAGTTCATAGGACGAAGGCCTTTGCAGTGGGATTGAATAAAGTGTACTGAAACTAAAATTATAAACCAACATCCAATGCAGAGAAAGATAAGCACCAAAAGCCAGAAAAAAAAGGAGCTCTGAGGAAACCAAAGGAAAGCTGAAATAGTATGTATCACATATAATATTAGTGCTTCATGGTTTTACTTCCTCTTACTGTGATCCTTTGCTATTGTCACATGATGATCAGCAAGAGTCATCCAGACGAGGGTTCATAACTGCTGCTTTCAGATTTTGGCCTTTATTTACCTCCAAAGTACAGCTTAAACTGAAATTACTGTAGCAATTATAACAATTCAAGTTCATGCCTTAAGGAGAGATCAGGGGAAGCTACTGCAGTGAGTAATCTGAATAGATGCAGTCTCTAGCGTATATACTGCTAAGAGCTGCTGATGCACAGTGAATAGTATTCTCCACTTCAAGGAGTAGTTGATTGAGTTGTGGCCCCTCTTCAGTAAAATCCTTGCCTTATCCATACATGTGCAGCCTTAGTTGGCCCAATACTTTTGGTTTAGGGCTTTATATATTCTCATAATAAGGGAAAGAGAGACCAGGAAAGTGAGAGGAATTTACGAAACCTGATTCAAGGCCTTGAGATCTATTTTTTCTGGGCTTCATGTAGAAAAAAGGCTAGCTGTAGAACTACTTACCACACCTAAGTTTAATTTCCTGAACTGAGTCATTTCTACAGAATACTAGTTCTTTCCACTAAGTTCCCAGATAGAGGACACAAGCAGATCGGCTTTATGAATACCCCTCAAAGTACCCCAGAATTGGATGTTGTTATTCGTGCAATTAATTTGATCTGTATTCAAGTATTTTGTCATTTGCCTGTTCTGTTAACTCTGCAGTGTGGTAAAGCAGCTGCCTTTAATCAGCCACAGCATCACAGCTCTACAAATCCACCTAAATACAGTACTTGCTAACGTCCAAGCAGTCCTGGCTGCCTGACTAGGCTGAACCAGTTCAGGTAGGACTTATATATACTAAACCAGTTGCAACTATGTAAAGTGAGTTCAATCCATAACTTACGTTTTATGTCCTTGGCTAAGCCTTAGCATGAGGGACCCAAAGCCTAATTAGCACAGTGAACTACTACTGCTTTTGTAGTTAAAATGGCTTTCCTTTTGTCAGCTGAATAGTTATCATAATAAGCTGAGTTCTGGTGCTGATTGTCTTTATAAAGCAAATACATTGCAGATGAACAGCTGGCAATCTATTTGACTAGAGTAAGACAAAAGAATCATGGTGCAGATGAATAACCCAGATGCCCAGATAAAGGTCAGGAAATTCAATTAGAATTATGATGTTTTCATATCAAAAGGATTATGCCATGCATAGAGGCCACCATTGAAGCCACCATTGAACTACAGCTTTTGTAGGGCTAAATACATAGGGCAACCAGTGTGATCCAGCTAGGGAATGAAAAGCCCCTCCCATGAGGAACAGCAAGTTAAAATTTTGCCAGATCACAGTTTCTGCTCACTATACCCACTCCTAATCTCTCGTATTCTTATGGTTTTCTTCCTCAACTTCAACATCTTCATCTGACCAAGTATCTAATATAAACTATCCTACTGATTTTCTTGTCCTGAGCAACTCTCCTTTGACTTCTCCACCACTGTATCCAAGAACCTTTTGTGTGATGTTTCATCTTGTTGCCTGATTTCTGCAAGTTTATCCACAGACTAAGTTTGTTCTCAATATGGTGGGTCACCTGCTTCTGGCTACAAAATGGCATCTCTTCTCCTGTACTCATTTATCTTAATTCATTTCTTTGTCTGAAATTGTTGATCACTTCAAAGACCTACATTAGTTTGCCAGTTTCTAATGCACCTTTCAGTGCCATTTCTTCCTTCTGCTAACCACCCCCATTGTCTCCTATACGTGTTAACTCTTCTGTCCTTAAATGGTATATCATTGCATCACATTATCTTTTAATCCAAGATCTTCTTCACTGTACTTAGATTAGCATCTGTAGCTATGATGGAAGGAGTTACTTCCATCCCTTGATGGATAGCTAGTAATGAGTGGAAGCATGTAGGACTAAACATTGCCTTCTTTCACCTATTACTGTAGGTAAGGAGTACAATGAAATTATCTCACAGGTTTACAGCTTGGATGTTATCATGGTTTTTACTTTTCCCTCCAGTGTCCTGGCTCTCAGTTAACACTATTAAATAGTAATACCCATGTCTTTCAAATATTGTCAAGACATAACTGACCATATAAAGGACATTCTGTATTCATTACCTATTTTATCTGTAATTCTTATACAATTTCATTTACCTTTATGCAGCAGGTTCATTTCACCTTTGTGGTGACCCTGAGTTCGATACCAGTCTTCTTCTGTGTCACTGTCCAAACAGAGCTGGTCAGAAACAGAAATGAAGGAATTAAATATTTGCCTCTCTATCTTTTTATAGACAGTTTCCACTAGAGAAAACATGTAGAAAAGAGATTAAGAACAATTACATTTAACTACTACAAGCTTCAATTCTGAGAAAGAATGGCAAACAGTGTGGAGAGTTATAATTCAGACAATGCTTGCATCACGTCTCAAGGTCTTAATTTCTCCTAAAACATTTTAGTTTAAATTGTCACAGCCTAGAGTGCTTTAGGAAATTAGTTACGGAACCTGAAGCAATACCAAAGCATTGATTTATGCAACAGTTGGCAAGAAAACTTTCCAGCAAATGTTTTATTATGCTCTGTCCCCCACCCTTGCCAATGTCATCATATTAAGAGCTCACAAAAAATTATTTAGAAAATAGAGTCCTTCCTAACATCCAAGCTGGTCAGCTTCACTCATCAAATGACACGAGATACATCATTCCTGTTTCACTCATGTTCAGGGAAGGTATTCCAGTAAACCAGGTTGAAATACTCAGCAACAGTCCTAAATTTAACTTAAAGAGGCTTTGTGTGAACTGTCAATATAGCAGCTCATCTTTTTGTATATGCGTGCAATAAGAAGGATGAACTATGCCCTAAGAGGGGTTATAATTTTATTTTTTACAGAAGGTACTCAGCACTGAGGAAAAGAACACCACCGGAGGGGAAAAGATTAAAGGTTCAATTAACAAAATTCTGATGGTGTTTTCTGAGCTAGCTTAGTCTTACCTGGGGTATTATTACAGGAAGTGTTTGCTTTACTAAAGTTGGGTTAGGCTACTTTAGTGTAGCCTAAAGAAAGAGAATTAAAAAAAAAGTCATGAGAAGACTCATGACTTTTAAATAGGGTATTCACATTGTCATCTGGCACTTTATTTATTTGCCTTTGTGCCAGAAATCTTCCCAGGACCAACAGATACTGAAATATTTCAGGATATATAATCTTAAAAAATAAAAAATTGGGATTTGGACTGATGGTACCTCTGCTTCAATGTCATGCCTCTAGCAGTGGTCAGTACAGACAATGTTGCAGGAAACACCTTAGAGGTAAACAATGGGAAATTTTATTCCTCAAGTCTATCATCCAGGTTAATATACATCCTTAGACAAGGGGGGTTGTTTATTTGTTTGTTTTAATTGATTCTTACAACTCCAAACAATCTTGTGCTGTAATTCAGGGTGTTCTTGCTATCATGTTAACTGCATTTTGCCCTCATAGACACATCAGTCAAAGCTGGGACCAGTTATACTAATCACTAAGCAAAACGCTACAAGTGTACTGTTCCTACCCCAGAAAGCTTACAGTCTAAGTAGACTCACATGGATAACCTCATTAATTCAATTACATTTGTTCGCGTCCTCCTGCCTTTCACTGCTTTTGTTTTTACGCCACAGTGCAGTGAAGAGGCATTTGGTAGACAAATATCAGTGACCTTCCATCAATTAAGAACTTGAGAAAGATTCTTGATGTGGAAAGGATAGGCATCCTGGCTCAGTAAAATTAAGTGGTCATTTCACGTGTACAGCACCACACAAGTAAGTGTAAAGGTGGGAAAGAAAAGAGTACTAAATCTGTCAGCACTTTCAAAGCGAAGGGCAATAAGCTACAGAAAGGTTCAGGATAATCACAATGTAGTGTTATAAGGAAATGAAGGAAGGTAAAGGAAGAATTGGAGAAGGAAAATTGAAAACAGATGGAAATCAGTCTTTTCTGTAACACATCATAAGAGAGCATTGCCTTGAACACTCTGGTTCTGGGGTCGCTCAACTGTGGACCTAGACATTAGCCTTGTGTTTTCCTTTCATCCACATACACAAGTCCTTAAGCACTGAAAGAGTGAAGAACACCTTTGCTGCCTCACAGATAGCAAAGTGTCACGTTGACATACTAAGCTTTATTTTCAACTCTTACTGTTACCGTTGCTGCTTTTGTGGCAAGATACTGTAGTCAAACGTGAGGATTCAAATGTGAAGGCAACTCTCATCACAGGATCTATATTGACATTAAACCCTAATCTAGATCAAGGGCTCACTGTGCACTAAGCGCTCTGTAAGCATGGCAGAAGATAAGGTTTGGAGTTTTGGTTGGTAGGGGGGATTTGTTGTTTTGATTTTTTTTGTTTTGTTTTTAATCTGGGGCATAGGAGGATTACAGATAAAACGGTATTGAGCAACATTAGAAAATATACTTATTTTCATCTTGTCAGATAAGCATCTTACATCAGCCTAAGAAACAAGGAGGAAAAACTTTGACAGAATATATGCAGATAATTCATCCTGCTTTTTTCTGTTCCATTCCACTGAATTTACGGTTATTCACTGCCATTATGGACTATTCATGATGCTCTTGTTTTTATTCCAGCATCATGTCAATGTTTGGTTAGATACAAATAAGTTTCTTCTATCCCCTCTAACTCAATACGAATCTAAAATATCTCAAATGCCATAACAGGGTTCTAAGCAGTCCAATGTTTCTGTGTGACATTTTACATTATTGGCAACCTGACATTTCTCACTCTTATGTGAAAGTCCAGATGTGTCCCAGAGAGGAAGTCAAATGGCTTTGCACTAAACCACAGTTCTCAAGGTTGTCCATACCGGCAAGAATAAGTCAATTGGAAATAGCTGTGAATAAACATCTGTTTAGCAGTATGCAGGATCTAACATTTTTCTGAAAAATAGAAGTCAAATGATTTCCATAGATATACAATTTTTTAAAAAAATATATATTTTTAATTCAACTCCTATAATCCTCAGCAAAGTCACAGTTCCTTAAACTGCATCAGCCCAAATCTTTTATTAATAAGGCTGCTTTTGTTGCCAGCTAAAGCCTTACCTGCGCAGATTTCAGAGAGACCTTAAGGCAAAACACACTCAAAAGTCATCTTTATTTATAAATATACATATATCTTGACACAGCTGCCTTGTTGCTTCATTTAGGGTCTGCTCCAGCTGTGTCCTAGAACCCTTGATACTCCAGTTGGTGTAGCTTGAAATGAATAGATCCTTCCTGCTGCTTTCTGAGGAAGCCATACAGAGAAAAGACAGAAATACCTTGTTCGTGACCTAGAAAACTATTCCTTATGCAAATATTAACATGTAGCTTATGTTTCAAAGAGATGGAATGTCAAGTTACTTAAAAATTCCTTTAATTATAGTGTCTGCTGTGAGCTATTCCTATTCTTTGTTGGTTATGTTTCATTCCTCATTCTCTTCTGATTCTATTATGAAAATAAGTGCAGAGAAGAGAGCCTTGAAATATTTATAATGAGTATATGTAAAGGCAGCTTTGAGAACATAACTTTAAACTTTCCATTAAATAGATAGCTGGTGTGTAAACTGCTGTGCTACAGAGTAGAACATTGAAGAAATAGTCATAAAGTTCCGATGGAAAGGACAGTAAAGGCCCAGGCTGTTGCATGGAGCAGACAAACCTCTAGATCAGAATGTAACAATTAAAGTATTGGAGAGAAATTCATTCAACACAAGGAAACAGAGTTTTCTTATGTTCAGATGTGAAGATGTCATCATAGGGAATTTAGCATTAGTGAGGAGTAAAATTTTGAACATATAAACATTTGTTGACTTCAGATGGGACAAAAAACTCTCTTTTATGCTGCAAAATGCAAAAAAAAAGTTTGATCCATATCAGGGGTGTGTATCTGTGCAAATTGTCTGCAAAAGTCATTGTATATGTTCAGTATGATGAGCTTTGAAAACTGCTGGTTTTTTGGGTATTTTTGAGTTGTTGTCCTATGGTGACTAACTCTGAGATACATTATAGGCATTATGAGACACCAAGAATTTCATTAACTGGAATTGATTACAAGACTATTTCAGACCTACCTAAAATAAGTTCTTGCTACTTAAATGTCTTTTTTACGTAGCACATCTTGATTTTTGTTTTATAGAACTGTGTGTCTAACAACTATGTGAAAGTGCATTCAATCTCACTTTCTTCTGTTAAAACAATTTCTTAGTAAAACCTCAAATATAAGATGCTTCTGAATTCTGCTGCATTCTTGAATGCAACTGGTTTCTACAGGCCCACAGATGTAACTGGACTATGTAGCATTAGTTACCTCAACAGTTTGTGGCTTTTGTACATATTTCAGACTGTTTCTGCTGCTAGAAGAAATATCCACAGAAACTGGGTTTATATTGTTACCTCATTTATCATCCCAAAACAGATAAAATGTGTCTGATGTACTAAGCCACCTACTTGGTTGGTTATTTTTAAACACTAAGGCTATAACTTCTTGTCTTTCATAAGATTACACCCCCTGACACCTCTAGACAACTCATAACTTTGAATCAGTTAGAAATAATAAGGATCCAGCTTAGGGACATCAGTTGCAGATCTTGGAAGATTGAACGTGAACTGCTGTAACACCTCATTATCTGCTATTTATTTATTTAATGCACTCATCATGTTTTTTCTTGGAGGATTTGGGTTTAAGTCAAAATTCACATCCAGCATAGATAGGGTGAGTACAAATTCTTTGACGCTACACCAAGGCTATTTTGGAAACCCGATATAAGCCTCCTTTGTCAAATCAGTTGACCACCTATTTTTCTTAGTTTACCCTTACCATGTCCCCTATCGATGGAACGCAGGAAAGAAAAGAACTTTTGTGATGAAAGAAAAGGAAAAAACCCAATCCATCCATTCAAGCAGGTATCCTGGGTCCCGTGAATAAAAGTTAGTCAGGTGTTATGTGGGCAGGCTGATGACCCTGCCCTGTAGTTACATAGGAATACAAATGCTGTGCTGCCGAAGCAGCAAATCTCCTGTGACTATGGTGGAGGTATGGCATAGCTACTTCGCTCTCCTGTTCCTCTCTCCTACATATGTACACACTGTAAGCAGGCTAGGGAAGACAGAGAAGGGAAACAAAGTACAGAGAACTACAGCTGTCATATTCTGTAGCTACTGCTTGCTTCAAGAGATCTTCCCATAATGTGAGGACTCAAAGCCACCACAGAGGAGAGGGAGGGGACTATGCAGCCACAGACATTTCTTCCACATAGCCAGGAGCATGCAAAGAGCATGGATAACAATAAGTGAAGGTAGCTGGAGGTTGGGGAGAAGGAGCTAATTACTGTTCCTTGTTCTTTTCTGTCAGTAAAGTTCTATCTTAACAATACGTGCACCCCAACTACCCACCATAGGCCATCCAGTGCTTGATCTTAAAAAAAACTTATTCCTAAATGACAGATAAAATTTAGAGTACTCATCTGAGCTTATAAGTACGATCAACTTTTTTACAACAACAAAAAAGCTTTTATCTTCTGGACTGGGAGCTTCATAAGCAGTTAGGGATTCAGTTACATATTTTCTGCTAGGTTTTTAGACCTTCCAATTTCTCTGAAAGTATGTGCATATGTCAATGTGTTGTGTCTGTAATATACTTAGCTACACTAACACCTTTGGAGATAAAATGGAAGTGTATGTCTGCAGCTGCTCCTAGTTCAGCCATCTCTGACTGGCACAATTTTCTGTCTTTGGTGCCACCCGTGTGACACACCAAATAAGTCTCATACACATATGCATAGAGTTCAGTTCACCTCTTTCCATTTTCATTACTATAAATACCCTTTACCTTTATACACAGCTGGTTAGTGCGTGGCATTCCTTCTACTTAGAGGGTGGAAAACCACTTAAGAACATAAGGCCGTTTAGAACTGCTCCCTGGGGTGGCTATAAGCTAAAACCCAAATTCAGCCTTCTTTCCTGTGAGATAATTCCAATATAATCCCAGGAGAGTTCCAGATACTGCCAGCAACGTGTGAGCCAGTTAGCCTTGTGTCCAGCCAGAATCCTTATTTAGCAGCTCATCGTGTTTTTCCTCAGCTCTTAGACCATTTCTAAAACATACCTTTAATAAAAGTAATAATAATAAAACGGTCATTATGCAACCTTACCTTATGTCCTGCCAAAATGTATTCTGATGTGGATTCAGCAACTTCTGCTTGTGTTCAGTAGTAACATTTCCACACAGACTGTACTTATACGAGTCAGAGTGTCTGGCTTTTTTGCTCTGGGCACCATTTCCAGTCACATGAACTGGGAACAGCTTGATTCAGATGTTAACAGCCACTGACGTTTGCAGGAATGTTGTTTAAAAAAGAAATAATCATAAACGCCTTGAGAAATTTCACTGCTTAAAAGGTTTATCACAAAAGTTATTGAAAATATGGTATGCGTCTTATTTGTGAGGAACAGTAGCACAATGTAAGTGTTCATGATAACATGATACATAGCTATATAGTATGTTAAGGAGCAAACCACATTGAATAAAGTTCTGTCCTGTCTTTCATGTCTTTACAAGTTCACTGAAGTAGGACTTGTGTGCAAATCAGGGAAGAATCTGACATCTTGATTTTAAACGGATGTCAGAGTTTGAGAAGTTAAATGGGATGAATTCCACCTCTGGATGACAAAAGTGATGAATTAGAATAAATCTGTGATTAGCACCTAAGCTTCCAGTAAACTTCCTTCCTTCTCCATTTATTTTAAACACATTTTTCAATTTTGTAAGAGGAATTGTTTTTATTGTCTTAGATTTGAAGGAGCTCGCCATCAGGTCTGCAACATTCAGGGTGGGGGGGAGGGAGGGGGAACGAGAGAGATTTGTGGTTTACATTTCACAGGACTGCAGTAATGGAGACACTTGGAGTTTAGCTCTCGTTTGTTCCAATTCATTTCAGTCTCCGAGGAAGTCTCATGTTCAGAAGGTGACCTCAAGGGGCATAGCTATGTCCCTGAATCATTGTATTACAGGATAAGAGGTAGCTGGGTCCAAGCATATGACAGACTCTTATTCTTCTCTGTGTAAACTGAAGTTACACAGATTATTTTAAGTCTTCTTCCCACCTGAGATGGTTCCTTTCTGCACTCTGTGGTCTTTTAAAGTGAACCAAAAAGATTAAAGTCCTCATGAAAACCACAAGGCGTGTTCAGAAGTGTCTAAATCTTTTGCCTCTTGAGACCAGTGAAGAGAAAAAATAACTCAAACCCAGTTAAACCTAGACAGATTAAAGCAATATGTGCACATTGTCCCTTTTTAACATTTGCACTGTTCTGGGAGAATAATATTGATATTTTTCTAAGGGGAAACAGAGAAAAATGGAATCATATCATTCTTTCCTCTTTCCCCATTTGTATGGTTCCCACAGCTCTTGCACCTTCAGCCAAAGAGATGACCAAATGCCTGGCAAACCAAATTTCCATGCTATGTGCAGGAGGGAAGAAATTGATGGGCGTGCAGTGGTGCAGAGCAGTTGTTCTAACACTGTTAGTAAATACCTGCTGTCTAATGCATGCTTTGCAGGAAAAGCCTATACACGTTTTGTGGATGTCAGACTTCCTAACTATGGACAGATCACCTGTATCATACTTGCACATTAAGTCCATCCAACATTTGCCAGAAATGGGCTGATTTTATACGTTTGGGATGGACAACCAAAGAAAAGAAGCAAAGCAATTTGCTAAGGGATACCCTTAGCTGGATTTTTTTTGTCCAGAAACTAATGTCAATCCAATTTAGTGATCGTGTCCCTCAAAGATGAATTAAAGTCAGGAAACTCTCCCTTCATCTGAATTTCTGATACAATAAGCCTGTTTGTTAGACTGAATAAGCATGAGCTACACAGCTAGTGCTTGTGTTCCACAGAAATGCCTGGGGTGTGCAGTAGGTAGTGTTTCAGTAAGAACTGCTATCCACGTGGATATCCACATGCCGCTATCCACAAGAGCTGCTATCCACACTGTCAGATCTGTCTGATGCCTGCAAACCATTGAGACTAGACGTAGTCTTGTCATTTCCTTTGAAAAATTTCCTGAAAGTTATGTAATGCTTGGGAAAAACTAGATCTATCATAACCCTGTATACATATCCCCAAAGCTAGATATAATGAGGCAGTGAGTAGAACAGTTATTTCATTTAGTTTGAAAGCATGAGATGTTACTGCTTCTTTGTCATATTTTCCATCTAGATTACAGTTAAAGAATTTAGTGTTCCTCTAAAAAAGATACATAGTTTTAGCCAAAGGGTGTGAAATTTTTATACTCCAGAAGGAAGACTTCCAGCAGCCTTCAAGTGCAGCCATATGAACATCACAGTATTCCTGCTTCATGAGGTTTCTTCCCCAACTCAAGATTTAAAGGAACAGACCTAAAGAAGATTAGGTAGCTCACCATTTTTCTCCTACCCCACATTGACTGCATCATCATTAAGACCTGAGTTAGGCAGAACAAAGACATCATAAGCATCTGAAAACTCCACAGTCTGAAAGAGGGTGATTTATTCTGCCTGAGTGGGTTAGCAAGACTATAATGAAGACACCATTTGAGATTATTTCATGAAGTCAGCTCATGAAGTAATAAATGGTGCAAAGATATTTGGAGGAAGGAAGACAGCTTTTTATCTTGCTTGCACTATGGGAGGGCCAGGAAATATCTTTTGTTAAAAAACAAACAACAAAAAAACCCCAACACACAAACACCCCCTGGTAAGATTGCTTTAAAAATTGAATGCGAAAACTTCCTTTTGAATTCATTTTGTCTGTAGAACAGTCACAGCAGTAACTTAAATGGAGACTGAATATGCTGCAGCGCACCAGCCTACAGAGCTCCCTCCGGTTATCAGACTGTGTGTGGGATCCCTTGAACTTACGATCCAGGTTTCAATCCCCCAAGGAGGGCTACGCACTGATCATTGACTGAGTCACACATGTGGGTGGATTTTGTGTCTTTAGCACTACATGAGCTAATTTCTCTGACTTGCACCTGCAGTTAAATTGCTCCTGAACCTGTTTTGCTCCAATTATCAAATCATTCTACCTTAATGTTAAGACAAGGTCGATCAAAACTGATGCCCTACAAGGAAAGCACCCGTATGGAGATATTTTGCTACAACATGTCTCCCAGAGTTCTAATCAGTCAAGAGGGGAAAGTGGATTTTAATTTGTTGTTTCTACCTGTCAGGAAAAAAATTTAGTGAAGTTGCCATATTCAGTAGCAGTGTCTAGGAAATTGCAATGATGGAAGAGCCAGAGGACATGGGTTTTGTTTGGTTTTTTGTTTGTTTTCTTGATTGGTTTGTTTTTGGGGGTTTTTGTTTTGTTTTTTTCCTAGATTTGTATTATATTGTCCTGCATTAGCTTTGGTGAAATACAAGTAGAAGACAGTATGTATGCATGCGTTAAAATCATTGCCCTGCCAAAAGTCATACCTAAGGTAACAATATAAGAATGTTTTTTCCACTGTCCAAAGTAGTATCTAGAATGAGATAAAATGAGGGTAGTTCCCTTTTCCCTCCCACAAGCTGTTGAAGGCAAGCTACAAATGTTACTTCTTGGAAATTGAGCTTTTGTGAAGAAGAGTCTTGCAGAGGTTCTCAATATTAAGAAGTCAGAGCTCTGCTTTCTTTATGGAACACAATCTCCTCAGAGGAGGTGATTGTTACAGCTAAGTACCGTGTAATAGCCTTGCTACTGGTCCTCCATATGCTGGAAATTAAAAGTTACATTAGATTTTGAAGGAACCATTCAGTGCCCGCCAAATTCTAATCCTAATTCTGTTACCAAAGTGGGGCTTTAGGACTGAAAGCCACACAACACCAATGTTAAGAACTGTAACTCAGAGCACATCACTGTTTCAGAAATGCAAAGCAGAAAACAGAACAGTTTTAATGTGAGGAAATGTGTTCAGCGAGTACACTTTCCTTTGCCTGAAAGTTCAGCACAGAACAAGCTTTTTCACTGCTTTCAAATCCTGTGATATAATATTGGATCCGATTTCTCTGTTCTGCTAGATATGTGATGTGCCAGTATTTGTGATGATCCAGGCACTGAAATTCTTGCATATAGAAAAATTAAGCATTTTAAACTGAGTCGCTGATCAAGCTAGAAGAGGATCACACTTCAGTGGAGGCACTCAACACAGGAAAAAGCCAAATTATGGAACAACATGAAGGTCTGTGATTCCATTCCAATTACTGCTCAAAAGTATACCTTACTTTACACATGCAGGGAGAGAAAGAGAAAAATCTCCTAATATCCTTCTTTTTTTGGTGGACATTTTGTCAGGTGAATCATCTCTCGGGCACAGAAACCAGTAGGAAATTAAGTGATAAATCTCTATAAATTTGTCTTTAGTTTTTAGCCTTTATTTTACCTTCTGTTCATTATTTCAAACCCACTTACTGAAATACTGCTGATCATACTGCTTTGTCAGAGCTCCTGCAGAGCGTTTCATAGAGTAAGTTAAGGTAGCTATTTTGCATAAGCAGGTTTTTTTATATGATATAAAGCATCCTCAGAACACTGGATGGATGTTATTAAATTTTATGATATCCTGTACCCATTTTCTGGAGAAAGATAGTTATAAAGCAATTAGAGTATCAGCTTGGCCTTTACATCATGTTCTGCATTTCAAAGGCTGAGGCAGAATTCCCAGAAAAGTCATACATTCTTGACTATTGTTGAACGGGTACAATATTACCTTAAAAAAAAAAAATTTAAATCCCACTAGACAGCAGAAATGGCCAGAAATAATACAGAATGTGTCTACCATAACTATAGTACAGGGAAACATGCAATTCTTGCACTCATTATTAACCCAAAACAGCAATTTCATTGCTCCGCTAGCTGCTGTCAGCTACAGGAAAAAGCACCAGGCAGGATTTCCCTGTGGCTTTTCCATGTATGTGGGCCTGAGGAGAACCATAATCCCAGTTTGTGGTAGTATTACCTCAGAAATGTGGTGCGTGTCAGTGAACATACTCCCAGTTTTAACGTTCTGCCTAGCAGGTCTATCATGCAGCCTCTAAAAGAGAAGAATCTGTGTGATGAGAGGAAGATAGCAAGAAGATAAAGAGAAGATAAAAGCTACACTGTTCATTAAGAAAATAAAGTTGTTAACTTTGTTTATAGGAAACCGTAGAGTTGTTTTCTAACAATTGCAAGGATTGGGAAAGTGTTTCACAGTTCAAATTGAAAATGAATTCTAGCATCTGTCATCATTTTTGGAGCAGATCCTTGGTAATTCATGCAGCTGAACTTGTAAGTAACACTTTGCATGCTCAGCAAACACATGAATCAGGAGACGTCCAGCAACAGCAGCAGAAATCTCACAGATGTCTTGTTATTGTTGTGTCCCTTTTACAAGCGTGGAAGCGTTGACAGACAATGTACCTTGCCAAAAGGTGTCCAGCAATTAAGTGACAGAACTGCCTCAAGCCCAAGGCCCGTGCCCAAGCCACTGAAGACTGCAAGTCCTTAAAAGCAGCCCATCACTTTAACTAAAGCTGCGTCCCTGTTTTGGGGTCCTCAGACTCCACTTCTCAGGAAGGTCTAAAGCTCTCCCTGCTTGGTAACACAAATTGTGCCAAATAAGATAGACACTTCTGTTAAAGATAAAGAGAGGAAGATCTGGCTGTAGATATGACCATCTCCTTTTAACGTTCCTCACGTAAGAGATGGAAAGAAAACTCCATGTACATGTGACCACATAGAGAGATATTCTCTAACATTTAGTTACAAAAACATATCCTGCCTAAAGCTGAAGCTACAAGTGCTGTGACAGGTTTCCTCACGTTACCTTTCAAACCAATTCACCAACCTAGATGTTTGCTACTGATAAAAGCATGTTGGTTTGCTGTACAGTTTGTATGCTTACATGCCACTCCCTGCCTATTCTGTTCTTTTTCTTTGTGCAGTGCTCAGTTTCTTATTAAAACCCACAAAGTTTCTTGTGAACATTTTCCTCCCTCCTCAGCAGTCTATGGATATTTTAAGATACATGCATGAAAGAAGTGTTTCCATAAATACTCCCAGTCTTGTACATTGTAACCTTTTTGTATTTTAGTTTCAAACAAGCCAAGTTACATTTTGCTTCCAGTTAAAAGGTTCCTACCCTTAAGATGTAAAACATTAGCTGTACAAACGTGATTAAAAAATCCCAATTGCTTCTGTTTGCAGAAGGCTTCTTGCAAGACACCTTTATGGGGTAAATATAGCTATAACTTGTAACAGAGATAATACTGGCTAAAAATTAGAGTAATTCACAAAACCCCTAGACACTTAATTCTGATTTAAATGAATATATAAAGATAAATTTCTTAAAACTGTGACTTGGCCCCAGTAGCAGTCTGAGGAATTCACTAAAATGGCAGAAGACTTACCTTCAGAGGAATCAGCATGGAGGCTGTTGTTTCTCTTTAACCTCATACCTGATCAAATGCTTATAGCAAGACTTAATGCTGACTCTCTCCACCTCTGTAGTGGTTAAGAAAAAAAAAAAAAAAAGATAGCCAAAATCTAAGCACTCGTATAGGTTTGGCAAACTGAAGAGCAGTAACATCTGGCTTTTTGCCTGAAATTAATTGGAGAAATGTATTACAGGCTGTGCTCTTATCATCAGCTGCCAAGAAGCATTTGGATAATGCTTCTTTACGAAAGAAAAAAGGAGGGTATTTGTTTTTCTTTCCAGAGCTTTGCATGTACCAGACAACACTGTCGAGCAACTAACAGCTAAGAACTGACTGGTGAATATCAGAGAAAACTTATACTGTTAAGTTTTTCCTTTAAAAAATGCAGTTCCAAATGTAGAAGGAGACAGTTACCTTTTCCTGTGGATTTCAGGGTGAAGAACTCAACTGATAAAGTTTCAGCTTTAAGATGCTTTGTCTAGGTATCTTCTCTGAGCACTGAAAGTCAGGCCTACTTTTTCCTCTTTTTGTAGATCATCAATAGAAACTAACATTTCTGCAGGGCTGCGAAACCGCACCTGCGCCTCTTTACCATCCCTCCTGGCTCTGCTACAGGTGTCCCAGTGCCTGTGTCAGCCAGCGCTGCCTTCAGGCTGTCAGCAAAGGATTTACATGGAGCCTTCTCCGTGGGCTCTGTTAAGACTCTGCAGGGAGGAACCAGAAAACGATAAAGGCTTAAAAATACAGGAAAAGAGGAAAAGAAAAAGCTCCCTGAAGAGCATAAGTTGAAAGCCTCTATTCTGCTAATGGCTGTTAGTATAACAACTTACATGCTGCACAGTCATCAGGGTAATCCCTGTTTATACCCTTAAGTGAGCATACATGCTTCTTACATTTGAATGGTGGCAGAGAACAGAACAGGACAAAGGAGAAAATAGCCAAAATAAGATGAAAATTTAGATAAGCAAGCAAAAGAGAAACTGGAATAGGAGACAAAAGGACACTAGGTGGAAAGAATACGGCACAAACTTTTTTTTCCTCCCCTTACTTCTTGCACCACATCACGTGGCAGGAAAGGCCTGGGTGGTGGGCAGTCACTAATAGCACCACGGTCAGCCTGGCTCCCTTGAGAGGAGGGCCCCAATGCGCTGCTTTAGGCAACGGCAGCAGGGGCTTCTCCTCAGCCCTGGGCCAGCCATTTGGCCACTGTGCTGGTAGGGGATCAGGGCTTAGCCTGGCCAGCAGGGCTGGAGAGATACCTCAGTAGACTGCTAAAATGAGGGGCTGTGGGAAGCAACCACACTCTTTGAAGCAGGAGCAAGTTGTTGAATGCCTTCCTGTAAGATTGGCAGACCTGCTGGCAGAGCAGAAGGGTTTTTTGCCTCCTCCTTGGTAGCAGATCCTCTGTGCTCTGCCTGCGTGGTGACATACAAAACTGTCAGTGCTGGCGCTGAATTCTTCTGGACCTGTTTTAAGCAGAGCAGAAGTAACATGGCTTCACAGTCTAGAGCCGTATGCTGTAGGCTGGGAAGCCAGCTAGGACGGTAGCTGTATGAGCCCCAGTCTTCTGGCACTAACACTGACAAGCAACACCAGTTTTCCCCTTGCATAAAGTTTTATATTATCACTGCAGAATTTACCGTGGACTTGTCTGGCTCCACTGGGCTGATAAAAGCTTGTCTCATGCACAATAACGTCTGGTGCGTGTTCTGCAGTGCTAGAGCTACGCTCGGTGAGGTTCAGTAAACTCACAGCTATGAACCAGAGGAGGTGCTGCCCAGATAGAAAGCTGGATGCAGGCAGAGCAATGAAGACAGGAGACACCTGTGACACAGTGCAGTAATTAGAGTGTAAAATGAGACTAATCCCCAGGAAAATCTTTCCATTTAGGCACTGCAAACACTTCATTTTAATCAAAAGCAGTGCTACAGATTGTTCAATTAATCCCAAATTAATTTTTGCAAACATTTTACTCTACTATGAATCTAATAATTTCAGATTTTTGTCCCAAAATGCAATACAAATGGGCACACACATAGCAGGCTTTTCCACCTGCGCAAAGTCCATTTTTGTATCAGTTAACGGAAATCATTATGAAGTATTTATCTCAGCCATGAAAGTAAGGGTGATGGCCCCAGTATGAGAATATATATCAAATCCTAGACTTACCTTTTAATCAAGTAAGGTTTAAGTAGTTGTATAAAGGCAAGCATGTGGTTGGTTAGTTGAACAGAAAAAAAGCTCTCCGTTAGATACCGCTGGTTATGTCTCTATCAGCTACACTTTCTTAAGAAAGCAGTTATATAAATATAAAAC
>VFFE01007111.1:2201809-2263134 GCA_008921705.1 Burhinus oedicnemus | reverse complement strand
GTGCAGGGTTGTGCATTTTTTATCATAAAATGCATACCTCTCGTTTTGTTTTCACATGTATTTGTTAGGCTTTTCTGCATAGTTTGATTAGCAAAATAGCATCTTGGGAAAATAAACAGTCCCCAGGCATGGGTTTTCATTCACATTTATTGATAGAGCAAACTAATTAAGAGGAGCTAGGCTTAGATAACAAATTAAAAATCTGATGCTAAAACTGGAAATCAATATCTCTGTTAGTATTGCCAGTGACGTCAGCAGGATGGCACTTACAAATGGGTGTATGGTCCTGGTTTACTGCTCAGCCTTGTATTCTTTTCTTCTGCATCTAAATAAATAAGTGTAGCCAAGTTAGCGATTTCTTTAGAACAGCTGCTATTATTCAAATATACCTTACAGATTTTTGAATCAAGTTCTTGCCCTAATCTGTGCAAACATGAAACTGCATGTAACCATCCAACACCAGAAAGTAGAGCATTAAGAAAAACACCACAACGTAACACCAAATCCACAGAAGCTGTCAGTGCTGCAGCTTTTAAAAATCACTGTATTTCTCTTCCTGTTCCCAAGTTTTCCCTTCCTAGACTCCTTCTCTGATCTCTCTTTTTCTATACCGTGACACTGCTTTCTCTCCCCAAGCCCCAGTTATTTGTTCTTCCACTTCTTGGCTCTTGCTCTTACTTTAAGAGAGTTGTCTTTTTCTGTTAAAATGATATGAAACAATTCATACCTGGAAGTGAATGTGAAAAACCCCAGGGTACAATGGTGGGACTGTTGTGAAGTTACAGTGTTTGCATCTGTCATTTGGGTTTAACAGGGGAAGATGACTGTGAAAACATTAGGAAACAGATTGTATAGGCTAGAGGTTACTAGTTTTTGGATGAGTGGAACCTGAAGGACAGTAATGTATTAAGATAAATATTTTTGAAATGAAAGCATTTTTACTAGTGGGAAAAAAAATCAACGTTCTTGCTGTCAGTGGCCCGCATAAATGATGCAAAGCCTTAGCAGCCCCAAGCTCAGCAGTGTGTTTCAGGGAGCTCAGTTTAGTTACTCACAGAATCTGCAACGAGGTGAAGACTCCTGCAAATGGTAATGCATTGTCCTTTAATGTTGAACAAAACCTGCCTACATCCAACAAGCAGAAAACCCAAAGCTTGAGATAACATCTGAACGGTTTCCAGTTTCTGAGATAGGTGTATCCATGTAGTTGGGATTCCCAGTATCACGTCCTCCACCCAGAGAGCAGCTTACTAACCAAGGAGGGCATGCCCTTGTGTAAACACAAGAGTTAGCAGTCGTACAGCCCTTTTGCAGAGCAACAATTGGTTAAAGATGTAGGAAATCTGGTGAGGGTCCAACTCCCAGTCACTAGGGCCAGAGAAAGTCTCTGGCCCCCAGTTAGAGAAGGGCACAAGCCGGGGGGAGGTGGGAGGCAGCCCCTGCCCACTTGCTGAACTGGGGCATGGACCCGTCAGCACTACGAGGTGCACCGGGTGGGAAGGAGAGCCAACACAGGGAACTCCAACTCGCTCAGTAGCTTGGCTGCAAAGGTGAACCTCGCCTTCCAGTCCTTGCTTCCAGCAGTCTGAGTGCAGATTGGGTTACATGCTCTTTGGAAAGGGAGACATTCTGTGCAGCAGGTATTCAAATATCGCCCTCCTCAGGTGCATGCTTTGACTATTTGCTTGCATGGGTGACCTGAAAGTTGGCAATACGTATTGCCATACATATTGAGGATGTAATAAAATGAATGTATGTGCTTAGAGTGAAAACCCCTGAGATGATACTGACCCCTCCTGATTAGCTCCTAGATGTTCTGCCTTTGAAGAAAACACCAGAGGAGCAATCTTAAGTAGTTCTATTACAGACTTCCTTTTTCCTTGTGACATGTAATGTTCAGTTACATGTCAAGAACCATGATCAAGAACTGTTTTACTGAAGAGATGCTTTCTTGCATTTTGCTTGTTCAGAAACTAGAATTTAGGAATAAATACCATTTAACATCATGTACACTTTTATTTTATTTGGATGGTGTGCATGGTGTAGGTATATATAGACGTATAGATGCAGATACTCAGATAGCTATACATTTAATGTAAAAGACTACAAGTAAATTTAACAGAACATATTCAATACATTTTAAACAATCTATTTAAAAAAAAAATTGAGCTATCAACTATCTTGATATATTTTCATATTTTCTTATAACATTTTTTTGTAGCTAGACTGCTTCTGCCATCAGCCCGAGGACTGGATAACACTTGTTCCTCAGGGAGTTGTGAGGATGTCCTGGGGAGTGAGCCCAGCTCTGCATGTCATACTGAAGTCTCTCAAGTGGTCGTGCAGTGCCACCTACTTGTTGCTGCTGAGGTTTGCAGAAAAACAGTTACTACAATTGAAACCAACTACTTCTCTAATAGGTTATTAAAGAAGTGACTCCCTTAGTTTGTTGGAGAGGAGGGGGGGTCGTGTTGTTCACCACCACCAATAAAATGTTATTGCAACATCATTTGTTTATAGAATGTTTCAAAATTTAAGTATTTTATTTCAAATTCAGAAGGCTCCCATTTATTACTATGGCATACAAAACATGTTTATCTGAACATACAAGGTTTCCAAACTGCTAACAGGCAATTAAGAAGTGATGCTTGAGAACAGCAGCTAGCATAAAAGAGAAAAAGAATTTCCCTCTACACGTGACAAGATCTTATGGAAATAAGAGCAAGTGGTAGCTTACATTGCAGCCCCGGGAAAACACGAGTGTAAGCACGTACCTGAGAGCCTGTGGCAGTAACACAGTGCTATTCATTGGGGCTGCTCCCACAGTTAATATAAGGACACCTTCAGTTCATAACCAGATTACAGAGCAATGCTAGAAGTATGGTCAGCCTCAGTGTAACTATGCAGGTATAATGTAACCATAAAAGTAGCTTGAATGGTTGCTTTTTGATTCTTAAAATTACAATGTGGCTTCTTACAGCTGCATGAAAAGTTTTCTGTCTTTCCGTAGATCTGTATCTCAGGTACTTATGGGGTAATCTGCGCTTGCACGTAATCAAACCAAAGCTAAAGCAAACAAAAATGAATAAGATTCTGGCACTTACAGCTACAGAACACAATTTTAAAACACAAACATTAAAGGCTTAAAAAACCAAATATTAATTAAATAATTCCTCCTACCTCCTGTCTTCCTTTAAAAATAAATAAATATGTAAATAAATAAACAGCCCTAGTTCTGGGAGTAGTAATGCATGACCTTTGTAGTTTTTCCATTTGTAGTGTGGAAACTGATTTTATACCCTGGATCAAAACACTTTCCCTTCAGAGAGAGAGAGGGTGTATTTACAGCCTTTGGCAGAGGTGTGATTTTGTACAGGTCTCTGGGTGCCCTTTATAGCACGTAACAGGTTGAAACAGTGATGCGTGATATCAGCACAAATTCAGGTCCTCTGATAAATGAATAAGGGTTAATATTTTAGAACCAGAATCTTCACTGCCATCTGATCTTTAGATTTTTGTTTGACATTGGAATTTTTGGCAAGTGGGGATGAGAAGGTGTCTAACTACTAAAGGTCAGCTTCTGGCAAAAGCAGAGAAGCCCTCTGCAGGTGTGAGGATCAAATCCATTAAAAAACCCACCAGTCTACGAAACAGACTATTCGTTATTATTCATTGTTCTGTTCAAAAGGATTCTGTTCTCTTAAGCAATGTACAGGCATCCTTAAAAATGCTTTTATGATCACTTATTGTTTTAGAACATCTTGAAGAATATCTGTGTGAAAACATATGAAAATCAGTGGATGGCACTGTTGGCTTGCAGGTAGAGAATAATTTCCTAAATTATAAAATATATCCAGATGTTAGGGTTAGCTGTGTATTGATTCATGCTTGCCTAGTACTTTGTAGAATTTGCTTTATTTAAGCAAACCTGTCTTTCTTAAACAAAGTCTGTTTTCATGCTGAAACCATCAAAACTGATGATTATTAAATTCTGATATTTTGTGGCTTACATGCAATAGAAAGTGTTTGGATGCTTTACTTCCTTCTAAACTCTTAAGTCTCTTTTTTCTCTCTCTCCTGCCTCCCTTTGAAACGGAGCAGGAGAGAGAGCATCTGTCATTCCACCCGACTGGGCCAATCCAGCCCAAACCATGACAGACACAAATATTAGACTGAAAAAAATCATCCCTACAATCACTGTAAGGAACAATACTAGGTCTTGAAACACTGACAAATGTCTAATTTTACCTCTTTAGTTTGTAAGCACATAGCAAGAAGACTTGGTTTACCGATACCTCATACAAACGACACATTTTTCCATCTCTAGGGTACTTTAGAGACTTACTCTCTAATTCAGGCTCTGATGACTTTGTCTGAGCTGATCACAAGTTCCCTGAGAGCCCCTGAACACTCTGAACATCTTTGAAACAAGATGAGACAGAGAAAACAACATTGCTGGAAAAGCGTGGTGTGGTAGGGTACGTGGAGAGATAATGCAAACCCAGTGACAAGGCAATCATCTCCTCTGGAGCGCAGCACACTGAGCTGGTTTAATGCTTGGCAGCATTTATTCTGTGCTGCAGCTCAAGCTCTACACGGAATAGGGAGGGGGGATCCCGCAATTCTTTCTTCTGCAGATCGTATGCTTGGGCATAGGGATAAGGAGTTGCCGGGCATGTTTGCCATAGGTAGACAGGTTGAGGCTTGCATCCCTCCCAATGGGGTTAATTCTATTAAAAATAAGTGCACTTTAAGGTCATAACTACGTTTTGAACACAAACCAAACCCCAGTCTCAATGTCAAACTTAATTTGAACCTACATTGTGGATACAGTCTTCTAGGCTCTGTTTGTAAGTTTGCTCAAAGGGGAAAGATGAAGACTGTCATCTCTGTGTGATGGAGGGACCAAGCACATGGTACACTGAGGTGTGCTGTGCCTACGCTATGGGCTTTACCAGAGTGATTTGCAATCAAGTCGTTCAAGGGATCCTCTCCTGGGGGAGACCCCATGTAATGTAGCAATGGGATCAGAAGCTTGTAAGTAGACCAAAACTTAACTCATCTTTCTGGCAGTGTGGCACTTACCTGCCAGCATCCTAGCCCAATATACACGTGAGGCTACGTGGAGCTAAATCAGGAAGCCTGCTAAGGGTCCCAGGGAAAATACAACCCGAAGGACTGAACCAGTATGTGCTGAATACAAGAGGAAGATCCTCACTGAATTTGATGGGGTGCCATGGTCCCCCATCCTAAATTCCAGCTGGGATGGAAGGGGAGCCAAGTCCGTGAATATCTGGCAAGGGGCAGAAGGAACAGACATTCCTTCCTTCAGTTCTTCACATTAAGATTTCTGCAATGACATTCATGTTGTTACATTTTACTGAAATGGAAATTTAAAAAATATTTGGCATTTTAAGACAGAAGGAAAGAAAAAAACCCCACTTTATTTTTTACGCTGAGCGCTGTAACTCTAATATACTAGTCAAGGTCCTAGAAAGTGGAATGCAGATAGGGATTAAGTAAAGGTGCTTTTTCTTCATTCATTTGCCTTGCTGAGGAGATCACCACACCTCTCTTGGATTAAAAATAATATGACTTAAAATACCCTCTAAGGGACTTTGGTTTTGTGACTCAAAGGTCTTGAAACAATCTTTTATCCTGACAGATAATGTATTTCTGTCATGTCTGTTGCATCTCCATACTTTCCTAGGCACCCGCTGTTGTCATGGCTACAGTATCCATACTGTGAAAAATAATAAATAAATAACTCCCCTCTTTTAGAGTAAAGGAAAATCGTATTTGTTCTGTATGTGAAAAGTAGTGTTCTCCACTGGGCATATTTTAGTATTACAAACAATTTTAAATTACTAGAACTATGTTAAAAAGTCCAGCTTTATTCCTACAAATTTTAAGCTGGAATACAGCGAGTCTGTCTAGTCAACGACTGAGCTCACTGTCGGCTGGACACTGCTGGCATAATAAGCAGCACTGAAACCTTGAAATCTGTCATGAATCAGTGTCTCTCCTGACTACCCTGTGACGGGGAATCTCCCCCTGAAATGTGGTACTTTTTTCTGCAGAAGGGGCTGAGACTCCTTAATCCACAAAGATCAAATATTTCAAGATGCAGGCAGCAAAAGATTTTTTTCATGCCTGTAACATGGGCAGTGGGGACACAGTCTATGGTGCAACTCCATTATACGTGGAGAGATCCAGCTTCAGGAATACAATTAAAATGATATGTTTCTAAGTGTAACCTTGGAGCAATCATGCTAACCAGTAGATGACTCTGCTTTGAGACAAATCTTCTTGCCTTGGAGACTGAAAATAAATAGCACAGATTTTTCATTCCCTCATTGCTGAGCTCTATAAAGCTAGTACAGCAATAGATCGACAAGAATATTATTTTTATTTCAGTTTACATAAGGCATTGTGCCTTATCGCACAAGGCAGACAGTCCCCACCACCTCATTCATGGCCGCTGGGAAGCCTTTGCAAGGCTCAGCACGCTCTCCGTGTCGTGCTCTCCTTCCCCTATGGCTGCTTACAGAGGTCTTCACTCCATTCCCACAGCCAAATTCTCATCTTGGTTGTGCTGTCACTAAAACAAATACCTTCACTGTGGCGCACAGTCATAACTACACGTAAGGTGGACAATTTGCACAGCTTTCTGTCACTTGCTGCCTTTCTTCCCCAAAACGTTCAGAGGAAGCGTGCTTACATTACTGTGTGGCAGAGTGTTTCTATAAGGTCAGACCTTGGCTTCCACAACACTTGCGTAGACTTCTTCCTTTTGGAAATGCAATAGCTCCTCTGCCTGGTCACATATAAACACTGTTGCTCTGGATATTGTCACAGGTGTCTGACTCTGAAAGAGATTTAATTTCTTTTTGGCAATAGCAAACCTACTTGCTAACACAATTTAGTGGAGTTTTAATCAGTGCCACCAGCCTGCTCACAGAGCAGCTCCCGGACATCTGCCATACATTTCTCACATCTGACAGGACTTTTCCCAAGGCACATGCCATTTATCAAGGAAGGCGTGTGATGTTGCCTGTTACCAAAACCTGTTCTCTTAATGCATGTATAATGAGGTGTCTAATGCATTGTGAATAGCGGTGCCTAGCCTTAATAGGCACAGTTATGCAGTAAATGATACCATAGATTTTTCAGTCATCCTGAACCAAAAAATGCATATATATTTGCATACAGTAATAATTTTTCAAATATGATTCAAAATGAAATAGAAGATTTTTCTTTTAATTTTTACTTTGCAGCTCTATAATTAGAGGAAAAAAAACCCAGAAAAATGCACTGTCTGTCACTGTTGTGGTAATCTTAACACTGAGAAATTCACAACACCTAACCCCAAAGAACTCATTATAACTGAATATTATAAAGCTGAAAATAAACATTTACGGAGAGGATGGAATTGTTAGAAGTGATGTATAAAGTCAGGGGGAAGACTGTGCTGATCTTCCCTGTCACCTCTCTGATCTCAATACTACAGACAGTACTTCTAACTAATTCATGATTTTTGTTTGTTCTGGGCAAACTACAAGTTCTTGCCTTCTGGTATATGCAAGAGTCCAAGACCTACAACTTTTTAAAAAGCAGTCCTTTCACCTTCCCTGTTGTGATCAATATACATTCTCCCTTGCTATCTTTTTTCTCAGAAGGCTAAAGCGCTTTCTTTGCCTTTGCTACGCAGCATTTCTGCAGGCTGAAGCTGCTGTTGGGACCACATCATCCTCCAAGTCCAGAAGCCCAGGGTGCAGAGCACTGCCTTCTCCAGTTGCAAAGCTACCCAGCTCTGTATTTCTCCAGAACTATGTCCTTTGATTTCTGTTGTGATTTAACCTCAGCCGGCAACTAAGTCCCACACAGCCACTCACTCACTCCCCCCTCGGTGGGACAGGGGAGAGAATCAGAAGAGTAGAAGTGAGAAAACTCACGGGTTGAGATAAAAGCAGTTTAATAAGTAAAGCAGAAGCTGCACACACAAGCAAAGCAAAACAAGGAATTTATTCCCTACTTCCCATCATCAGGCAAGTGTTCAGCCGCCTCCAGGAAAGCAGGGCTCCATCACGCGTAATGGTTACTTGGGAAGACAAAATGCCATAACTCTGAACATCCCCCCCTTCCTTCTTCTTCCCCCATCTTTATATTGCTGAGCAAAATGTCATATGGTATGGAACACCCCTTTGGTCAGTTGGGGTCTGCTGTCCCGGCTGTGTCCTCTCCCAAGCCTTGTGCGCCCCCAGCCTACTCGCTGGTGGGGTAGTGCGAGACGCAGAAGTGGCCTTGACGCTGTGTAAGCACTGCTAAGCAGTAGCTAAAATATCCCTATGTCATCAACACTGTTTTCAGCACAAATCCAAAACATAGCTCCATGTTAGCTACTATGAAGAACATTAACTCTATCCCAGCCAAAAACCAGCACAATTTCCTATTTCTTTCTGGGATTTTCCTACAGCTATTCACTACAGACTGCCTGGTACAAACAACTACACCCCTGCTTAGTGATTTTAGTAGCAGGAACCTCAGAATAGTTTTGCTTAGTATGTTTCTTACTGGGAAAACCTCCTCATCCCTGCATATTTGTCACCAGCAAGGGCCAGGCTCTCTTATTTCTTCCTTCACAAAATGCCTATTATACAACCCCCAAAGAGCTGCAACGTGTGCCTTACTGGGTTCCCACTGACCTGGCGTGCAGGGCTACAGCCGCCTCCTTGGTTTATGACTGTGGGAAAGTCACTTCACTTCTGTGAGATGTCATCTATTAAACTGGAACTGTCTTTGAGACTAAGTAACCCTCTGCCACCCCCTGCATAAGAACTACTGCTTCAGCATTTGACTGATCTGTATGTTTATGGGATTAAAGGATCTGGTTTCTCTTACTAGGTCAGTTTACTCTTTTGTAATTAGCCTTATCCTCATCTTACAATTAGTCTCACACCAAAGCCCCAGAGCTTATTATGTCCTGAACTTTGGAAATGTTCAGATCCGTATCCCACTGGTGAAACTGTAAACACAGTTTGTAAACTTGTACAACTCTGTATGTTCTACCGGCATATATACAAAGCACTTAGAACTAGTAATTTAAGCTTGAACATAAGCGTTTCTCCTAACGCAAATAACTGAAAATATCAGCAACAGAGATACTAATCTGAGTTATAGAGATACCTCTTATAGAGACAAATAGCTTCTTTCATGAGGACCTCTATTAGATGTCCACATTAGATGAGTCATTCTGCAACAATCCAGATGAAGCTCCCCTAAAGTGTAAAACAACTTCTACTTTTATCACCAAATACCTAATACATCACTGAGTATCACATCACATCCTCAGTGCTTTGAACATCCTGGTGGATTTTAGTTGGAATTGACTGGTGTGCACTCGGTGGAATCAAAGGCTACATCATAATCCCAAACAGCATCTTCTGCCAGCTAAGCTGTTTGTTTCAGTGATCTTCTAGCTTTGCTCATTGGTAACAGAAAAAAAATCAATGCTACTAACACCCATTGCTAATGATGTTCTCTTCAACATCAGTTGGAGCTCTAAAACACTTGCTGCAATCCTTAAGATTATCTTGAATGATTTATTACATACCTCCTCTCTTTGGATAATTCTTGACTCTGGTATGACATCTCCCCCAGAAGTTAAACCACAAGCAGCAAGCTATTTACCACTGATAATCCTTCTGGAGCACGCAAGAAGAATTGCTACTGCTGTGCTGGGCTGAATAAGGGGGTGCTAATATGGTGTGCTCTGTCAGCAGGAGTTGCACACAGATTTACCAGACATGATATTACCTCTGCAAGTGTTGTGCCTTATGACAGAATAATAGCCTGTATTGTCTATATACATACATAGTTAGAGATGATGCCCTCTTATAGTGTCTAATCCTCTTCCAATCTGATACACTTGTTGCTGGCATTAACAAATTCCATCCTAACCCAGTCCCCTACTTATGAAGAAAAGGGTGCAGCAGAAGATCCAGGTCTTTTTGTGCACTGTGTGCCACCTGAGGCTGGCAGGTGTCCCCACATAGCAAAGCATCACATCGTCTGATTCTTGGGTTTTAATTTTACCTTGCCACTTGGAACCACTATTCTAGCTACAAAAAAGCTTTATATTCATCAAGAGTCTCCTCAGGCATCTCCAGAAAGCAAGAAAGAAGTCAAAACTTTACAGGATTAATCCATTTCAGTGAAGTTTCATCCCCCCTCTCCCCGCCTTTTGACTGTCCTGCCTTTGGCTCACTCAGCTCATAACATCCCAGGTTTACAAAAGACTTTTGTCCTGTTTCTGTTACTTCACAAAAATAGTAGGTGAAGTGATAGCAAGTTTCATTGCCCATAATCTGTCTAATCCATTGGTTTATCCATTCTATGGCCAGCATTGGGCTGTTGTGTAATAGCTACAATAGCTGGAAGCCAGGTTTTTTTGTTTCTTTGTTTTTAATCTTATTAAAATCATAAACAACTGCAATATGAAAGAATTCCTGAAGAAAGTGATCAAATGCAGATTAGATGATCTGACAGTCAGGTAACTCTACGTCTTCTTGTAGTAACAACCAGTTACTGCTAGTTAACTGTTGTTAGACCTAGTCACTGAACCAGGGTGGTTTTCTAGATGCTGCTCAGCAGCAGCTGAGAAATTGGCTTACAAATGAAGGGAGGAAGGGGTAGCTGTCTGATGGCTTTTGCAGCTCCTTTCTTCTTTGGTCTACTCTGGAAAAGGCATTAACAACAAGGCTGACAACACCCTGTATCGACAGAGAGAGAATTCAAACCACTCAAATAGAAAATCATGAGAAAATTCAGAAAACTGATGACAAGATGTTACTCTCTTGCTTTCTGTAACAGCGTTAGACCAATCTCTAAGCATGCTTCATATATTTTTGCAGCCTTCTTTGCAGTTCATATTTATTACAATTTAACAGTTCTTGCCATTGGAGATATTCTATCTCACCTAACCGTCTACTGTCTAGTCATTCTCCTTATTTTCCTACAAACAACACACAGGGGAAGGGCTGGACATTCTACATGTCGTATTACTGTTGCAAATCACTCAGGCAAAATATATGCTTATGAGAGAGAGAGAGAGAGAGAGAGAGAGAGAGAGAGAGAGAGCTTATGCTTGAGAATTAGGACAACTTAGTTTCATTACACACCAAGTCAAAGAACAGCTGCCGAATCTGATGTTAATTCTTAAAATGAAATATGTGGAAATCCCAGATTATTTTCTTCTATGCAAGGTCTTTTCTTCTTTTCCCCCTCATTTCAACAAAATACTGATATTTATTCTCAGAAGGGAGGATGTTGGCAAAAAGTGCATAGCTTCCAAATCCAGGCATCATGCTCAGCCACATTTATGTAGTACATAGCCACAGTAATTATGAATATCCATAATAAAATCATAATTATGCATAAACCCGTAGTTTCTTCACATCATCCTTCTCTGTGCTCAGTAGGATCTCTCCTGTTAACCGTTATATCCACTTCTCATTTTCTCCTGTCTTTCCAGTGCTAAGTTTCTACAGGGAACACTGCTGTGGTCAGAGCTGTGTACAAAGTTTTTTGCCTGTACACGCTGGATTTGTGTCCAGGGGCTCCTGTCCTGCCCTCCGTCCCCACGTATGTTGAGAGGAAAAGATATTTGGCAAAGAACTTCACAATCTTCACAGCCGGGCAGCCGCCAAAAGAAAACAAACAAACAAAAACCCACAAAAGCCTGTTTCTATAGTGTCTGCAGCCTTTTATTGTTACAGACAGGAGAGGCAAGAAGCAAATATTTCCTCATTTAGTAAATCTGTTGATAACATAATTATTACATCCAAGGGACTCTTGCAACTGTTCTCGTACTCTGTTAAAATAACCCAAAGGCAAGATTCATTCATTCTGTGCAAGATCCCTCCTGGTTTGTTTTGCGTGGAACCTCTAGCTTTAAGGTAATTATCTTTCAGACTGGCTACAGCTGGGATGATAAATCCTTAAAACTGCAAAAAGCACCTAAAGGAAAGTTCAGTTTTTTGATTGCATCATATTAGTTGGAGACTTTGACGCTGCTTTTGCTCTGTATCCCCGATGGACATTTTGAGAAAAAAAATCCCCTCTTTTCTTTCTCTGAGATAAGCATGTTTTAATTTAAGCCACATAAAAATCTGCCAAATAGCCATACTTCATAGCTGCAAAAAGATACTTATTCACCATATTTCAGAGCCACAGGCTTGTGTATTTAAGTGATAGTGCAAATCCTTGCTGAAGGAACTGCAAGAAAGTGGGTGGCATCTTTGAGGAACAGACTGAGTATCATACCCTCAGGTTTTGTTTGAGCAGCATTAGGAGCCGCGTTACTTTTTCTTTTGTCCCAACTGAACAGAAGAAACAAAAATTGCTGGGAAAAATTTCCAGTAAGCCAACAGTTTCCCATGCCTCCCCACTGACTTACTGCTTTGCAGCAGAATAAATGGCTTCAGAGGAAACACAAACTACTCACTGGAATCCGCATCTAGTTGCGTTAAGAAGCACGCCCAAAAAGCTGTGAGGGGTTGTATCAGCTGGCTGTCAGAAGTGCCGATAAACGCAGCATATGGATATTTGTGCAATGAAGCAGAAATAAACTTCCATTTTGAAAGCCTCATCAGGAAACAGCTTGCTGGCTGGAGAAAGGGATTTGTGCTTTTACATTTTCTTCTTGTATCAGGCAGATGTATTCAGCTGCCAAAGTGGCAGACATTATTCTGGTTACAAGTCATGGGGATAGCTTATTGTTTTATTTAATAAAGCTGCTTGAATTATATTTATAAAGAGTGCAGCACAGAGCCATTTGCATTAAGGAAAAGGTTGAGGGTTTTCAGAGAATGAGGAAGTAGCTTTTAAGAAATTATATTAAGGCTTCTGAACTGAAGCTGGACTATCCAGTTTGGAGGTGCCTGCATCAGGAATTTGCTTTAGTCCCAATCCAGAGTTACTTTAAAATTGTTTAAAAGTGTCTTTAAAAACTTAATCCAGGATTTTAACCTATAGCTATAGCTGTCTTAGCCTTACTTGAAGCAACTAACGTTTGAATGTAGCACCAATAACTCTTAAGAGCTTTCAAGACATAGGGCTCTCCCTGCTGGCATCCCAATAACCAGACCTTGGCTAAGACTTTGCTGTATGCTTGGGCCAAGCAAACCTCTCCACCCACTTCAGCCACACAAGCTGCTGTGAGAGGGTCCCAGACTCACCAGCAAGAGCAACCAGCAGCAGCCTCCACCTCTCAGTTGGTGGGTGTCCCTTCCTTCCCCCCACCTTTTCTTTTCTCTCTTACAGTGTAAATGGGATAGTTTATATCAGCTGAGAAGGCATTCCTAATCTGGGTGGAGAGTTACAGTTTTCAGGTGACCAGCAGTAATTGGTAGTGTGTGCCGTCTCCCTCCCAGGTCTGGCACAAGGAGCTCAGGGTAGATCAGCCAGCCAGGGATGGAGGAGTGGCACCCTCAGCCACCCGCTGCATCCAGCTGTGCTCCAGCTGCTCGAGTTACTCTGTCATCCACGGTTCGCATTTATTCCCGAAAGGGTGACAATGACAATAAATCTATTCCATCCTGGAATAAAAGGAAGGAAGGACAGGTGAAGTTTGATAGCTATCAAAAAGAAAGGCTCACAACATGAGGAGATAACAAAGGACATCCAGCAAGAGAATAGTTCACCTTTGTAGTAACTATACAAAGTAAACAAATGCACTTCACAACATACATTTGTTTTCCTTTTTATATTATCTGCAGTCAATGTCCAGGGTCTTCCCTTGTTTTTTTAGTATTTTGTATATTTCTTCTAGAACTTTACTGCAGACACCATCGTATAAAGCAAAATTTATTGTTTCTAACTCCCTTTACTATCAATGTTAACTTCACATTTATGTTCCTCAGATCAGCAAGGAGGAAAAGAAATTGAATGACTATAGGAAATTCCTCTGGTAATACCCATTGCTCACAGGCCTTCTGCTTTATAGTGGCTGTAGACATGGCACTCAGAAGCCTGTAGATGATTGCATTTTGTAGCAATAAATGCTCCTTGACGTATGGAAAATACATTTGCCCTCTGTTACACACCTGGCCTTTGGGTTGGACCGAGGGAAAAGCTGGACACGTGCAAGCACTCCATATGGCTAGGAATTTGCTGGCACACCCCGTCGTGCACAAGGGGTGGGAAATACTTCAGCCGCCCCGGTTTGTGCTTGTGGAGGCAGGTTTTAAAGCATTTCCTGCAAGATGGAGGGAAAACTGGAGAAGAGCTGTTTTACTCAATCAAATCTCAACATCAGGACTGATTTTCTGAGGTACTCAGTAATTTCTACTCACGCTCATTTTCATAAGAGGTCTGAATGGCCAGCACTTTACAGAGCCTGAAAGGACTCATGGTTATGATATGGAAACCTTTCAATCAGAAGGTAAAACCAAAACCGGTAGGAAAAGAGAAGGAGTTTTGACTTTTTGTTCCCATTCGCTTTCTGACATCCTTTTGGGGTGATGCACTGAAGTGGTAACCTCTTCCTAGGGCATCTGCACAATGTATCCCCAAATTCTTGTAGCTGGACAGGCAACAATAGCCCATGTGTTGACTGAGCACTGCAAGGCATAGAGTTAAAAACTCAGTACACGATCTCTTTCAGTAAGGAACAGAATTAAAAGTATTAAAATTAAGTCAAAAACCATACGAGATACAAATGACAGCTATGACAGGAAAATGAGAACAACTTTCATGTTTTTATTGCTGCCTTAGAAGCAATTGATAAACAGTACACTTCATATATAAATGAGCATGTGTCAATATATGACAACGAAAATAAATTACAGTGACATAGTATTTAACTTTACAAGGTTGTACAAAATTTCCAAATATGAATAGATTTCAACTTAAAAATTTGAAATAAGTTAAAACTTCAACTATTCTGAAGACTTGAAAAATATACATACAATTTCACTCAATCACATCATTTACAGTATATTTTTTTTAAGCTGTTTAGTCTTATACACCCATATATTTTTGACTGTATTAGTGGAATATATCCTGCTATATGCAGCTTTACTGCACTGGGCTAGTGAAAGGGGTTCCCTGAGGGCACAGAACAGGCTTTGAGTGTTTATATTTTAAGTAATTTGATTACATTTATTAACTAGAAATACAAAACCAAAGCATTATTTATCTGCCCTATAAAGAGAGACTGATTCATCTGCTCTTGCTAGAATTTCCATTGATGCTAATGAGAATTTTGAAGAAGGCTTAACAGCAGGATTGAGCTAAAATAAGTCTGTTCAGCCAGGATAAATTAGGTCATATTATTTAATACATATTTGAAGAATATCTGTTTTGTATTAGATCTCATTATAGGCTGCATAACTAGTCATGGCTACGCACTGAGATATTTGCTTCCACAACTAATAGGAAAATATATTTGATATAGTACTTTAAAGTAACAGGGTGGATTATGGATCAGTATTTTTAACACCTCAATTATATGCACGTGATTATTTTATTAAATTTTATGAAGATTAAAAGCACTGGACAAAACCCCCTGTCTGTGTGCGTGTGATAATTGAAAATGCCGAGGGTCTAATTCAAGCTGTAAAATAAGGTAAGGTAGAGGAGATTCATACTGCAGCTCCCGGTACCTAAGATAACATAGTTAACCTGAAGCTGGTGCAAACAGACTCTGTGCACCGTCAAAAGGGCAAAAGCTCGCTAATGCAGAAACCATTAGAAAGGAAACAGAGAAAGGAAGAGGTTTGAACAAAGTGCCGTAAGTGTGAGAAAATTGCTCAGTTGTCAAAACTACAGGAAGACACTCGTGCAGCCAGAGCTGAGTTTTAAACTGTCTGCAATGAATTCAGGAAGAAAGGAAAAAGAAATCCAAGATGTCTATCTGTGCGACTGAATTTTTCTCTTCTTTGAATATGCTAAAATATCTATCAGAATGCTGCATCGGTAACCTGCAATCTTTCCTCCAAACAAATAAATGTTATACGTACATCATTTAAATGAGAAAGAAAAAAAGAAGTCATAAACGGGCCAGAGATGAGCAATTCCTCATTTCCATTTTTCTCATAATGCTATTGAGAATAAAGGCCACTGCAGTTTACAGTTAGGCTGGAAATGATTTTAGAAGCCAACGTTTTTGTTGTGTGACTACGCAGCCGGAAGGAGGAAGGGAAGTGGACAGAGATATATGGTCACTGATGGCTCGTTGTGCTTGCTCTATGTTCTCCCAGAAAGATTCTTTGCAGGCTTGTGCCCGGTGAGAGGAGGGCGCGGGCGGAGGTTTGGGATGCAGAGGGGCGGCCAGGCAGCGCAGCCCCACGCCGTGGCACAGGGGCCTGGCCGTCTCCTGCCCATCCCGGGGGGGAAATGTGCATTTCAAGAAGCACGGTGGGAGGAATTCTTTCCATCAGCTGGAGCTGGGCTTGGATCAGCCCCCAGAAAAGGCTGGCATTCGCCACCGCTAAGAGAGCACAGAGCAACCGACTGTGTCATTAAGTGAATTAATAGCAGCCAAAGAATGTAGTAGCATATGAACGGAGTCAAACTTTCCTCCTACAAATCTACGACTGCAAAGAGAGTGGTCCCAGGCTCAGGGGAATGACAGTTTCCCCAAAGGAAAGGATCTACACGGTGAAGACTTCCAAACACTTCCTCGAGATTGTTTACCCCTCTTGCAACTTCTAATCTCCAATTACTTTAATCAAAACAATTACATTTTTCTTAATTGCTTGTTCTGTGTTCTGCCCCCGCGTTGGGTTCAGAGAGGAAAAAAGAACATGGAAATACATTTCAAAAGTTCAAGGAACATCTAGTGGTTACGTAAACCTTACCTCACCAACTGCTTGGCACACAGTGTATTATTGTACAATCAGATATGAGTTTTATATCACATAATTTACTTTTTATCTTAACTAGCAAGCCACGCTATGAGCAGCAACTAAAGAAATGAGTTTATCAGCTTATATTAATGCAATTGTTATCAGGGGCATACAGGGTAAAAGTCATTTGTAGATTACAATAATATATTTGCAAGGAAAGTTCCACACGGGAAGGTGCCACCTGATTAGGTTTATGTGGAGGGTTAAAAAAAAAGAAAAAAAAAAAAGATGTTAAAGCATCTTGGCAGGAGAAATCCCTTAAGAGCACAATGTTCCACCGTGATAGTTCAGTGGGAGCCAAGTTTTGACAGCACATTTTGGGCTGATACCCGGGCAGTGAAAGGAGAAATGTGAGAGCCCACAGGACACTTGACCTGGGTCAACGCGTTCATTTTTCTACCAACACGTGGCCATCCACCTTCTGCCCTCAGGACTGCGGTGCTGGCAGTCATTCCAGAGGGGAGGATGCCTACAAAAGCATTTGAATCTGTCTCAGTGTATCTTCTTTTACTCTTGTTTTTATTAGCTGAGAAAGCAAAGATTCCTTTAAAACATTGCTACCGAGGAAAACAATTGCTCTCCATCATTATCCACCTCTATTCTTCCAATTAATGTGCTAGTGGTTTGCAAACTGTTGTCAATATGAGCTAAGAATGATTATTCTTTCTGAGAGTTTACCGAGACACAGGATTTAATTAGTCAGCAGAAGGACTGCTACGCAGTAAGGCAGCTGTTAGCAGAAAAAGAGCAACTTGGTCAATAATTTTAAAAATGTTAATATTTTTTATAGTATTTAAAAGGATGGCTACGACTAGATCAAGATACCAGACTGAATGAATGCTCAAGCACTGCCTTTTTATGCAGCAGAGATCAAGATACCAGACTGAATGAATGCTCAAGCACTGCCTTTTTATGCAGCAGAAGGTGAGGTTCCCCTTTCTACTGCTTCCTAATTATTTCATCGGTTTACTGTAAGTTCAGTTCCACTGTTGTTGGCTGAAGAAAATTGGCATTTGATAAGGAGTAAAATTACAAATCTTTTTTTATGAAAGCGACTTCTGGGCTGCTTAATTACTGCATGTAATTTGCCCATATACTTCAAAATCAGAAAGAACCAGGAAAACATCAATTTTTTTTAAATATTCAAGCTTTAAAAATATATATTCAGATATTGTCTCTGGAACTGTTTTTGCTCCATAATCAGAAGAACGGCACAGAAACCTTTCAAGTAATAGGGACAGAAAAACATATCAGGCGTCACATAAAATATGTTCATCAGATTCCTGTAATGTTATCTCTATTTCTATCACAAAACTACCCGCTATCTCCAAATAGAAGCAGGAAGCTTATGACTCTCTCGTAACAACTTGTCTTGACTGGTGCAGCCCACGTCCTTCCCCCAGCGGGGTGGAAGGGGCAGGAGCTCGCTTCCAGCTTTGCGCTGGGCAGGAGTCCCGCCATGGTTGGCGCAGGGCTCTGGGGTGGAAGAGGGGCAAAAATCCTGTGATCGGCACTGAGGCAGGAAGAATCGAGGTAAGAGTCAACTGGGTGAAGGGACACCTCTAGAAACCCAGGGATAATTCGTGTGAAGAAAACTATGTCTCCTCCCTGACCTCTTCTGACATCTGCAGCTTACAACTGCCAAACTTCACATTACATTTAGTATTTTCTTAGTTCTTTCAGAATGCAATAAATGGTACATCATGCTTTTTTAAGCTTTAACTTTTGAATAGACACTCGTGTGGATTGAGTATATAGATTTCAATGAACATTCCCTGTGCAGCTTGCTTCTGAGAGCTGCTGTGAATCTCCAGTCTTGCTTTGGAGTTCACCTCTAGCGACGGACACTGCGTCAGCCAATACACAGCGTACAAAGTGCAAAAAACCAAACAAACAAAAAAGGCACACATGCTTATTAGTTTAAGTTTCTCTTGCATTCAATCATGTGCTAATTCTTCACACTGATAATTGCTGTCTCACAGCAGGGAGCAAAACACATGGGCTTAAGTCTCCTCAGACAGTAGCGGTAACTGTGGGGAAATGCGCAAGTATTAATGTCGCTATACTGCTGAAAACAAGTCTGAAAGGACCCTCCATCGTATTCAGTGAAGGGTATGGGCAGAGCAGGAGATGAAGCCTCTTCTGTCCTCATACACAGAAGTTTTTGTTCAGATTAGCCTATGGTCAAGAAATCACACTCATTTTGAGTAAAGGAGCCAAATATTTACTCAGAGATACTTCCACAGCCTGAACAGTGGAAAGGTTTTGTCCTAATAACAGTCAGTTGTAAAATAAACATCATAAAAGAAGATGTGAGGCAAGCAAATGGCATGCATTTCTGAATCAGAAAAATTCACACCACTGGAGGAACAAAGCTGCGTAACTCCAGCTACACCTGATTTCATATAATTTTGCAGGTGCTAAAAAATAGCATACTTCTATATTGATAGTAGAGGGTACTGAATAGGTATATTCAATGGGTAGGTATTGAATAGGTACATTCAACAGGTATATTCGATATGTATATCCAATAGGAGGGGACAGAATCCATAAGAAAAATGAAGTAATGAGTGGAGAAAAGTACTGAGCGTGAGGAAATACTGCACAGGTCTGTTTCTTGTGATGTCTCCACACAACGCAGGGTGCAGCACTGTGCAGGGTTCAAAGTAAATTGGGTTGTGTCTTTTACCCTCGTGGTGTTAATTGGTCTGTGTCACAACGATAATAATCCTTAAAGTGGACTCATTAAGCACAAATTAATGAAGGCCACTTCCTCATCCCTTTGATATCTCTAGGCTAGGTAGTATTCCAGAAGTGACTACAGTTGCTTTGTTAGCCAAAGATTTCCATCCGGAAGAAAAATAGTCTCAAGAGGACTGGATATTTTGAAGCCACATAATGAATCAGATTCTTGTCCAGAGACTTTATTTCCATGATAGCGTAAAAGATTTCAGAGCTTTTGAATATTTGAGGTAAATTAGCCATGCCTCTATGACTGATTTGAAAAATAAATTTAAGTTCTCTCTGCACAATCGTGTCCTGTGCTTTTCTGATTATTAGCCATGGTCAAGTAATGATTGCCAGAGCATTTCGAGCATTCTTGCATTCCAGATACTGCACTAAATAATTTTTGTCCTGAAGAGAGTGAGAATTGCCCATCAAATTCCTGGAAAATGCATATGCACCCAGATAAACAAATCCTGCTTTCACAGTCACACCTAGTCACTCAGCGCCAGGCTGCTGTGAGGAGGACCCCTGCACAGAGGCCTGAGGGGGTGTCAGGCTGCTATGCCAACAGCCTAGCTGCTGGTGACGCCTGCTTTTGGCTTACGGAATCATTCGTGTGCTGAACTTTTTTGGGCGCTGTTTACATGTGTTTATTCACCCGTATGCAAGGAGGATGTTCACATCTATAAAAACTTCCAATGTCTTGGGGTTTTTTCCATGCTTTCTGCCAAGTTATATAAATCGTATAGCTTCACTAGCTTGGAAAAAAAGTTAGCTCTCCTCACCACAGATGAGCTGAATGGTTTTATCACCATTTTCGGAAGACCTTCCCTGAGGCCAGCATCGTACATCCCAGTAAAACTCAGTTAAGATTTTATTGTTTACAAAAACAGAAAAGGGTGAATGATCTAGATATACTGTGCATTTCTCAGTCCTACCAGGCAAACGAGGTTTTTAAAGCTTGCACAATTCCACCCATGGGACTGGCAAATGAAAAATACTATTCCATGCAACAGAAAGGGAAAAGCAATAGGATGGGGTGAGGGAAGATGATAATTTTTTCCTCTCATTTCTAATGGGAGGAGTGCTGTTCTCATTACCTTGAATAATTTGCAGTGGTGGCTTGCTTTATTTTGCCTTTATATATTTGTGACATTTGTCTCAAACTGTTTTAATAGTGGCTGGATTCCTGTACCCATGTTGAGAAACTAACAGTGATGTTCACATGAACGTAGGAGTTTGGAAGCCCTATTTCTCTTATGTCAACTTAGATAGAATCTACTGTTAGAAACAGAGGCCTTTATTTTCCTACTTGTCAAAGCCAGAGTGATTTTGGTTAAGCTACTGGAGTTAAATCTAGTGCAGTATTGATGCGATATCTCAGTAAGTAGAATCTGGTCAAGCATTTCTAAATTTTGGGTAATGTCTGAAAAGCCAGCACAATACACTGAAAAACCGCATTCAGAAATAAAGACCATGCAATTGGAAAAACATGCACTAAGGAAAGATGTGGAAACTCTTCTTGCAGCTAAGCAGAGTAGACGTAAACACAGTTCCACTGTTCAGTTACAACTGATGAGGCATCAAAGGCAATGTGTACCATGGCTGACAATTTCAGCATAAGCTTGTATATACATCTGTATGCATTGCTCTAGATGTGCATGCATCTCTCTAGATGTATATACACAGTACTATGTTATACATGTGTATCCTTCTGAGATATACATAGTGCATAGAGATGTATAGGTACTATACGCATACCACACGATGCATGTTAGAATAAGCCATGAAATAGGTAGCACTTATCTGTTTTCCTGTGTTACCAGTACTCCTTCCATTAAACAGCCTCTGTCAGGGCCAACCGAAACTCCCCTGAGCCTTTTTAATATTTAAAATCAAGCACAAAATCCTCAAGTAAATCTAGGAGAGTATCTGGCAATAATTACAACACTCTTTCTTGAGAAAAAAGTTACAATCTATGTTATATTTTGAATGTACAATGTGGGTGGTGAAAAGTAGTGAAAACCCTGAATGCCAGTATGGCACAGTTAATGAGTTTGCCAATTAAGACGGTGAAGACCTGTCAGTGACATCAAGTACTGTGATGATCAATCTCAGCCAACTGCGGTGCCACAGTGTATGAAACAGAATAAACACAGTGTATAGTCCCAAACATCCCTACTCGTAATCTACTTGTTTCCAACAAATAGCACAATTGGCTTAGCTGCCCCCGTCTGCTTACCTTAAAAGTACAAAAATGACAGACATTACAAATTAGTATTTTCCCCAATATCTGTCTAGCAGCTCCTAAAAGTAGAAGTGGGAGACTGCAGAACGTACAAATGATCTATGCCTGATACAAGGAAGAAAATCCTAATTAAGTAAGGTTTTAAATTCGATGAAAGCCTGAATGCCATATATGCTTTAGCTAAGCTTCCAAACAGAAGTGCTTGGGTATCACGGCAGTCCAGTTCATGAGACAGAAAAGACAGCCATCGTTATGAACACCTCAGCTCCACCAGGTGTGTGTACATGTCCTTTGGGTTAACAAGAAGCAATCTACAAATATGTATCACTTTGACCTGCTCCCAGAAGCAAGTACAGTCGTATTTGCATGGTTAAATACATAAAAGACAAAAGGAATATATAAAATAGAAAATCAAAGAAGCTGGAAGCAAGTTATGAAAAGAGACAGTAGGTTTACACAGGTCAAAGAACATTCAGAGTTACCACAATGAATACGTATGATTTTAGAAATTTTCAAATGCATTAAAATACATGATGATTCATGAACTGGATAAAATTCAAGCCAGCGGGGGCTTGGCAGAATGTCCTTAAGGGCAGGTCACCCCCAGATGCACCAAAGAAGGTCACGCTCGGTGAACAGCCAACTTGTGGTACTTATTTCTGACTTATTTCTGCCAATAAGGACCTGGAATACGCAGATCCTGCTCTAGTCCTTTTTGATAAGTCTTGTACATCTTCAGAAAAGGAAGTATCAGACTGCAACACTACAACTGCTGGAGCTAGGAAAGTGCCTTCTGATAGTCTAAGAGCAGCTTAACTTTGCATAGGAATATTTTGAAAGGAAAGAAAAAAGCCTGATACCAAGACAAGCTTGTAAAGCACATTTTATGAAATGAATCCATTTGGAGCCATTTGGAGGAGGATGAGGGTTTGGAATCTCAAATATCAATTTCAATAGAGATGCATAAATAGTCAGATGGTCAAGGGGGCAAGTGAAATGCAGTTTATAAATAGCTTAGCATGATACTCCATGACTATCCCTACCGTATTTATGGTAGCATGATGATAACCGTATACTCAAAATTACTGATGCTGCTGATCAGGGGAAAAAGATAAAAATTTCCTTTTGCTTTGATGTTTGCATTCTGTAGAGGCATTGGGACTTGTATTCACTTCTTACACATAGGTTTATAATGAGACAAGACTTAGAATATTCTTGCAGAAGAAGTAAGGAAATATAATAATCAAGACAATAAAATAAGAAGGTCACCAACTGCCTCAGAACATCTGTGTGAGTATCCTCACAAAACTGCCAGATTCCTTTAGGTCATTTATTGTTCTAGATATATAGATGCACAGGTTTAGATCCTGGGAACTGCTCAGGCCCTTCCTATATTTGTTTAGCTTTAGAACAGTGACACCCTGATCTGTAGTTTAAATTTGTAGGAAGTGTGTTCTGCTGGGGTAGGAGAAAGTGCTTCATGCACCATGCACCTGTCCCTGGATCTTTGGATCAGACATTTCTCACAGCCTATACTGGTATGGAAGCAATAAACTTCTACTATAATTTTACATCGAGAAAGCCAAGCATATATTATAACCTATTTTGTTGTCTTAGAGCTGTTCAGAGGCTGACAGTGATTGGGGTCTATTCCATAAAGCTTTCTCCACACAACCCAATGCCTCCTGTCTGGCTATCACTCCTGATTTTTCGATCCTTTTCATATGGAGTCTAATCTTGTAATATTGCAATTAAGGGGAATGATGCCTGGTCTCTGAAAAGCCAGCTTTCCATGTGAGGAGTGTTAATGGGACTGAGCTGTTTGTCTGCCCTCAGAATGATGCTTTCTATCATGTTTCTGACTTAATTTTCCTCAAAATAGATGAAATATTACATCATTTGTACTTAAAAGTCGTGCTGTGTCAGATTGTACTTTTTGGTCTTGCATTGTTCTTCTGCAACCTATCATGTACGCCTGTGTTCACAAATAATACATCCACTTGTGCATATAGCTAAAATTTTTGTGTGTACATGGGTTTAAAGCAATCACATAGACATATAAAATACAAATTAATTTGATCCCCACTGTACTTGTAACACAGCCAAATTCTTAATATTTTATAGTGCATATTCCATTAAATAAATAAGAACTAAATTGATCTATGCTACAATATGTGTATACATACACATTTTATGATGCCTGTAAATAACATTTTAAAGCCTGTTCACACATCAAAAGACAGGTTGTTTATTTCTCTGTTAAAACAATCCAAGGGTTTAACTCTTCCTATTATGTAAACAGTGGTGACAGCCGCTTTCAAGCAAGCTTAACTTCATTAAAAATAATAGTTTCCCATTGTAAAATCAATACTAATATACCATAAATCCCCCTGATGAACTCTGGCTTCCTTACATGCTCTCACATTTTGTGTATTAGGGGCACAGCACTACTCTAGATATCAGAAGATAATAATATGGCAATATATATAGATATAGATATATATTTAAATATTAAAACATTAGTTAGGTCAACTTGAGTAATGAATATATTTCAAATATATGCTTCTTTCTATAAATAAAGATCATTAATTTCTTTGCAACATGGGTGCCTTAAAAGTCTTTGGTTGTATGTGGTTACCAAACTGGTAAACCGATCCTGGGTATCTTTAGCTCAAAATGCACTTCTGACATATAGATGAAGCTTTAACTTTTTTCGTGTTTTATACTAAACTTGTACTTGCAGTAGACTTGCAGTATCATTTACAAGCTTACCTTTAGGCAGACATTTTAAACAACTCATACAAAAGAAAGATTTGTATGTCAAGAGTATTTGCTTTAGTGACAAGAAAGCTAGGTATACTCTATTCATTTCTCAAGCAGACCTTTATGAATCACTTTTAGAAGGACACTACAGCTGAAGACTGAAGAGCAATATTTATCAACATTAAATAAAACATTTGGTGAAGTATGTATAAATATTTCTTCATATGAACATAACACAAAATTAAATAGTTCAGATACACAGACACCATTTAATATATTTCCACTGTTGTCAAAATCATCTGTAAACACCATCTCACACTGAATACAAAAGCAGCTTTTACATCAGTTCTGTGTTCACAACACTGATGCCCCATTGTAAAAGAAGATATTTGTTTTATTTTCAGCAAAATAAGAGTCTAAGCAATAAAAAAAAGTTTTGGTCAGTTCAAAGGAGAATACAAAATTATCTTTCAACATGTAACTAAATTAGACTTAGAACAATAGTTTAAAGTACAATCCTTTCCCCAGGGGATCTCTGACTTTTATAAATCACACTATGTTTGGTGCAGACCACATCACAAATACCAGGAAGTACTGGTCATGTCTAAGCTATAAATATTAAAGCCCTTTTAAAATCTTCTTTATCAAAAATTGCCAGGTAACAAATTGGCAATATCCACGTTTTTCATAACACCGAATAATCTGGCATTAAACAGATTTAGATGCACTTCTCCTCATGATTTTTAAAACAGATTCTGGAAAAGAAACACTTTAGTGAGCATCCTTCATGTATAAAAAGTAAGCATTTCTTTTACACAAATCTTTTGCGTCCAAAGATCACCTGGGCAGACGGTGCAAGCTGAGGGGCTCCACCAAGTTTGGACAAAAAATTACGTCTCGAACTTTCATTGGAAGCTGTATGGATACTGAGCATCGGATCTGAGCTGGCTGTGAGAAGAGTGGTGCATCCACATGGTGCAACTCAAGACAAGGCACCGCAGTGTCCGTACGTCCCTCAAGAGCGGCACAGCCACCCAAACACGAAACGGGGCTCCTGCTAATGGCTGTGTCCCCCCGGCTCCTGAGCAACCCCCTTTGAGCATCAGCACTGTGTGGCCCAGATGTGGGGTCTTGCCATCCTACACCTTACAAAAGATAACCAAAGATAACCTCATACTCTGCCCTGAATGCAGCCTTCAATTCCTTTCGACTTCGTGCCTTTTAAAGAGGTGTGATCACTTTGGGGAGAGATACTGTGCTCAAGATTAAGGTTTTACTGGGCACGTGCCCCATTATAAAACTCCGTAGACTGTTAGGCTCACAGGCTATGTTTTGGTTCTCTCCATTTGAGATGTGAACACCATGGTTTGGTTTCAAAGATAATCCTGAATTTCAGGTGGCAAATAATGAGATATATATTTGTAGTATGATTTTCTGATTTTATTTTTGTTTTAAATTTCACTCACGTGTAATTGTGATGGGGGGCCCTGTAAAACCTAGAATGATAGATCACCTCTTTCCCGGTATGTGTGTATTTTAGAGGTGTGAATGTATGTTATGCATACATACACACTCACACACACACATATCATGTTATCATGAGCTGCACACATAGATACTCGGCAATCAGGAATCAGGGGTACAATTAACAATACATCTGAAGAGAAGTAGACAGGAAGCTCTATCTGGACAACAAGAAGCAATTTTGCAACCTATACAGTGTCTCAAATAATTTCATAAACCTGTTTCGCTAGCTTGCTACATCTGTACGTGACTTGAATTCAAAGTTGTTGGATTCCTTAGAAACAGAAGAGTGGGGCTAGCTAGATGTGCTTACCTGAGATCCCAGAGTTGATTATAATCAAAGAGCTGGGCAGATCAGTAATGGGTTTATAATTGCTATACAGCTTCTTGCAAATTTGTAGGAAAACTTTATTAAGTCTTTCATTCCTTAGTAAAAACATTGAAGTTTGTTAGTTTTTGCTGACTTGCAGCAGACTTTGCAGACTTGATTTTTATATTAAACTGGATTTATTAAAAGGATACATAAGCCTGGCAGCTGCTTTCATGTCTTCATGTTTAAATGTTTGAATCAGCACCCTGGAACCACCCTCCCACCCCACCCCATCCCACCCCACCCTATCCCATCCCATCCCATCCCATCCCATCCCACCCCATTCCATCTCATCCCATCCCATCCTGTCTTGTCCAATCCTGTCTTGTCCAATCCTGTCTCATCCCATCCCATCCCATCCCGTCCCATCCCATCCCATTCCATCCCATCCCCGCTTCATTATTTTTTTAAATTGTTTAAAAAATACTATTCTATGAAGCCTCCCTAGGGATCCGCTTATGAAAAATGACAGACTGCCTTTGCTGATACTGCTGTTTGCGTCGTTTTCGTTTGTCACACTGGCACAGCAGTAGCATCTTGAAAGTGTTTCTGAATGTTTTGTTACACAGTGCATAGCACACGGGGTTCACCGTGCTATTGATGTAGCAAAGCCAGTACCCCAGGTTCCAGAAAGTTTTGGGGATACAGCTGCAAAAGGTGTTCACCAGAACCATGATGTTATATGGGGTCCAGGTAATGATGAAGGCAAACAAAATGGCACTGAGTGTCTGTGCCGCTTTCTTTTCTTTGATAAGTGACATTCGTTTTCGCTTTGTGATCTGACTTCTGGTCTTCAAGGCAAACTTTTTTGCCAGGGTTGCTTCCTTGAAGGACAAGGGCAGGGCTGCAGATGTCTTGGTCACTGATGAGATGCCATCAGCAGCTGTGGCTGTCTCTGCTGACCCTGGCTGAATTGGAAGCTTAGAAAAGCTCTTTTGGAAATTTCCACCATCCTGAACACTTTTGGGAGGGTGCAGTTTTTTAGGTTTCTTTTCCTTTGATTCTGTGTCGGATTTCTGCAGTTCATCCCCTGACTCATGCAAATCTTCTGAGGAGGGTAGTTTTGTGGAATTGAGGATGGCGCTGTGACCAGGAAGCTTCAGTACAATTGAATAGATGGCTCTGGTCTCTGCAGCGATGTCTTCTTCGTCAGAGGAGGCTGAATTTTCAAGGGAGGCAGCAGCATCGTTGTTATTCCAGCTGTCACTGCTGCTGTGCTCTTGGTCCCCCTGGTCTGCATTGGGTTCCCAGCTCTTCATTGTGAGCCAGAAGTGGCAGCGTCTGTATTTCCTTCGGGTGGAGCGTTTCATGCTCTGCTGTTGCAGCTCGTAGCTGCTGCAGCTCCGGGAGCTGCCTGTCTGGTGTACGAAGCGTGCTGCCTCTGCTTCACTGCCAGAAGCCTGTAGCCCTGCTAACTCTTTGGTGCGTTTCTCAGTCTCCTTGTAGATCCTCCAATACAAAATACTCATAATGGTGACTGGCAAGTAGAAGGCAGCTATGGCAGTGCCAAAAGTGATGATAGGTTCACTTAGAAACTGGATGAAACATTCATCAGGAGGCACAGTCCTCTCCCCAACAAAATACTGCCAGAACAAGATGGCAGGGGCCCAAAGAACAAAAGAGATGATCCATGCTAAACCAATCATCACCCCAGCCCTTTTGGTTGTTCGTTTGGCTCTGTACGTAAGCGGCCTAGTGATGGAAAAATACCTGTCAAAACTTATGACAAGGAGGTTCATGACAGAGGCATTACTGGCGACATAGTCAATGGAGAGCCAAAGATCACAGGCCAAGTTTCCCAAAGCCCAGTGGTCCATGATAATGTATGTGGTGTAAAGATTCATCGAAATAACACCGATGATCAAATCTGCACAAGCAAGACTCAACAAGAAGTAGTTGTTGACCGTTTTCAGTTGTTTGTTAACCTTAAATGCAACAATCACTAGGATGTTTCCTATGATGGTGACCAGTGCAAGGATCCCAGTGAGGAAAGCAATTAAAACTACTTGCCAGACAGTGTGTCCACCCAGAGGGTCTTTGCTTGTGGCATTTAGGGACATGTTTGTTGGTTCCACAGTGGAGAAAGGAAAACTCTCTGTGGTCTGAGGCAAATCATAGCTGCCAATGAGCGACGCTGCTTCATCAAGTAGTCCTGGTCTGTGTGAATCTCTCTTCCAGAAGGAGCTCACATTTGAAAACAGGGGCCAGGCTGAACTGTTATCTTGCATGATCATTGTGGCTCTCTGACATAGTCTGCAGCAGAGAAAAAACAAACAAAAACCAAGTGAACAGGTGAAGATGGTAAATAGATAATCGTTCGCATACTCATACATCAAATCCCGTTAGCACTTTGAAAGATGTCTTTAAAAGCCAAGGTGACTGTGACACATCCCAAGTCAAATGCGTTCATCAGCGTTACAGCTGATATTAGTCTGAGCTCTTTGTAGTAATCACATAATGTTTTCTTAAAAAGCTTCAGTCACAGAAGAACCAAAATCCCAGGAGAATTTGAACCTGCAGTAGTATTAAAATGCCCCCTAACCCTAACTGTTAATTAAAACACTCCCTGGTGGATCTGCCCTGAACTCTACAGCTCAACAGCCCACTGTCCTCGAGCCTTTGAAAACTAAATGCCAGATGCATGCAGCCACAAATCCTCCAAGTTTTAATCAATGTGGGTCCCTGGTGCTATCCTGGCACTAGCAAAACACAGGCCCAGCCTCGGCTGCCTCCAGCTACAGCTAATGACAAGCAAAAATATTCTTCCGTCTTTCCTTAAACTATAGAGAGACAGGTCAGCCTTGTTTCACTGTGCCAAGCTACTCAAACCTGTGAGGCTGCAAAGATCTTTTCATTTTCATCTACATTTTGGCTACCTGATAAAGGTACTAAAAGTTCTCATTAGCACTTTTTGCACATGCCACTACTCATTTTTCATGACCATTTTTACACTTGGACTAAGGATTTTGTACATCTAATGACTTCAAAATGTCTTTGGGGCAACATGTTAAAATTTCCTTTGAAAATGGAAAAAATGTTTGGCAGATATATGTCAAAGCAATCATTAATCACTTTAGGAAAAGAGGAAAAAAGCATGAAAGGGATTCATAATTAAGCCTTAATCCTTTTCCCCAAGTACTTATGTAGACATGCTCAGAATAGGAATTTGCATTTCCCTTATTTCATTAACTTCTGTGGTCAACTGACTAGTTTCATTGTAATAAATCGGTTATATCATAAAGAAGAAAGAATTCTGATGAAAAAGTCCATCACTGATCGTAAATATTGAACAAAATATACATCAAAGAGAAATAGTTTGTTTGTTTTCTGTGAATCCTTCCAGAGTCAATATGCTATGGCATGAGATAATAATGAGTATCACAATGCACTGGTGTTACGCAAAATATTTACCCAAAAGAGGAGGTTTTGGTTTGGTTCTTTAATTAATTTCTAAATTCTGTTTTCTCTTGAACTGTACTTGGTTTTGTTAGCAAGCCATTTTAAACAGTGCAGTTTCTTTGACATAGGTAGTAAACAGACCAGCAATTCCTTCTCTTAGGTCATGTACAATAACTAACACAAACCCCCCCATATTTTGATATCTAGCATAAATGAAAAATTAATTTTTCTCTTTATTAATAGGAAGACAAGATCACACCGATGCTGCCTTACCCTAATTCAATCCACTTTTAATGCATTCATCATTGTATCATAGAGGATGTGAACATAATAACATAATAATAACAGTAAATATTGCTCTGGGAAATCACAGTTAAACTCTTTTCCTGATGGAAAGATTGAAAATTTGGAGCAACTCAAACAATTTCTAAAATGAAAAATGGTAAGAATTTTATAAACTGTAAACCAACATTGATAACTTTGATTTTCTTAAAGTAGGTTGAAGCTAAAATTAACTCTTATCAGAAAACTTCGACATTGCACATTTTCTTTGCAAAGTTCATATAAAAGAAATGTGCAGTTTTGCGTGAAATCTCAGGCAAAAAGACATTCTGAAAACTTGTGAAGCCGCTCATCTAAAATGTTCAGTGTTTTTTACCATTTTAATTGTCCCTTTCCCAAGAAAATCTAAATGAACTTTTCTGACACAATTTCACCATGTCCTTGCCATCTATTAGAGAAGCTGTGGGACACAACATACTTGGTTTTTTTCTTCCTCAAGAAATACTACTTCTGACTATGCAGCTCGTGTAGTTCAGGCCACCAAACATACAACAACATGTCCTCACCGATCCCTATCGTACTGTTTCAGAGAAGTTGCAGAAGTCAAACCTGCACTGTGTGAAAGAGATAGACCCATCCCACCTACGCTAATGAAACAGAAGTCTGCAGAAAGTCATTTGCAAAGAGGCAAGCAGAGGTCTGGATGAGAAGCATGCTCTTGCTTTCATTCACACCCCCTCAGACACACTCATACCAGCTCGCTCCTTTGCCTTGACCAAAGACAACATTCATTTACATGTCTATGAAAACAGAGATCCCACATACTCAAAAATTACAAATGAAGGCCCATGGAAATGCAATGTACAATAACGTTCCCCTTTGAGGAAGGCAGTGAAGCAGCATTCAAGTTTGGCTTGCCCCTTCCAATGCATGGGTGAGACAAAAAGACAGTTCGCTTGTGAGCAACCACTTAAGCAAGTGTTGACAATGTTCTTGCCAGTTGTTTATGGGTCAGGGTGGTTAGTCACTGTGGGGAAAAAATCTTTGACTCAAACAGGGTTGCTGGAAACCATCTCCCTGCCTTAGGAAGCAGGCATCTTTTCCAGACCTGTCAGATAGGATGAGGTCAAAACCAGAATAGTATGAGACAGATCTGAAATAATGATATTTGCTAAATACGTGCCAGAAATGATTAATGTTATAGGATGCAGACCTTCCTTCACTGACATTAGGGACAGGGAGCAGAGGATGAAAGCCAGAAAGCATCCCCTCCACAGACATACACTTGTAAAAACTCTACAAGGTAACACCCAACATAGTCAAGTATTGATTAAGAAGTCTGACAGTTAAGTTTAGATGGTGATGATATCATTATGCTGCTTTTTTGTAAAAAAGACAAGTTGGTATCTTCTAATACACAGGAAAGGACCAGGCAGAAGATGCTGATAAAGGAAATGAAACTTTCGCTACAGGGCATAGAATAAAAAACAACATCACTTAGAAGTGATGGCAGAAATAACAGTATTACTACGAAATAAAAATAGTTGACTGTTGGTAGTACTTCCCATTTTCATTGTGTAACAACCATAAACTGCATGTGTTAGCCTCGGAAATCCAGAACAACTGCCACATAAAAAGATACAAATAATCTTGCAAAAATAACGTGTAAACACTGCACTATCAGTAAGTCCACAAAATGATTGTGAATTCTGTTTAATTGTAGACTTTGAAATGGACTTTCAATGCAAATTAAGCAATAAATCTTTTCAGAAGTGCCGTTCTTCAAAAGAATCATCATGAGGAAACCTGGGAAGACCATACTTCAGCTGCAGTCTGTCAGTCGCTGAGCAAGTGCTGGAACCAAACCTTGATTTCTCAGGTCAGTTCTCCCATCCCTGAACTACAAAGCAATTTCTCTAAGCCACTGTTTCAATGAAAACCTGCACAGTCCTTAGCAGTCCAGTAAGTGAGGAAGAGGAGAGACTGGGAGCAACGCCCCGACAGCTCCTTGCTGCCCAGCGTGATCCTGCAAGCTGGAACTCGGCTTTTTAACTCCCCAGACAACAAAGGGACTCCTAAACTTGCATTGACTGGACTATTTGATAAAATGGAAGTGCTAGCAGGACAATGAGCACAGTCCTTTGTTATTCTGACTCTTCTACAGGCTCCTGTAATTGAACTGTTTAATTAAATAAAATAATGTATTCCCCATATATTCATCTGCATAGGAAAAACTATTACTACCATCACCACCACCATAACAGACCAGATCAGTGCAACCGGATTTTCTTCCCTTTAGGAAGCTAAAGCAAGCTAAGACAGCCATCATCTTTCAAAACTGCCATGCATTTTGTGCTTTATAAGAAGTATTACGGGGAAAGAGAGGGCGTCCTGGGTCCAAGAAGCAGGTCCGCGTGCCCTGCAGTGCAGCCTGCCAGCACCTGCCCAGCGAGCCAGGCTCAAAGACAGAATGATGTGCGACCAAGTGGGAAAGCAGCCACAAATATTTTGGTAAAGCAAACACTGCAGCACAGCCTGAGTGAGGCAAACAAACCCAACTGTGAAATGATTATAGGTTTATATACCAGGATAAGAGCTTACAAATCATTGGTATGATATACTACATTACAATTTCAAGCCAGGGTGTAACAAAGGAAACTATTTTTAGCCCAAGAATATATAATTAAGATTACTGCTATGCTATTCACCGTGGTTTGGTATTTTTTGTTCTTGTTTCTGCTTTTTAATAAGACCTTATGAAAGGTACAGGCCAGCGAAAACCAGAGGCAATGTAGGCTTCCCAGCATTATTCAGAAGAGGTGTAGGCACAGTACAGGCAGCAGCTACGCAAACTCTCACATACAGCCTTCCCAATGCACCTCTGCTCCCTGTCCCGTTGCGGGGACTGAGATATTAGCTATCCCACGAAGACCCATTGGAAGGGAAGGAGAAAGCAGGTACAGAAATTATCACTAATTTCAATAAATGGGTACAGCACAGATTTAAAAGCCTGAATTTTTGGAAAAACCTAATTCATTGTACATTGCTGTAAATCGAAAGTAAAATAGAATAGGGTAGGAACAGTTCTGTGACAGATTTGTACTGCATTTCATTTCCCTTTGCTTATTTCATATTTCAGTACTTCACATTTCAGTTTACTATATTTTTTCCATTCCTTAAACCTTCCTATTCACAAACGCACAACCTCTGTGTTTGCAGAGATGTCTGTTTTCTTGCTGTCTTTAAAGGGCTCTGAGATGTGTTTTCCAGGAAGTCAGATGGCACTCGATGGTCTTGGCTCCATGTGAGCTTAAAACCAGCAAGCCATTGCGACGGAAGAATTTCACATCTCATCTGTTTGCACAGACAAGAAAATTGCTTACCTTATTTTTTCATTGTCCTCTGCACTGCTATTGTACACACATTAGCCTAAACAGCAGAGAACTCCATGCAGTGAATTATAAACCTGTTTTCTAACATAAAGAAACCAAGCCTTTAGAATGCTTAATTCAGCTGCCTAAACTAAGCTTTGTTCCAAAGCTAATATTTGGTAAAATAAAAATATATATGAATTTTCAAGTTTTCCTGAAATTATGCCCAAGATTACATATACCTATTTTGCAAATCACACATAGAAGGTTTTTTTTATAAAATACAATAAAGAATTTTAAAATTTTGAAAGGAAAAAAATTAAGATGCAAGTATTCACACTAGCACACATGGTTTTACATTTATTATCTAGCAGCTCACATCACTTGCAGCTCCTGTAGCACAAGATACAGGATTCCTTATGAATGTGTCTGTGATAACAGGAAGCACAGTGTAATTATCAGTGAACATGATCTCAGATTTACCATGACATTTATACTGATGATTAAATGTATTAAACTCAATATAGTTTTGCATCTTTGCAGAATGAGAATACAGAGCCGTAGAAATTGATCCCATTATGAAATATCCTGGCCACTGTCTTACACATTCACAGTAGATACAGACAAATAACTGATATACTTTTATACGTATGTACACATAAGAATATATACATACAAATGTCACATATGACAAAAGTATGTGTACATATATCTGCAGAAGAAAGTATATGTATATATTTCCAGATATACATACATGTGTGTGTTTACATATACGCATATATGTATATACACACACACACACATATCTCTGCATATATATATATACTTTTGTCACATTATTCCAAATATTGTTATAAGGAAAGACTATCTTTCACTAATCTGTTATCAATTTGGTATAGATAAAGCTCAATCAAACATATCCTACTAACACTTCAACGCAAGCTCTTCCATTTTCCATGCATAAAGATGTTTTGCTTACGCTTACTAAAATTACCTAGATTTCATGTCAGTGCTTTAAAGTCATTTTTGTGATTAATGAATTAGATTTGTTTATTATTTGCTTACTGTGTTGCTGCTGTTAGCGTGTGAGGCCTAGCGCGAGCAAACTAGGAACTCATTGCTTTAGTCATATGTGCTGGTTTTGTTACTTTGGAGAGAGTTTAGAGCACCTACTGCACAGCACCAAGCTACCTGTGGTCAGCAGAAGGGAGCATCCCTCCCGCAGAGGAGAGGCAGGGGGACATTACCTCAAGCGTTCCTGCTGGGACGCGAAAGGACACCACACCGGGAGCACCTGAGACTGCCCACCTAAGACAGCCAGGGAAGTCGGTATCTAAAGCTGGGCCACGGGAAGAGCCTCTGTTATGCCTTAATTTGCCAAACATCTACCATCTCCTTCATTTGGACTGCGAGGCTTATGTTCACGCTGCCCAGCTGTGCCCGCAGCACCCACTGTGGGCCTTGCTTGCTCATACTCTGTTTGCTTTTACATTATTTACTCCTCCAAACACCTTACTTCATGGAGTATGAAACCTTCACTGAGGGCTTTTATATTATGATAGAAATGTAACTTTGAATACTAATGTGTTTTAATGGCCAGTGATTTCAGTGGAAACATCTGCTTATTGACACAGCTACAAAAGTAAGAATAAATACTGTGTTGCCACTAGGACCGGAAAAGAAAAAAAAGTCTCAGACATATTGCATCTGTTGTCGTTTCAAAAATCCAGATGTGTATTTCTGATCCCTTGTACTTAAGACTTCCATTTAAGACTGAATTTGTTACATGAACAGTATTTTCTCTTGCGTAATTTTTCCAAATATGCCATATATAACAAACATACATCCTAGTCTGCATAGTTAAAAGGATAATGATTTTAATAGCTGTTCACATTTACTGAATAAGTGTTTCTGTGCCATTTATTATTTATTTATTCTTTAGCTTCAGTGACCCAATACTCATTCACTCCATGACTTTTAGTTTCAAAATAATCCTATCTTGAAATCCTCTAAAATGATTCCAGGGAGAGGCTTCAGAACTGAGGTAGCAATCTCAGCTGTGACATGGCCTAAGGGCAGCGAAGGTTTATCACGTGCAGCAGCAGCGGACTTGCTGAAGGAACGGTATTTTTCTTTCTCAGGCACGTGCACTTAGTGGCTATTGTCTGAACAACTCCTACAGAATAAAGCGAAACCTTCAAAAGCCTGAGCTTGGATGTGTCTACAGTTTTTGAATGCTTGAAAACCAGAGCAAATCAGGTCTTGCTTAATTAAGATTATAGTAAATATTGACTATCAGCTCAAACAGTTAAATCTATGAGGTGTGTTTTTATGAAGAGAGGAAATTATTTAAATTCTGGGCAGTTTCTCTTTCACAGAGCTTTATTAGAATTAAATCCCATCTGTCTAATTGATATTGGAGGAAACAGACGTGTCGTCCGAAATGTAGTCAGAATTACAAACAAATACTGAGAGTTTTACTCACTTTGAGCAACCCACTGACTTTGCAGGTATCTGGGGACAGGAAGGTTTGGCTGAAGGGTTGGTTACTATTTTGAATTTAAACATGATATTAGACGAGACGAAAGAAGAATACCAGACATTGAATTATCTCATTTATGCATGAGGGGTGCTTATTTTTTCCTTTGATTAAAAAACTATCCATCTTAGAGGCTTCATTTCAATATTTTATTATATATACAACTTTTTATATAGTACCGCTTAACATTTTGTTATTTATTCTGATGTTGAATCGAAATCATGATCTAAAATTTCACTGTGCACTCAGCCGTGTCTTTATGAAATACTGTCCATTGACTCCACAGATAATCCTCCCAATGAGGTACTTAAAGATCACTTTAAAATGTTGATCATGGAAATAAAGTAATGGAATTCTTCCACTTAACTATATTGTCCACCTAGATGTCGTTAAATGCTAAAATACCTCGAACAGACATGGAAAAATATGTGCCTAGATAGAGAGAAAAAAACTTTCAAGCCTTCTAAGTGAATTTCTCTTACTAAAATGGCAACCTTCTCTAAAAAAATAGTCATGTTTGAGCAAATGAGTATCAAGAACAGCTCATTACCATGCTAGATAAAACAAGTAAGTTTTACTGTATTTGTAATCCAGTCCTACTTTTAGTAATCCTTGCATATATTTAAAATCCGTATGTAATGTCAATATTAACCTTTAAGAACCTTTACAGGGAACAACAGACGTCATTAGCAGACCTCTTCACTATCTTTAACAAACTACTTTAAAACAAAGTAATCAATTGATTATGCTATAAAAAAACCCCAACATTTTTGTTATTACCATTTGTTCACTGACACAATATACCACCAGGGAAAACTGGAAAGCAGTACAAACATTTTTCAAGTATCAAGGAAGACAGAGAACCTGGACACTGAGCTTTAAAGAAGCTCACCTGACACCTGACACACTCTTCTCGATTTCATTTGTCTGCAAGAAGAAAATGAAATGACAAAATGCTGTCAAGCCTTGAAACCAGAAAATTGAAAATATTTTTTTCTGGAAATCCTCTCCATGGAGGGAAAACAAATATCCCAAACTAAAAAACATAAATAAAAACTCAAACCTCACTTTTGATTTTCTGCCTTTTGAAAAACTATGGTTTTTTCTCTGGAAAGTAATTTCATTTTCTGTCAACTTCAAGCTGAGTCTTAGATATTTTTTGACTAATGCTGCTAAAAGCAGATGAGTTCTGCTTTGTTATTTATTTAGGGAAAATAATGAAAAATGTTTATGTTTACATCAAGGTCTGGCAAAGAGCTATCAAAGCCTCAGGTCCAGATGTCATGTTTACCTGGTGTCAGGTCCTGTTATATGAAAGATCTCTAACATAACACATTTAAATATGTTAAATAACATAAGTTTAAAGTTCTCTTGAGGCTGAGAGAATCCTAAAAAGTTCTAAATTGTACTATTGCTGACCACTACATTTCCTACTGTAACTATGGCATTGCACATAAGTGCTAAAACATGCAGCCCACCTACTATATAGCTTTTGTTGATGATGGATAGTTCAGCAATTTTACAGAAGATGTAATAAAGTAACTTGAACAATGTTAGGAAACACTCTATTAAGGGAAATTTATTCTTATTGGCTGTGGTGATTGAAATATTGCTATCTACTACACTCCCTCACTGGACAGATGGTTTACTTAAAAAGCTGAAAGAAAAAAACAACTGTTGAGAAATTTCCGCTAGAGGAGCGAAATTGCTAAGAAATAGTTATTAGCTAATGAAACCTATACAGATATTTGGACACTGGAGCTATTCATACAGAGAAGGAAATATTATGAGAGAAACTTTGTGTCAGAATGTTAGATTTTTAATCATATTGCTTATTATTTTTTTTGAAATAATAATTTAAATCATGCAATCATAACAATGTTTTAAAGCATTTTAGTTTGGTTCCAAGTGAAAATTGGCATAGTGGGTCAGAAAATAACATTTTCAGTGTATTTATTTATGTAATTGTATTACAGAACGGAAATTCCTAACATCTGAGATTTGGAGACATCCTTTCATACTTATAATTTGATCAAAGCATAAAAGCATATGAAATGTGCTAGTAAATTATTAAGGAGTGGATCTATTGCCAGGGAGGTGAAGAACTCTGTATGTGCCCTTTTTAGAACTCATATTTCTTTAATACAATTGTAAGCAAAATGCTATCATATGGCTGAAATGGAATATTTTTTACCTTAATGGAACACCTTGGCAAATAATCAGACAAAAAGGGAAAAATGCTTTGTTTCAATATGTCACTGGAAATACTTGTATACATACCATCTTTCATTATTCACTGCTATATTGTCACTCTTTCCATCTATTTAAAAGTGTAGTTTAATACCCACTAGGTGGCAGAATAGTTATTCAGAAGCAGAAGTGTGGACTTCGCAACAAAATCTTAACTAGTCTCTCATAAAGCCTATGTCTTATACATAGAAATCATAATCAACCAAATTATATCTATTCCTTGATAGGGACAGCAGCTAAAAGAAATGCATGTCATCTAAATATTGGTCTGAATCAAACTAGCAGCCAAATTACTGAAAACCGTGTTTTGTTCTGTGGCACTTCATTTTTTTCCTGGAACAGACACATCTAAAGTCCTGGTGGAATTCTGTAACTTAATCAAAATGGCCCATTCCAAACTCCAACCCTCTGTTCGCATGCTGCCAGGAATTTGTAAGTCTTTGGGAAATCAGTGGTAGCAGGAGCTGTGGATTTTAATGCATGCAAGTGATTGTTCTTTACCCTGATACACACAACTAATTAAATAATGCTCCAACGCTATAGTCTTTTTTAGGTCTTCTTTGCAGGGTTGGTCTTTTTTTTCTGGTTGTTTGCTTTTTTTGAGTTACACAGCAAGATAAATGGAGACACACCCGATGAAAACAGTCCTGACAGAGAGGGAGGAGGTGCTAATGCAAAATTTATCTGGAGTTATTCTACATAAATGCCTGTTGGTAACCCTTGTGACAGAGTCCGCTTCCTAGCAGCATTTCATTAGGTTGCTATATATTTGTTTGCCTGAATATCTGCCTTTTCTGCCCACTTGAAATACATCCCAAGAGTTTGAAGTTTTTGAGCAAAAGCCTGAAAAAATCAGCTCTAGTATAAAGAATACACATTCACAAAGCAGTGATTTTATTCAGTGTGCAGCATGGACCTGCCCCAGCAATTAATCGCAGTTGCACAGCAGAGCATGGGTTTCTTTAAGACCCTCTTGCCTTATGGATGTAGGAGGTATGTAGTAAAGGAGGCACAAGGCTGAGGAGGAAAAAGGAAGGACTCACAGTTAAGTAAGTTAAATGTGGAACCAAGCATATTCCTAATTCTGTCACAGGGTTTCGACACACTACAAGAGGAGTGACTTATGCAGATCTTTACAATGATATCACCTTACTTTGAAAGGATACTGTGAAGCTGAATTTAGTAACGCACAGGCATTCCTCAACTTTTGTACATGCAGTTTTGCAAAAATAAATTATCTTGACCTATATCTTTGCAGGTTTTCGTCTGCGTGCTTCTAAAATGTTAAAATCATTCCAGCGACAAAAAAGACCATTTTTAAACTCGGCAACTATATGTTCATCTACTACACTACCAGTTTTCTACTCATTATCTAGCTAACACACTCATGGTACTCTGCACTCCCTCCTTGTTGCTGTTTCTGAGGATTCATGCATTCTGACACGGAAAATAGAAAGGCATGGAGATACAATTACATTAGCTGCAAAGGTTGCTATCTAAGTAACAGGATTTTGCTTCTAAAATAAGAAGGTAAAGTGGTCTCATGATTGTTTGCATTTGCTCTTTCAAGCCTATAAAACCTGCATTTTGCAAACCCATTACAGTCTAGGATAATCAACAAAAGACTTAAAATCAGGAGTCCTTGCTAAATTAGAAGGAAAACATTTCTCCCAGCTTTGATAGGGTTGCTCAAATGGCAAGTAGAATATGTTACTTCCAGAAAGGAAGTGGAAAGGTAGAAGAAAGAGAATCTGCACCTAGAAAAAATATCTCCTGCCCTTCAAAGGCCAGAGGAATTTTAATGCTTGAACTAAGAATAGGGATGCGCGCTGCATGTGGTTTCACCAAGTCCCATTGCCCCAAAAAAGAAGTATTAATGTTTCATTAAGTATTAAGTATTTCCTTCCATTCACCTGCCCTTATCTTCCAGCCACCCCACTTTTATGCTTTGGTTTACCAGTGAGCCGTACTTTCAGGTTGCTATGGGTCTATCTGACCGATTATTTTTTAGGATCAGAAAAGAATTCCCTATTTGGCTGCCATTCAGCAAGGTATTTTGTTTGTTGTTTTTTTAACCTTTCTTGGCAGTCCTGTAGTGATACATGTGGGTAAAAGCTCCTAGGACTGTGCAGTCTTAATTAATTAAGTATCTGCAGCAATCCGTGGACAGACTCCAGATGAGGTAAATGGATTTTGGATTTCTGCTGGTGGACATCAGAGCAAAGGACAAATGGAAACCTCAGCTGCTGCTCTTGGTACCCTACCCTCCCATTTCTTGCAGGATGAAAGGTTTACTGCAGAAGGGCCAGTGCAGGCTCTGCCTCTTGTTCACCTGCAAGACCTGAGCAACAGCTCCCAGAGATGCTTTAAATTCAGTATTCCCAGTGTGCAGGACTTGTGAGCTGCTTCCCTGTGTTCAGAGAGAAGCTTGTACTGTAGTGTCACTGTGTTCTCCTAAAAAACCTGCCCTGTGTGCCAGGGGATGTCCTTTGGAGAGGAAGAGGTGCAGCTAGGGTTGGCACCCAGGGCCGGGGTACTAGGGGAAAAGGGAATGATCAGCATAAACCACATGTGCTTGTGAAGGCTTGTGTGTTAAAAGCTCCTGGAGCCCTGCACGAAATTTTACTGTACAAACAGCAACAATCTGGATAAAGATAAAAGGAACATGGATTATAAAACACAGTGGAAGGAATGACAGAAGGTAAAACAACTGAATAGGCAGAGCATGGTAAAAAGATTATTAAGATGCAATCTCATCATTCCTTACGGGAACCTGAAGTCAGCATGGAAAGCAGGGAGGGCATGCTGGCAATCATTCCGTTTGGGGTAAGGATTCTTCTACCTCAAAGTAGCAACAAAATCACTTGAAATAAAGACATTTCCATTAGTTGGAGCCGCAATTCTCTGTCATCAGCCCTCCCTCTTGCTATGGTGGCTTACTCTGTAACAAAGTGAGGTTATTACAACCACCGCTATAGTTCGGAGCAGAGCCCAGGTACAATGGAGTGAAGATGTCAAGAACAGCTGGGAACTGTAATCCCCCTCTACAGAAATAAGCATGTTTCATGATTTTAAAATTATGCAAGAAAAATAATTGCTTGAGAGCTGCTGGAAAAAAATGCCTCTATCCTAAGGAACTTAAATTTTTGTTTGTCACAGCAGACATACTATTTCAAAGAGTAGGAAGGGAAGAACAAGGGTTCTGCTAATAATACGAGTATTTTAGAGAGCAAGGTGAATGCACAAAGTTGTTTTTGGCATATATTATTAACAAATCAATGTCTTATTTCTCATATGTGTGACAGCAAAAGTGACAGCGATGACCTTAGTGAAGAGAAGGAAGAAGCCACGCTGCCTCCCAGACTTTCAGGAAACCCACACCTTTTGTTAAATAAATAAATTAAAAAAAAAATCCCTCACCCAGTTACTTCAGTTTTACACCATTTCAGCTGAGACTGAGATCTGATTGCAGATGCTTCGTACAGTAGCATGAAGAACAGAGCTAAAAAGAGAATCAGGTTTCCAAAGAGACCAGGCGTTCCGGAGGAGCCAGTGACTCGGCGCAGCGAGCGGAGGCTAGGTGATGGAAGATAAACATGTGAGCCTCCGAGTCAAGTCCTTCTTCCTGCCGTGCCAGCTGCTGCAGAGCAAGTGTCTGAGCAAAACCACTATGCTTGCTCTTGAAATAGTCATTGCACGGGACCTCTTTAATTCAGTATCTTTTTATGAGAGAAAGGAGGCGGGGAAAACTCATTAAAGCAAAAAGACATTAAAAATTACAGACGAGAAAAAGAAAAGCAACTTGTTCCCAGACCTATCCTCACATCAGTGAATTGCCGTAGCAGAAGAAGGGCACAGATAAGCAGCGGCCCATCTGATACACTGATGCCCCCGGGTGATACCAGCAAGCAGCTAACAGACCCGGTCTGGTGCTGGCTGCGCTGGGAGCCCCAACAGCTCCGTGCTACTTGGGAAGCAGCGGTCGCTGAAAGTGAGCGAGTGCACGGTATCTTAAAAAACCCATAGGCACAAGGAAAATGCACTGCTTGGATTTATCTGTATGTGCATGAAATACAGGGGGAGAGGGCACGTGGAAGGAAACTGGAGTTGTCTCCTCAAGCGGATCTGTGCTGAAATATGATAAGAGACTGAGGTCCACATCCTGACTGGCTTCTCTTATCGTTTCTCTTTAAGTGACACTCATATTTTGGTGATAACTAATAATTTTCATGGGTCAGTCCAGAAGTGATGTGCAAGGCATATAACCATGTTATTATGAAAGTGAACATGTGAATATTGTGTAAACATTTGAAAAACCTTGGTCTTTAGGAGGTCAGACACTGTTGTATTGTATGATTATTGCCAGCAATAGCCAGGCAAGACTGAACAGTGCAGGAATGTGCTGAGCTGCTATATTTATGCACAGCTTTTCCAGCAAAGTGGGATTTTTTTTGTAGCTACAAGGATCCTGCATCCTGAGTTCTTCCGTGCACTTCAACGTATTGCTCTCAGACATACAAACAAACAAAATACGACCACTGTTCCCTGCTTTACTTCCCTTTGTAGTGCAGCAGAGCTCAAAGTTGCTTATACACAAAACCTTCTATGTCATAAATCCCTCATGACTCTACAGATGATGAGAAATATCACATCACCGGTCAGTTAAAACAATGTGTACCCCTAGTTTCCCAGGAAGGAAGCAGTTTTTAGCATTTTAGGTTTTGGTCCAAGAGAGCTCCTGATACTTCCTGCTAAAAATGTTAAAAAGACTTTTGAGGGCACAAAACACAAGATGCCCAAGCTCCTCCAAAGTAAAAAACAGTGTAAACTGGGTGTTCACGCTGTCTCTGCTCTGAAGCCTTATCTTCTCTTCTGTATTGGCTACATTGCCAGTTTAATGCTGTCCAAATTGTTTCAAGAGTATGAGCTTTCAAAGAAGACATATTAGGACAAGTTCATTCATATCAGGACTATGTGTTGTTTTCCCTTGTAGCACAAGATGACTAATTTAGATTTGTAATGGTAAATTGAACTATAGCTGTGAATACGAATGCAGGACCCACGTCACTGTCATACAGTCCGACCAGAGGGGCCAAACAATGACGTGGTGGTGCGGTGGTGTAACATCTGGAAGCAATGTTTAAGGGGTTTTTGAAGATGAGGCAGCTCGGTATCCCTGTCCTGTTCTAAGGTAGATCCATAATCACTGGCTGCTGGCTCCTTTCAGAGACATAAATACATACACCAGACGGAGCTCTGCTTCTTAGGACTGCACAGCCCAAAAGACATTTCAGGGAGACATAAAACTGGAATTTTTTATCAAATCAGCATTAGCAATTCTGAGCAGAGATCTGCTCTGGTCCCTGAATACAATTGTTACAATATTGTTACAATAATCTACATTACTTAGCATCATTAAAACATGCATTATTTATTCATTTATTTATGTTTTAAAGGTGCATTTGGTCTACATGAGATCAGAACCAGCTATCATGGGTATAGATACCTCCAGTAGTGACAAACTCCATCATATCAGGTTTGTAACACTATCAGGGGGAAAAACTAAGGTGCATCAGCCCAGGTATAATGGCATCTGAGGGTGCTTTTATTATTTATTTTGTGTCTGCACCACTGAGTATGAAGGATTTAATTGAATTGGTCTATCATCAATACAGCAGGATTTTCTAGATTTTTTGCTGTATTGTGAATTTATCATCGAAATGGTGCTGGATTTCCCTGCCATTCTCAACACTGTGTGCCAAACATAGATTTTTCTGACTAAATGCTTAATGAAAATTAAAGTATTGGGGTACCTCTCCATCACTGAAAAGTATCTATTGACTTTGAATAGGCATTTAGCATCCCGTGTCTCTAGCTTTTTCAAAAATCCTACCCTTAATCAGCAAACATGGCCCAATTTCAGATATTCAGATTACCTGCATTTCTACTCAAGATGATGATGAATTCATACAGGAATTCCAAGATCTTGAAGGAAGAAATACTAACTTAATTACTGACGCTTAATAATATTAATTATTGCCAGAGAACCGGTAAGACTTTCAAAAGGCAAAATGTATCCATGAGGGACAGTTCTGAATCACAGTCACTCTGCTATGTATTAATATTTACCTTAGCTTTTGAAATGGAGAGTAGTGCTTAAATCTCACCATAGCCTGTTTTGATCTCAGCTTGCTTTTCAAAATGTCTGTTTACCCCTCAATCCCTCTCGCTAATCTTTATTGCTGTTTCACAATGTTTCCAGCTGAAAATGTATCCATACAGTCAGTATCCTCCAAGCTCCAGTTTATTAGTGAATACAAATAAGCTGCGACTCTTTAGGATTCATGTAAACCTATCAATATTCCCATGCTGGCTGTGCTTTCAACTGCAAGAGAAACCTTCCACATCTGCAGCTGTAGCATATTAAAACTCAAAAATGAGGGTTTTGATAGCACTTGCACATTTCTGCCCTTTCATCCGTCCTTTATCATTCATTTACTCACAGGAGGAAGTGACTTTTGCTGCCAAGGTAGAGGTAAATTGTGTCAGACAAGGGCAAAACCCAAAAAGACTCATTAGTGTACCAGAGGAAACAATTTCTGAGACATGAAGTGTCAGCAGAAATAAGAGTTTCTACTGTTTCACTCCCATGACCTTATTCAAAAAGACGTAATAAACCACATCATAGCTTTTTGCCATTAGAAATAATTTTCAAATTATAGGACCTAGATGAATCAATGTTTCACTAGAGCCTCTCTACTCATCAATATTTGGTTTTGCTTTCATAAAAAAGAGAAAAGCTCTTCTGAGAAGTAGAAATAAAAATGTGTGTTCCACTTGTAGAAACGTGAGAGTTGGGAAATAATAAATGCTGACGTAATTGGAAATATTGTCCTTAATTCCAATGCTGCAAGATTTCACACTGAGTTTATTTCAAAACACTTTGTTTGTAATTTCAACTTCTTTTTTTCTGTTTGAGTAATTTAGCACATTTGCAACGCTTCTCACCCCTTTTATTTTGTAATGTAGAAAAGAAAAAAAAAAGATTAAAATAAGCCTTAAACTTATACTGAAAAATTTGGCCATTGGAAGAAGGCAAAGTGGAGACATGAATACACATGCAGGTTCGCTGGCAAGGGCAAAGAGAAGGTCAGCTGGAAATGGGGGGGCACACCTATGCCCTAGCATGAGAAGGAAGAAAGAGATATACTGGTATCAGAAGAAGGAAATGGAAGACATTTAAAGCTCCAGCTATAATATAGTCTCTAGTACAGGAGAGTTTCAGGGAATGATGGGGATGTGTCCTACAGGGACAGAGATTCAGGGATTTTGTGCCTGATACAGTGCACAAAACCTCTAGAGCTAGTAACACGTTTGCGAGCCCTTGTTACCCCAGGGAGGTGAGAGGCTGGGATTTTACGCTCTGCGTGTGCCAAAAAAACCCCAGGTATGAGAAGCCAGTGCGGCAGGGTCTCAGGTGCGCGAGGCGAACCCCAGGCTCCTGAGCGCCAACTTCACTGTGCTTTCACTTGGCTACAGTTCATCCAGGCGCACTGCTGGGTGGGGATGCTGTGCAGTAAATACCCCAACGCAACTTCCCAGTAACAGCCCTCACAATACGGCAGGTTGGAGTTCACTCGAGAATGTCAGTGATATTTGATAGGTTTTTTTTCATTTATTCATTGAAACTTCTGGGCAGAAATCAAGCCAAGCAGAAGAACAGGAGACCAAACCCAGAAGCCATGAATCCGAGTAACCAAATCTCATCTGACGGCACTTACAGTGCCTTACCCTGGTCAGAGGCAGGAAGCACCAGCCATAACCTAAAGACATAGGTGGAGAGAAAATCAGCACTGCTAACAAAATGTACGGGGGTAACTGATATGCACGCACACAGGGCAGGATTCTGGGATACTTCATTTTAGCAGTAATTGGAGAATGAATCCATGGGGTTTTCCCTTTACTACCCTTTCCCTTTACTATATATCATTCATTTTCCTGGCTGCGTCAAGTACTTGATCATCTCCCAGTCCGATTCGTATCAATATTATAATCTTTACTTATAACTGCTATTCAAAAAAATCTACATCTCTATTAAATAGGAATATCTTATCGCAAACCTAGGGAATCAAAAAAATAATTTCTCCATTAGAAGGTTTCTTCAAGGCAGATTTTTCCATTAAGGGATTTTGACTGTAATGTCCACTTAACTTTAATTGATACAAGTGAAATGCAAGCAAATTCAAATCACTTAATTGTCTAGTAGGTGCATATTACAAGTGGATGGCAACCAGGTTCTTCTTTCTTTAGGAATTAGGAAGTTACTTTTTTTTTCCTAACGTGTAAAGAAATTTCCAAATAACTCAACCAACTATTTTGGTTCCCTTGAACTTGTAAAAAACCAGTTCATAAGTCAACACTTTCCAATAAAAAGACCCATTCAAACATCTTCCCTTGTATATACTTAAGCACTGAGTCCCTTATGTGTGCCTGTACACACACAGATGCAATGCTGCACGGTTAGAGAAGTCAGTAGGCTACACTGGACTCTGTTCCTAATGGGACTCACTGGTGTGTCATTCTACAAGTGACTTTAATCCCTCATTTTCATAAATAGGTATAAAATCCATTTACCTAATCACAATGTCCAAGTCCCCACTGAATTATTCCGTAAGACATATTCATGCCTTCAGAAGAAAACTCCTTAAAGCTAATAGAAAATAGCTAATAGCTATTTAATTTGACCTTTTTCTTAAAGCCAAGTAAATATCAAACCTTAGTTTGCATGTCTCGATGAAATTTGATTGGAGAAATCCAAGTGGAATAACGATACTTTCACAGCTCTTGAGCGATGCTGTTGCACCTGCTTAGAACGGCCCCTCAACAGGACCCCGATTTTGCGCCCTTTGCTCATGTTCATTAGCGTAGACACGGATAGCGCAGGCAGTCTTAGTGGGGAAATTCAGATCATTCACCGTTGTGAAAAGCTGCCATCAGCAGCATTAATAAATTAGTACTTATCAGCTCAATTTTATGGGGCTTTGCAAGATCTCACTATATGTGCCTGCCGTTAACCAATAAAGCCTGAATTCTGACCTGCGAGGGGGTTTGCGTGGGAGACTCCCCCTGGCTCTGAGTGCAGACAGTCCCGTGTGTTCAGTGGCTTCTCTCTCTTCTGTCCTCATTAGGCTTCTATTAGACAACTCCAGTTCTTCGTTTCCAGGCTGCTATGCATTATCATGCTCTTAATAGATTTGGATTTAGCCTTTTAAATAACAAACAATCCTGATTTCTTTTTAATAATTCTTCTTCTGTTTGCTGTAAGTTCCTCACCCTAATCTCTTCTAAATACACACAAACTTGGGAGATTTCTTGTATCTGTGTTAATATGACTTTTCAGCAAATTTGTATTGACCTCTCATTTTTCTTTCAGCTCATTTCCGTCCATGCAAAACAGGAATAAAAACCTACTGTTCTTATTCATGATTTATTCTAATAACTCGCAGATGCAAATAAGTTCATAAAGTGTAAAGTAGCAAAGAAGGATTATTTTTCAATTGTTTCTTTTCCGCAAAAATGATATTAAGTCTGGCTCATAGTAAATGAAGGAGAGCACTTATGTCCTTCATTCAAAATGCACTCAACAAGAAACAATCATTTCCAAATATGCATGCCTATACAGAAGTGTTTGTTTCCCTACAAGTTTAGAATTGTAGCTTACAGAATGGATTCTGAAAAATTCATTAATAAACTGCATCAAAACTTCATTAAAGATACAATGCACCAAAATTGTTTGCTATATTTTCCACATTTTAACTACCCAGCAGGAAAATAATGATCTGCAAGCTTGTTATTTTCTATACGCTTGGGTGATATCTGACCTTCTGTGCAAGCCAAGATCGGAGTGAATGTGGGATATACATAACAAACTTAACTTTTTTCTTTTTCCTTAGAAGAACTGGTAGCATACATCCACTACTTTTTTTGCAATCAGAGAATGATGAGGACAACCAGTCATGTGGCAATGCACCATTGGACAAATTAAAGACAGTTTAATTCTGTACTATGTGTAGCGGTCAGCAATTAGATGGTCGACAGCCTGAGTGCAGGAAACCAGCTGGACCAAGGGGAAACATTTAGCTCCTCAGTGCTCTGCAGCTCAACCCCACAACACCCTCTGCGCTGGCCTGTGGGCTGAGGTAGTGGCATCCTCACTGCCATTCATACATCCTCTGTGGGTCAGCAGGATCTTACTCGGTCTATCAAACTTATAATTTCATTATTATTTTTTACAGAATCATTTGCAAGCAGAAGTTTGCATGCAGGTCTGTTACACAGCTATGCCATGTATATATATATAAACAGAAACAAATCAGAGGCTGACTTTGGTTTCTTGCCCAGACCTGCCACTCTAAAGATATTTCAAGTATTGTTAAAAAATAAATTCCTGTGTATTGCTTGACAGTTGTTTCCCACACGTTTTTTACTACATGCAGGATTCCCACATGTTTTTATATCTGTAGTCATTTTACATCTGTAGTCCTATTCCAAGATTTTGATATGTCTTCCTTCAGCAACAGTTTTAGAAAATGATTATTGCCAACCGATCTGCTGAATTGTTATTCAAATTATCACACTGTTATATATTGCTGTAGGTTGGCCAAGAATAAGGTTTCACTGGAGATCAAACCAAACCACATCAAAGCAAACCAAAGCAAATCACTGTCCAAATCTGAGCTGTGGTGGCAAAACCAAAAAACCTTTAAACTTTAAGAGGGCGCACAATACATTTCTAAAGAGAATTGTCTGATAGAAACAGGAATGTGGATTAGATAATACATGACATGATCCTCAGAATTGTGATCCTAATTAAAATTTGGTCTTCATTGAGAAAAGCATTTAAGTAAGTTCTTCATGCAGGCATGTTCTTAAATCCAGTTAAGTCTGATATAGATTTAATGTGCCTAAATCTACTATGTTCATAGAGTATGTTTCCTGCAGAGACCACACACAGAGTGATGACTGATAAGCCTGAAAAATAAAGCAACCTGAATGTAATGTTATGCAACTTTAAAACTAAATAAAAGTTAATTTGATTGACGTGTTGTTTCTACACAGGTGCTTTTAAGATTCCAAGGAGTTAAATCCTGCTGATACTGTTTTACTGTTGATGTCCATCAGAGTGTGTTTAAAACATTGTGCTTTATAAAATATTGGAAATTTATTATATAAAGCTCCTAACAGCAGGGTGCAATGTATTCATTGTTTCACCATCTACTAATATTTGGACTTTTTCTGTACCCAGTCTATCCCATACAACAAAATGGTAAAAAACCCCAGTGAAATAATAATGCTTATTGTTCATAACCTAACATATTTCCACCAGCCTACAGCACAACTGATCCTAATCTCATCAATAGATTTTATGGGTTTTTTTCTTAACCTCTCTTGTAGTTCATTAAGGATTGGAAAAGAATACTAGAGAAAAAGGTAATTGTTGAAAAAAGAACTGAAAAAATTACTTCCTTTTGCTGAGTACCAAACTGTGACCATTTAGTAGCCCTGACAACAAATATGGCCTGTGGATCACTTCGCCCTCTCAACACTGGCTTCCGTGAATGGCCAGCCAACATGCACACGCTAAGGAGCCGTTCCTCTGCACCACATCCTTTCCTGACTCTTTGACAGCAGTTTGCTCAAAACGTCAAATGGAAGGAGATCTCCTGAACCAAATACAGCTGCTTCTTACACAACCACTGCAAGAATCCTGGTGGAGGTCCTTTAATCTCCTTAGCCATTGCATGGTTGCAGGATGACGAGATATATTGAACAGAGAATTCAACAAATCATATCAAGCCAATGATTGCTTTCCTGAATCCAACAAAAAAACTCTCCCTTATAATTTCAGTAGCTTATCTGAAAGGTAGTGGTACCACGTCTCCAATGTAATTGATGTCTCATATGAAATAAATCCCTTTAACTTACAGGAAGTCCATCTGCTTCCAGACCTCAGCGTGGAAAATGTTTTCTCTCTGACTTTCAGTATTACCTATTTCTACTGAAGCTTTTTAGAATTTACAATCTAATTTACATATAATTTTGTGATTGATGGCACAGCTTCAAATCGGTGCTCTATGAACTATGGAAAAAAGTACTGGTTACATCTAAAGACAGTTGTAATTTTCTTAGCTCAGTGAAAGCAGATTTGGTTTCCAGGTATCCCTGAGGCCATAATTAATGAATGTCTTCAGGCAAAGGGAGGGTAAAATGCAGACTTTTTCCCAGTATTCTTCATGAAACTGCAAAAAAGTATATGGACTTACCAGTGTAAAAATGGTATAAAAACATGATGGAACAAAGAAAGCTTTGAAGAAGACTCGTTTGGTAGAATGGTTGAAGCAGCTCAAGACAGACCATGGGTAAAACTGGGCACATGAAAAACCCTATTTTTGTTCAGAGGAACTGTTTCTTTTTTGGGTTGGAATGAAAAGCTAATAGTTGGGGTATTTTTATTTGGAATCCAAGCAGGTTTTCATTTTGACAATGTAGAAAAATTGTGTCAAAATATTTTACTTTGATAGTATCATAAAGTGTTTTAAATATTTACATTTTAAAAATATCAGCAGTTAATTAATTAGTAGTTTACATAATGCATTTAGACCCTTTCACATCTAAAATTTCAGTAGAATTGCTATATTCCAGAGAAAGTCTTCATTTCCTGAAAAATGCATTTAGCAGTGGAAATTGCTGTATCGGACACTTTCTGGCCAGCTCTGTCTGTAAGGCTTATAGATGTGAAGTTATCTGTTACTCCGCTGAGATGCAGACACAATCTCATTAGAAATGTTCAAAGTAGGGTTTTTCTGAGTCTCTTTTTTAAAAGGCTTTCTATCAAGCATCAGACATTTTTCCATCAAGCACTACTGCAGTACTGACCTAAAAGGTTTTGCAGGAGGCTGCAGGAGAACCAACTTAATTACAAGAAGACAGTGGGTCTCCCTTGGTGCTCTAAATGGTATACATGCCCAAACTGAAGGAGTGATCCAATAGCACTCATTTTTGGCCCATCTGAAGAATTAGAAGAACCATCACCAAAGAAATTAAAGTATCAACACTCCACAAAGATGTGAAAGAAACCTCTGGCATGATATACAGGAGTAAACCATTACAGACAATAGCAGGATGCTGTCCAGGGCCGGAATCATATATAAGGTTACCCTAATTATACATGTATGTTTTTAGAAACCATTAACATGGTATACGGCATTCAAGTATTGTCCTACAACTACAAGTCATACTCACTCACATCATTCTCATTTGGATTATAATTAAAACCAAAGCTTTCAAACCTCAGATAACTAGTTGGAGCTGAAGTTTTTCCAAAGTCCCAGGTTTTAAGGAGAAAGGAGTTAAAGCGATAATTTTAGGGCTAAACTTCCAATACTTCCAAGTAGATGATTCTGCCACACAGCCTTTTGAGAAGGGAGGGAGTGATCCCATCTGACATCCCTAGCACTGCTGAGGGTCAGGTCAACCATTCAGTCTAGCAGTCAACTTTTTTTTTTTCTAGTTTTAACAGCGGTTATATGACTTTGAAACTAAGTTCGTCATGATATCATTTTCAAAGGTGCTAAGGCTGGCTTTCACCCTGAGCTGTTGACTACTGTACATGAAAAGCGTTTAGAAATCCAGAACATCAAGACCAAACATGGCTCAATGTGAACATCAAACTACTGACTCATATAAACTTTGTTTTAACATCTTGGATTTTAACTGTTTTGTGCCTCAGTTGATCTAGCTGAGTAGAAACAAAAAAGCATTTATTTAATTGGCAAGGCTATTCTGAACTGTAGCTAATTATTTACAAGTGCACTGAGCCTATGTAATTAATTGTTCATTTCCTAAACTCTCAAAGATTTGCTAATTTGTCTTTCATTTTTCAGTATCTCTAAACACTGCAAACTACTCATTCCAAGCAAACATAAAACATAATCCTGTATGGATTGAAAACCTTATTATAAAATCCAGCAGAGTTATAACAAGCACCATCATAGAAGTCATGGATCACCTTTTGCAAGGAAGCAAAACACTGCATGGCTAACCTTTTAAAGCAAGTTAATGCTGCAAATACTGTGGCAGGGTTTTCTTGACAGAACACATTTCTTTCTGAGGGCAACTGCCCAGGTCCTTGAATTCTTTCCTCACCCATACTTGGCAACCTTGCCAGCCTGATAGCTCATGGTGTTGGAGCTCTGCTTTATATCCAGGAGGAAACCTTTTCCTTAGATTGCCACATTGCTGTCACCCCACTGCTGCGAGGCAACCAACCCTGCGCTGGTGTCTGGCCACCGCTGTTAGTGGCAGGCAGACAGCCCAAAGCTGTTCCCTTGTGGCTGCTGAGTCACAGAAACAGGGACTTGCAGTGAAACATGCACATTTTTACCTAAAGGATGAAGGTGTAACTCCAGCATGTTCTGGAACATATCATGGACCTCTAAGCATGGATCTGCAGATGCCAGTGCCGAAGGGCCATCACCCTTCTCACAGGCATGAAGCAGCGTAAGGGGGACAACCACAGCCACACTCATGCCAGCAGTGCCCAGCCCCGCTTCCATCACCTGGTGGGAAAGTGTCAGATTTGGGAAATCTTGTACTCAGGTACGATTTGGATCCAATTCAAATGGCATTGGAAGTTTGTCAGAGCAGAGTGTCAATTATAAGTGACTGCAGTTGGTTATGTACGCACATAACACTTTTTTCCCATTAATTCTTTGGTTTTAGGTTTAGTTTATAAGCTTAAATTAGTGGGAATAAATGTACTCAGGATGTTTGAAAATTTGTATATGTATTGCTCACCTAGCAATTTATTTTGAAGCCTGATCTTACATATTAAAATATTAAAAAGTGCCAGACCATCTCCAGAAACTGCAGATTTAGTATTAAAGCCCCTCATTGCACCCACTGCCCTAGTTCATGGACTTCGTGAAACAAACTTCAGTACATTATCAGTCCATAAATTTAAAAAAAACCTGGTTAAGCCTAAACTAGATTGTTCCTAAGCAATGAAAGAAGACATCGTTCCTCAGTTAAACTTATTCCTCTGCCAAACTTTATCTTTCATTTTTTCAGTTTGGCAAGAGGGATGTACAAAACAGATCACTAGTTTTATCCTTGCCAGAGATCAATATATTGTGCATTTATGCATTTATACAAACACATACATACACTCCAACTTACTTAAACAAAGAGGTTTTGGAAAGTTAAAACTACATCATAACAGGAGCAAAGAGAAGACAGTTTAATATATTGACTATGGGAGTTATTACTACCAATGCCACTATAATGTATACGTGGATTTAAAGACATTGCTGGCAAGATTGCCTCTTTTCCCTCAGACCACATCTTTAACTCCTGCCAACAGCAGTTTATTATCAGGGACAGGTTAATCAAGGCTGGGCATATCATTCAGGAGTGAAGATATGCATGTGAGAGAGTATGTGTATTCATATACACGCATACATATACAACTCTTCTAGAATGCTTTCTTAGCGATTATGGAATATTCATGAAACTAGAACAGAATGGTTATAATTTTTTTTTTTTATGGTTGGCATAACTTTCTTGTACTATTTATACACACCAGATTTTGTTTTTTCACAGCAGTTTTTTATAAGACATGAGTGAAATGGGAAATAACAAGGAAGAGAAATTAAAGACTCCAAAGATCCACTACATGTAGTCATCCAGCTACAACTCTTCTGTGAGCAGCACAAATATATATATATCAGTGAATTTCTACTACAGCAGTTATTAGTTTTCTGTGCCTTTAAATGAGAAGAATAAATTCTTTGTACTGTAAGTGCTTTCCTGTATCACACAGTTAGCTGTCTCCCCTCCTGAGGAGGCAGGCTGCACCAAGATTGCTTACTTGCTCCCTGAAAAATTATTCCAGAGTATACTCCACCCAGGCACAAGAGGTGCACCGGCTGTTGAGAAATAACTGGCTTTTCTCAGCTTGTTACTTTTCGAGTGATTGGTACCTCTCTCAGCACTGGTATCACACACACCTGACTCGGAGAGAGCAGGAGCTGGAACTGCATCTCTCCGCACAAACAGGGAGGCAGCAGCTTTTTCCAGTTTCTATCCTTTCTGCCTTGAGCACCCATGCAAGATCAGTAATATCTAACCTTGAATACGACTTCAGCAACTCTGAGGAAGAAGCAATTTACATCCCCAAATTCCTCCTTCACACTTATGCTTGCAGTTGCCTGAGTTGCCTAATTTTATTGCAACAGCTGTACTACACCAAGCAGAACCAGAATTCCCAAATAACTACTACTTTGAATAAACTTAGGAGTTAGGCTGGGGTAGATTTCCCACCATCTTCTTCCACTGATAGTAATTTAGCTAATGAGGATTTTCTAGATGATAGTGGAGATCCCATATACAAAGGTTAGAAGCTTTCCCTTTCTTTTATGGAGTGCCAAACGCTAAGGATGTTTGCTGGAAACAAATAAACCAGGCAACAACAGAAGTGCTGAGGGTGGGCTGCCCCCGCGCTTAAACTCTCCTCTTGGTTTGCTGCCAGCTTCTGGTTTTCTTTTTCTTCTGCCTCTGTATCTCCATCTGAGATCCCCAAGGGCTCTTCAGTAGAATCCCTGACGCTTCTCAGATCTTTTCCAGCCACGCGGGTTTGCACACAGGATTCCCTGGCATAAAAAGGAACCAGCCACATGTAGCAAATTTGGCTGGATTTCTCCTGCTAACGGTTCCCTTGTACAGATGTAATTCTCAGACTACAATGTACAGATAAATACGATGTTTGTTTAGGAGTAAAGATAATTACTGATATTCTACGACATTCTAGGAAAAAGTTGGATCAGCATACTTCATATTTCTATCACAGTAGCATATATGATTCAACTTTGCTTGCAAATTCTACTTGTAACAAACGATGCCGATTAAGCACAGAAACCAGCGGTAAGTGAAATGTGAACTCTCCCTTCCTGCAGGAACTTCTGACATTCTAATATTTAATTCTGGCCCACCTTTAACATGGGACTGCAATGACTTAGAGCACTTTGCATCTATATAAGAGAGTATTAAGCCATGCACTATCTCTGCAAGTTGTTTTTCATTTCTGCCTAGGCTACAGCTGTCTCAATATTCAGAGGCAAGAAACTTCCAGAACATGCTGAGTCCAGGTGAAAATAAAATTAACTCTCTGCCTATTGAGTAAAATCTATCTGAAAAATTCAGATTGATTTTTGCCAAGAGAATACTCCTACATGAAGTTTTTCTGCAAATATTTCTACTTCTTGGAAAGTATATACTTTCAGAAAAAAAAAAAAATTATCAGCACCTAAATTCCCAACCAGCCAGAATACAACCCAGATATTAAGTATTTGAATTAAATCCAAACAGCTAATTTTGCATATTTTAGATATAAACCACACCCACTTATAATACACGTATCAAATCTGTTTTTGACAGATACTTGGAACGGAATTTCATAGCAAATCATGGTTCACTAGAAATATTAGGGTTCTTTTTTCCCATTTGTTAGTGAATCGGAATCCTCAAGGCCAGAAAGCAAGTGAATTGTGGGCAAAAGCTAAAATAATGAAAAGAAAATGGGTATTGAATCGTTCCCAAGGGACACTGCATTGGCTGCCCTCCTTTACCATATTTATGCAGGGTGGATGGATAGTCCCTGCACACTACCAAACTGCTTCCCAGTAGCATCTTTAGGAAAACCCACTGGTGCTGATCTGAAAAATTTACTATGCAAGTACCTGTGTAATTGCCTATGCAAAAAAATTGTCTACGCAATTGATTTTGACTTCACTAATGGAATACCACTTGCAAATCTGACACTAAGGATACAGAATCAGAGTATGTTTTACAAGAAAGTTAGTGGAATAAAGCAGGAAAGAATTATAAACATCAACCTTCTGAGAAAGTTATTTTTACAATATTGCTGTACTTCACAGTCATATTCATTTGAAACATTAACTCTCCAGATTGACTTGGTAGTTCATAATATTAACTCTGAATTTTGGACAAGTTAAGAAAATAAATTGCCTTGGAGAGATGTCTTCATCTTTTGATGTCTCTCCTTTAATTCTGAATTAATCTTATTTTGGTAGTTGTTTAACAGGTGAACTGAAAACTTCACAAGCAGGAATAGATTTCAGGCTTACGGTTCCATAATTGATTCTGCAGCAGTTGACATCCTTAACACTGTAAGCCTACTTGGGAGCTATGTGCCTCGCATTACTTCAGTGAGAGTAATTTTATATGTTGCAGCAAAGGGAGAAAGCTCTTTCAAGGTTCTGAACTGAAGTTTTGCCATCTGAACAAATGAAAAATTACGTGATTTAAAGATATTTTTTCATACAGGTATGTTTTTATCCTTTAACTATAAATGAATTTCTGTTTATCTTAGACGTTTTCATGACCCACAGCCTTATGTGCATTTCTGTGATACTTCATATTGTAAAGATTGAAAGCTGAAAGATACATCAGTCGTACCACAGTGTAACAGAGAGTTTTGTTCCAGCCAACTTGATCTGTACAAGTTACTTACAAACTAACTAAAGATTAAAGAAGGAAAATAGAAAAATTTGAGGAATAGGAGTCCTTGAGTTGTGAGAAGAGAGTAAGGAAACATATTGTTTAGGCAAAATGACAAGTCTAGGAGAAACACTTAAAATGTTGAAGGGCACCAAGTAATTTTGGAAATTGTATCAGAATCAGCGAGCATTATTATTCTCACAGGCTGTGTCTATATCTTACAACGAAATTATTTGCAGCAATGAAGCACAAGTGTCTCAGGAATAATGCACAGACTGACAGCAGGGGCAAAAAAATCAGTGTAGCTCCAAGAAAAGGAGGATTATATATAGTGTTATAGGAAGGGTACATAATTTTATATGAGCAAGAGGGAAGATTTCCTGGCACCATGAACTATCAGCCTTTAGGATACATCTGAAACTCTGAAGGAAGTTCTTAAAATGCTAAACTGGCAAACTAACTAAACAGACTAAACTGGCAAAGTGAAAAGAAAAGTTCTGTAAGGAGGAAACTCATAATAGCAAGGAGATGGGCTAGAGGGTCCAATGAGTTTTAGACATCTAAAGTTTTTACAAGTCTATGAAAATGTATAGTTTTTTAATTTAATCTGAGAGAAGAGTTTACTTGGCACCTAAATGTTTCGCGATGGAAGAATCCAGTACTAGAGAAATGAAAGACTTTTGTTCTCTGCTACTATAGACTCTGGGAACATATTTACTTTTCCAGATCAAATGTTATGTGCATCAGGAAGAACTGTAAAGGAAAAAGCTCATTTCACAACATTCACACCTGAAACTCAATAAAAATGTGATTACAGATCTAAAAGTTTTCATCTTCTGAATGTCTCTTATCTACAATAAAAAAGGTTTACAACATCTTTTGACAGGACTCACATTTTTTGTGCCCTTCTGTACTTGTCGGATCTTGTCAGTTTTCAGTTCCCATGAAAAATACTTTTCTTGCTTTATTTTTTCAGAGTCAATTATGGTTTGCTTGCACTCATGCAAAAAGTACTAATAACAGTAATTTGAGTAATTGTTCCCACCAATGATGACTTACTGCTCATGGGCTCCATCCAGCATAAAAATTCCTGCTGCTTAGAAAGCTACAGATGCAGCCTGTGCCACGGGAAGACCAGGCTGAAACATCCAGCTCTGCTGAAATAAGAGCTCAACAATGACGACAATGAGAGCTAAAACAGTTCTGTACCAGGAGCAGGGACATTTAGGCACTATTATTTTAGACTATGTGCACTGATGAAGATCTGTGCTTAATGATCTCTTAATCCCATGCTCCCCCAAATTTCTTATTCAGAGTCTGTCCTTTTCCCTCAACTGAGGTTCAATGACAAAATTGCTGTGCAAACCTCAGGGAAGTAATCAGAATATATATATATAACTTTATTTGACTAGTGGAAGTGGGAAGTTATTGAAAACCTGTCTCTGCCACAGCTTGATAACCAGGAAAGAGTGGGAGGTGAAGATGTTAGCACAGTAAGACAGAGATACTGTTCATCTCGCTTAGGTGAAGTGAAAGAGCGTGAACAGAAGTCACACCACTGCAGGTGGTGGCTCATCACGCTCCTGCTGTTACGGCCACACATCGACCGGCCGGTCGGTGGGAGGCTGTGAAAGGGTGAAAACTCTGCTTTTACATCAGCTCAGTCAAATGATAGCCCTCATGCTATAGCGGAATAGACATGTAAAAGCAGTAATCCTAGGCAATGCAGCTCACTTGTAATGTCTCCTGTGAATACAGGAAATCCAGATGACATGGATAGGACCTGCATCAGAGATGTGATTCCACATCTGGAAATGAACTAGTAGAACAATCCAATAAGACCAAGCGTTCCTACCCTGAGTTATACTTCAATTAGTCTGTCAAGACACAGATTTAGACCGCAAACTAATTTTAATTACTAGTTCTTGAGTTTTCTTTTGGAGAACGGTTATTTACATGACCTGTGCAAATTCAATGAAGAAAGAAATGGTGCTGTCAAGTAAAGAATAATCAATGAAAGTAACTAAAAGGAAATACTGAAACTCCAGGTGCATCAGTCCTGTTTCATACACCTTATCTTTAAAATTAGGCAAAGCAATACTGAAGACAATCACTAAAATGCACTTGCATTAATGTAACTACTGCGTTAGTGAGAACTTTATGAACTATAGTCTTCTGTCTTCTGTTGTAAATGACATTTGCATACAACTATTACTAACTGCAGTAAGTCAATACAAAGTTTTTCTGAGCTCATACTGATTGCAATAAAGAAAACAGTCTACTTATAGTGATTACCTCTAATTGCTCATAGTACATCTGTTTCTAAACACTACAAAGCTAAATTTGGAAACTAAGAAGGAAATGTGTTGGGTGTCAAGGTAAAGCCTCTATTGTGTTTTCTATGTGAAAAACATACATGCTGGAAATAGATAATTGCAGTAATGACTCATTTTAAGCAAAATATTTTAATCGTTAAAAAACTGCTACGAACAAGAGATTTCCTGTATTAGCATACGCACAGAAAAAATTCTCAGCATCTGGTAGCTGCTGTTACCCCTTCACTCCTACCTGCCTTTCCCCCCAGTATTAAAAGTGTGACATTACAGTGCATAATTTTATCTTTCATTGTGGTTCTTCAGAGTAAAATGATAGATATCATTAACAAAAAGATTTATTCCTAGTTTTCACACTGCATTTCTTCTCAGTATATACAAATCAATAATCACAAACATACCTACAAAGCCATTTTTTACTTTGGAGCCTGCATACTGAGGGCTTTACATTTATGACCAAATCCTTACAAAGATTTCCTTCTCTGCAGAAAGAAATTTTTTAATTTGTGACAACGTTGTCAGTTTGGTTACAAACTTTGATCTTAGACATCCTTGATGCATTTTCTTCACAAAGTAAAAATGGATTTATTCTACTGGAAATGACATGCTTCTTTTATCCTAGCGTATAAACAAGCTGCCAGCCTAATTGGAAATATCCTTTAAAAAGAAAGTTTGAGATACAAAATTCCTGCAGGAATCAATTACAAGAGCAAGCTATTCACAAACAGAAGAAAAAAACCTCAAAACTGAAAGACCCTGCTGCAAATAATGATGGCTGTAGAACAGTAGACTTTGCTTGTGGATAATAGTTACAAAAAAATGTTCAATGCTGTTACATTTACAATCCTCTCTGTTAAAGCAGACTATTTAAAAATATTTTCTATTTATTTGGAAGTTTGTTTGTGAAACAAAAAGAAAGGAATGTATTTTGTTCACTACAAACAGTGTAGGGTGTTAAACTGTATTCAGGTTCATCTATAGGGTTATGTCCATTTTTTTCAGACAGCAAGAGTGAAAAAAATTGGCAGTGAATTACTTTTAAGACATCAACTGGCATTGTCACATGCTAGCCACATGCTAGCCTAAACTGTAATGGAAAAAATCATGATGAGTAGACTTGCTAGATGACATTTATTTCCGGAGATTTACCAGGAGATGGACTGTGATGTGAACTTGTGAACATTGGCCTGTATCTAAGGGCAGCTGCTGATTACTTGTGAGTTCAAATGCAATACGTATGATTTGGATCTGCAACATTTCCCAAAGTACAGTCAACCATCTCACTGGATTTTCAGAAAGAATGCCTCACATCAGGAGCGACTCTCTTCCCAGTGACTCTTCTGCAAATTACAACCAGTTTCATTGATAATAAAGAGTAAAATACAGATTGTAAAATGCTACTTATTGCTGAAGCAGGTATTAGAAGATTCTAAGTGGGTGACTCATCTTAGCAAGGTATTAGAAAAGCAAGAATAGGTCTTCAGGATACGAAATGTATTAGGAAACAGCTCACAACCTAAGCTGGAGAGCCTACTTCACAACATCTTACCATCTCATGTGAACATACTGCATGATTTTTACAGCTTTGAACATTCACAAACAAGTGTTTCCCATGCTTTGTCCCGCAGTCCTCTCCACCCAACAAAACATGTATTGTTTGGGAAAGCTAGGCTTGAACATCAGCTAAAAGGATCTGAAGAAAGCTGTCTACTTTTTACTCAGGCCTAATTGCCCTCCCTCCACAGTCTTCTCTTGTGAGCCAAGCCTGGATACTGTGTTTTAGAAGTCCACAACGCCTCAGAATAACACAAATCCATGTGTCAACAGACACTCAATTGCCTTTCACATGGATGTGGCTTCTGCACAGATTTCAGCAGACTGCGCAAAGCAAGTGGTAATTTTCCATTTGTGAATGGTGTTGATATAGCAGCAATCAGCCTTGCATCCAGGCCCAGCTCTACATTGTGACCACCCAACAGCAAAGAAGATTAAAGAAAAGAGATGCTGCTTTAATAACAGTGCTGCAGAACTTC
>VFFE01007111.1:2039168-2201759 GCA_008921705.1 Burhinus oedicnemus | reverse complement strand
CTTTGTCCCGCAGTCCTCTCCACCCAACAAAACATGTATTGTTTGGGAAAGCTAGGCTTGAACATCAGCTAAAAGGATCTGAAGAAAGCTGTCTACTTTTTACTCAGGCCTAATTGCCCTCCCTCCGCAGTCTTCTCTTGTGAGCCAAGCCTGGATACTGTGTTTTAGAAGTCCACAACGCCTCAGAATAACACAAATCCATGTGTCAACAGACACTCAATTGCCTTTCACATGGATGTGGCTTCTGCACAGATTTCAGCAGACTGCGCAAAGCAAGTGGTAATTTTCCATTTGTGAATGGTGTTGATATAGCAGCAATCAGCCTTGCATCCAGGCCCAGCTCTACATTGTGACCACCCAACAGCAAAGAAGATTAAAGAAAAGAGATGCTGCTTTAATAACAGTGCTGCAGAACTTCTGGCCATTTACAGAGTCTCCAGCCAGAGACAAGCACGTTTTGCACCGATTTGTATTGGCTCAAGGCATGCATATATATATATATATATATATACACACACCCCTCCAATGCCAGAGCACAGACAGAATAACAGAGGTGCCACTTTAGGCTGTCATTGGCATCTTACCCACAAAAGTTGGAAAATGCACAAGAAGTGAAGAATTATGGGATTCCCTGGCAGAATTAAATGAAAAATCTAAAATATCAATAGACATACATTTTATCAGTCTTTGACAGGTTTTTCAGGAAAAGAAGAAATATGAGAAACTTAGAGAGGTTTGTGAATGAAAGCAAACCAAGTCAAATGTTTCTTCTAGTCCGAAAGAGATAAATAGGACTTATGTGGTTACTAAGTACATTCAGTAGACACCCACAACGGACACAGTCCTCAGCCTTACTATTGAATTTGTATAGGGCCTCTGTACGGGCCACCACAAACCATGCTCTTTATAACAGATAAAACTAGCAATTGTTCGTTTGTGAGATCCAGATGGATTTGGCTTGGTATGAAGTTCCTTTGTATATGTTTTCCTGAAAGAGACTTGAATTCAAACATAAAATCTGTTTTCTGGCTATTTTAGTATATAACTGATGGTAGCACATGTTATTTAGTATGGCTTGCTAGATTTTCTGGTTGAGGGCTGTACTCGGAACTGGGCTAAAGGCTTTTTATTAGTGTAAGCAAAATGAAGTTATGAGGATAAAGCTGCTGGGGATGAGGGCCAGAAAACAGTTTAATTTTGATGTGTTGTGCAAGATTTCGGGGCAGAGTTCTCTACCTTTCTCCCTTCAAGCTAATTTGATCTCAGTGGGGACCCAAGGATTTTTCATATAGGCTTTAGCCTATCGTGATGCTACAATATGGCTGAGACTTGACCACAAGGTATGGGCTGGCTTAAATTTTCCCCTACTTTGCAAACAGGTGACCTAAAACCTGAGCACCATACTGGGGACTTACCAGGGACTGCTCCCACAGGCAGCATGGAGGTGGGCATCCCACCTGCGCAGAAGGTGTATTATGAAGTGGAAGGCATTTCAGAAGATAAGGAGGGAAGATGCTTCTGCATCCATCTATCTTGAAATCTAGATCTGTATACTGAAGACAAGTCAGGGAGGAAAGCATGGCCAAGGAGACTTGTAGATATGTCTAAATTACCCCAGGCAGCAAGTGAGAGATAAAGTGGAGAGCAGAGTTGGGGAAGTGGGTGCCTCAGCTTAGGGAAGCCCAACACCTGTGGTGGTCTTTCAGCACAGTGCTTCTTACCATGGGCTTTAAGAGGCTGTAGAGCCTAAAGCAATGAGGAGCAACAGAGCTCCAGCAGACCTGGAACACCTGTTTTGGGAAAAGTGGAAACTGATAGCAGCCAAATCTTCTATTCCCTAAGTCTTGATGCAGGTCCTAACATAGTAAAGCTAATTGCAAAATAGTAACTATATAAGGATACTTTAGCAACAGCTAGGATATTAAAAATGCTGTACTTGATACAGCTAAGATCGTCCTTGCTAAAACTGCATTAGAGAAATCTTGTATAAGCAGTGATTTTCCAAACTTTGGGGACTTCTCCACTTCTCAAATTTAAAACACAAAAAAACCCCAGAAGTGGAAACATACAATTTCGATTTTAAACTTTCTTCAAATTCAAACTCAATTTCAAAACCCAAGCTCCTTAAGATATGTTTTCAAATTGGAAAACATGCCGATGCAGAGAGGTAGCACAAAGTTTATGCAGCAGTTACGTCCTGATAAGGTCATCACACTTTGACTTTAATTTCTTCCTAAAGCTATACTAGTCTTCCAACAGAACTTTATCGAATACTTTTGTCAAATCGTTACCCAAACATGTGTTAATGAAAATGCAGTTAATCTAAAAGGGTACCAAAAAAGTATCAAAATAGATTGGTTCTTACAATAATAGGTTTATAGAGTGCCTTCATCTTAGACACTACTTAAGCAGCTTACGTGTGTCTGCAAAGTATATTGAGTTTCTAAGACAAAGTGTCCCGATAGGAGCACAGTATCTGTATTAGGGCTGCTAAATACCTGAGGTGATACAATACAATTGCAGGTTCTTATTTACTATATTTTCCAAAGATATTCAAATTATGTATAGTTTACCTTGTGAAAGATAAAATAAAAACAAACAAACAAAACCCCACCAAACTCTGCTCAGCTTTCAAATATTTTATCTTACAGTAATGAAGAGTGATTGGAAATCCAAAAAAAAAGAAAAAAAAACAGAACTGTGATAGCTAAAAACGACAGTAATCTTTCAGTTTTGTTAGAAGCATAAATTTCTGAAGTAACTTAAATGAATTAATATTTTTTTAATTCATTTAAACTACCACAGAACTGTGTCCACAAGTTCTGAATTTTGCTTCATGAAAATGTAGTTATGGTTTCCTCTTAATCCAGAAGACTGCTTTGTTTCATATCCAGCCAGGCGTGCTTGGAATGTCACAGCTCCATTGCACTTGACTGGTCTGAGTTTTTCTGTAGGGTTTTCTCTATTTACATAAAACTTAGGCAAAATTTTGCAATGAAGATCTTAGAAGCACTGGATCACACAGCTAAATTGCTATACAGTAAATAAAAAAAAAGAAGGAACAGTTGTGATTGATAGATATTCTGACTGTAAACGAGGTTGCAGTGAGAGACCATCCCTTCCTTCCGTGTTTCTACAGTAGCTCCCTACAGTGATGGGTCACCCCATGCCTGGTGTCTGCAGTAACTCCAGGCATAGTTGTGCCTTCAACGTACAACTGAACTAACACTTGTAGCCAAAGAAATAAAGCTTCCTGAATCCTCCTAGTGCTTCTCCACGATGGAAGGTGGCCGAACCTGTCATCTCTGCTTTTGTCTGAAGTGCAGAGAAGGCATAGTTACACATTTCTGAGTTCAGGTTTCAGATGTGGAAAGACAAGTCTTCTGAGCTGTGATTTAAACCGATTAATGAGCTTAACCTCCTGAGAAACACAGATTTCACCTCTTGCCACCCACATCGTCCCTCCCTCTTCTCCTCCCCAGGAGATTCCCTTGCTATCATTAATTTTCTGCTCTGCCTAGAGACCATTCAGAAGATGAGTACTAAAAGTTGAAGAACAATCATCCTTCTAAGATGATCAGCACTTGAACTTTCAAGACAAGCATGAATAATCACAACTAAGGACATATGAGTACACATATAGCTGTGGATATATCCACATGTATGGGACTATGGAAGATAGAGCTAAAAGACTGTAATGTTGCTTAGCACGGCCTGGTTTGATGATCATGTGGGGTGATAAAAAGCCTGTTTGTATCTGCCTTACACATACTGCAACTTGCACGAGCTCTGATTTATTTTGAATAGTTCAAAACATTGCTCTCTCCAGTCTAAATTAATTTTCATCAATGTCAAGCCTTCTCTGCATCATCAAGTCAAAACTACACTTTACAGTTGCTGTGACAAACCAATAATTAGGCTTGTTTCATTATCAGAATTATTAATCAGTAATTCATTAAGGTACAATCGCTGCCTACAGCTCCTCCCCTCTAACCACATCCTGAACAGTCTCCTGCCTGACGTTATGCTAAAGCTTGCTTTCCAGACTCAGAGGCATACTCCTGACTCCTCCGTATTTGATTTTGCAGCTTTCATTTAACTGATTTGCAAGGAAGGACGCCCATACAAACCCTACCGCCTTCTGCATACAAACACTCTTTTCTTCCTTTCTCCTTCTCTCACACACATTTATATCAAATGTCCTGGGAAGACAAAATTTTAAAGCTACTATATGGAGGTGAATATTTTTATACCATATACCTGTGTAAATGGTTTCTGAAACATATTGTTTGAAAAAATGCGGCATTTCTTTTCTAATTCTGAGAGGTCACCCAGTCACCACTGAGTAACAGGAGACAGGTATATGATTGCTTTTAACTACTCTTCTGAGTATAGATAACAACCAGAAATATAGACCATGGATTGTTAAACTTCATTTAATTTCTAAAACTATCCACTCCCAGCCCTGATGATAAAGAAGGACTGATGGGTATTGACATTTTCCTTTTCTTTTCTGTCTGCAAAAAAGAACGAGGCAGCGTATGCTGGATATTTTTATGGATACACAGACCTTCTATCACAGTGCAGCATTCATAAACTGTGACAGCTATTTCTACAGGTTGGCAAAGCAAACAAAATAGAATATAGCAACTGTAATTGAGGTTTGTAAAGGAACTTGCTGGAGTGTTGTTCAAATACAGAAAGATTCTATGGTTATTTGCACTGGCTTATTCCAAGAAGAATTATTTTTTCACTTGTGGTTATGAATTCTCCTTGGGAACATAATAGAAAATTTGGTATTTTTTTTTTCCTTATTTCCATAAGGGTCATGTGCAAAATTGAGAATGACAGCCCAGACTTTTATGTAATTGCCTTTTATTAAATGCGAAAGCCACACATGAAGAGTCTGCCACACAGAGAATACTGATCTCATTATTCACACCCTAGGCAATAGCGCTTCTGGTCACAAAAGGAGCCTTTACAAAAAATTTAAAAGTTGTACTGATAGATATTAATGGCTGTTAAATTACCAAAACAGTTTCCTGGCTTGACACATACAACTCTTGTCTCTTCTGGCAACGGCACTGAAGTGCTCAGTACAAATACTGCTTCTGGAAACACAGACTTTCACTTTCTAGTGCAAATACGTGTTTTGTGCTTCAAAAAAAGACATCCAAAATGACCCTATGGATGAATTTGAAGTATTTAACTGTGCTGCAGAGATTCCTGCCTCCTTACCCTTATTTATCAGATTCCCATATAATGTCTAAGAAGTCACACTTATAGGTTAGTTTCTCAGCAACAGACATGTAAATATTTTCTTTGGAATGACCCAGGAGGAGATCAGCCGCAGGTTCTGTGGGCACCGCTCCTCCCCTGTTGCTGCCTCGCTTCTTTTCTTGCCCTCGTCTTCCTCAGAGCCTCCTGGTGAAGGTGTTGGGAAGTTTACGAGCGCCCTGGCAGCACTGCACTTCCGAATGTGCATCATAGCAGATGAAATCCAAACCTGTGTTAATGCTGGATCTGTCTGGTGCCTCTATAACCAAATTATTATCATCTGTCTTTGATGTATTGATCTCAGTTTTAAGTATGTTGCCAGGTTTTCACGGTCGCCATACTCAGAATAAATACTGAGTTTGAAAATAGATCAGTTGCTTTTGAAATACCTAAATAGGAGCCAGATATCGTTTTTAAAAAAATTAAATCCACACAGTGTTGATATGGCTTCAATGCTTAGATGATGTTGTCCACATGCAAATGTTGCAAAACTCCTGTAAAAAATCAGGCTTACTTTCTGAATTGTCCTTCTAACCAGGACAAAGGAGGAGGAGAATATGACAGAAGAGAGAGTTTCGCTCTCCGCTCAGCTGGAGTGCTACGTAGGAAAAGGAAACGATCCTGCAGTTTGGAAGTGAGTGTGTTACACGGCGCCGCTGGCAGACTGCATCGCCGGGTGCAGCAGCACCGCCGGGCTGAGCTAACTGCTCCTCTCCTCCCTCTCTTGAAACATAACCTTGACAGGAAACTTTTGTTTTCTTTCAAAGCAAATTGAAAAAACAAAGCTGAACAAGAAGCCATGTGGAGAGGGCACGCTGGATGAGGAGGCTGGGGAGAATAAAGGGAATGAGAGCAGAAGAGGTGAGAAAGGCTTTAACATTTCAAAGGAAATACTCTTGTCACCCTTCCTCGAGCTGCTCTTTGCAGTGAGGTTGTCAAGGATCAAGGCTATATATCAACATGCGCGAGTCACCTCAATTCTGACATTTCCTATTTTTGCAGAGCTTTTGATAGTGGAACACTAATAATGGACCTTTTAACATGGAGTTCAGCATGTAATTCTGATTTCTAGCTCTTCAAAGATCTAAAGTCTGAGTTCTTTTGAGGAATCCTTTCATTAAGGATTCTTTCCTGATTTGTCCATACAAAAATGTATTTACATTTACATGCTGTACTTTCTACATGCTGTTAGTCTGAGTATATTGACCTATTTTCCATTTTTGCTAGACACGAGGTAGTGATACATTGTGATTGTAATTTACTGTAAACATAATAACAAACTTAACTGACAACAAATAAATATATAAATAGTGGGAGTCAAGGACTCCAGGGATCACAAAGCCTGCGAGAAACCAATGCTCAGAATACTGATTTCTGATAAACAGTAATAGCATTAAAATATCTCTCAGTCTGACATTTGGCTGAAAGTTGCGTATTGATTGCACTGAAGTGATTCCACAAAAACTTGCTGAGACAGGCAGTGCTAATCAAAAAGAGAATGAAAATCTTCAACAGGAATTTAATCTTTTCAGAAAATGGACAGTAGGATGAATGTGTCTTATACAAGCTTTTAATTATTTCTAAATTATCAGCAGTCTTTTGACAATGAAGGAGGTGGATTATAATGGCTGCTCTAAATGCAAAGGAAAACATCTTTGCCAAATGAAGGAAATGTGCATTATTGCAAGCCTGTATTGATCATGCAAGATGAAGAACATGTCGTTAAAAACGACAGAACAAATTAACCAGTTTGATAAAACATGTGGCAGCTCCCTGGATTTGCTGGCTACTTTACATAATTACAATAGCTCTTCAGCAATGTCACTCTCCATAGATCATGTTAGTCATTTTCCCAAGGCACATCAATTCTTGCTGCTTTTCCAATTTACCTCATTTACCTCATTCCTATTTACTCAAGTCTCCTCTTTCTTTTCTTACCCTTGATCATTACCTACTGTTTCATGTAAGCTAGTCCTATTAATTCATGGCAGTCATTTCAGGAAAACAGAAATGTGAACCTCCACTTCTGTAAATACCATACGCAAACCAGCAGACCTGCTGCTGTGCTCCTGTTTGCCGAGGAAGTAAAGCCCTGTCGCCAACATTTCCAAAACTGGAATCTAAACCTATGCACCTAATGAGCGTAAATCTGAGCTGCTGATTCAGAAACTCTGAGTCACTCTGTAATTGCTGGATCTCCCAGGGCACACAGAAAGCACATGGACCTGAAGTCTTCATCCAGCCCAACTGAGAGACACTGCTGCCCCCTCTGCCACCTCTGGGTCACTTGGCTACTCTGGGTTCATCTTCTGCCTGCAGGGAAACAGAGGGCTGACGGCGCTGGTGTTTCAGGTAGCAGCAGAATACGTCACGATGGGAAGGTACCTCCTCATGAGTTCCCAGGAAACCTCACGGGAATACCTGGGGCTCCTTTTGCAGTATTTCTACCACACAGCCCCGGTACACCTGCTTCCAGCCTCGTGACAGTCTTTTAACACCCTAGGATCCCAATCCAGCACAATTTCCTTTCAGGCTATAACTACCTTGCAGCTGGCTTTGTTTCTATCTACCTCAAACAAAAGGCGACTTTTAAAAAAGGAGTCATTATTCACAGCAATACTGTGTGCTGAACAACTTATGTCCTCCTCCTGTTTGCCTGGCACTGGGTGCAACACAAAAAGAGAAGCTGTGGCAGAACTATCGGCTAAACTTTCTTTCCTATTTTGTAGTTATCCCTGGGCTGGGAACAAAGCAAAATAATTAAATGGTCTAGTTTGGAACAGACAAGTTAGCCCCATCATAAATGAGAGAAAGCCTGACAGCAGAGGAAGACAAAAGGAAGAGTAAATAGAAGCAGGTTTCCAAGAACTCTCTCGGCATTCTTCTTATACATTATCCTGGACACGATCTGGATTGTTTGGCACCATACGTGATGTTGCTGGCTTTCCTGCCAGAAATCCCAGGGCTCAGGGACCCTGCCAGTTAAGAACGTATTATATGAATTGCTGCTTGAAAATTATATTTATTAAAGGAAGAATAATGATATGGCAAGCTAAGAAACTGCGTTAAGAATGGTGTAGCGCTGAAGTTCTTATCATTGCACCCACATGGATTTGGAAATTATAACCAATGTGTGCTGCATTGTACAGTGGTCTCCTGTTACGGCTGTTCTTTGTAATATCTTGATAAACACATGTAGGCAGGGCACATCATAGCCGAAGTTGCACCAAGTGCTATATTTTTACCACTGAAACTACCACATAGGTAATGAACTAAGGGTTTATAATACAGAACATCATCCAACAACCTGAAAATGATAAGAAATTTTAAAAATATTTTCCAAATAGACTGAAAGAGTTCAGCCCCTACCTTAAAAATCTATGCAAAAATTGTGCATAAATTCCTTTGATGTGACTGCTAGACTTATGAGCTTCCCATAACAGGCAATTTTGATAATCTAATTTGCTTATTAGAATCTGTTTTGCTTATTTTGCCTTGAAATTGTGATATTTTTTTTTCCTTAAACTACAAATCATACTGCTATATTTCACTCCTTTCTGTCATTTTCTTCTATTGCTAACTTAAATAAATGATAAATACAAACAGGACATGAATTTTGGCTGAACATTTCAACAAAATTTCCCCAGAATCATTCATGTCCTGGCAGTATTTCTTTCCGGCTCAGGGAACTATTCAGATTCACTAACTCTCCTATCTTCAAACTAGTAAGACCTCACTCACCTGTTTTCCAGCAACAGTCAGAAGAATAATGTTGGCTTGCTCAACAGGCACAACACTGACACCTGGGTAAATTCTGCCACCGTCCATGAAAACCTCTGAGGAGTCTCTGACTTTTTACTGAAAATGCACATACTTGTGCTCATCTAAAGTACTTCATAGTTCAAAACAATAAACAGATCCGTTCATAATAAGAGATGTATATGTTAACATAATACGAATGTAACATATTGCACTATCCATGTTATCGTCTTCTAAGAAACTAATTTAGTGATTTTTTGACTTATTTTTAAATAGCAAACAGAGGGTTGCACTGAAAAATAAAAGCCTTATTCTTACAGGTATCCCAGTAAATAAAGCAGAAAAGCTAAGCAAAAAAAAAAAAGTATTTAATATAAAGAGAACTGCTTTGAAATGGGCTTTCATAATGTATCAATGATTTGCTAAGGGGATCTACTGTCACTGCATTTTGGCTTTCAGCTATTCTCAGTATGTTGTTTAAGTATTATAATCAGTTCTCATCTCATAGCACAAACTGTAAACTTCAGATTTACAAGGAAATGAAATATGGGAAAATAAACAGGAAATGGTAAAGCAAACACATCCATCCGCAGACGGAAACTGCCTCTCAGAATGTATTGGTTTGGAAATCAGTAAATGGATATCACAGAACATGATACGTAATGTAATTTGTATTGCAAGCTAGTTAAAAAGGGAGACAAAACCCAGGTGAATTGCTTTATATTGAAACCTTTCCTTTGAGTCTCCACTGATTCTATGAACAAAAGTTAATCTGATTTTACTCTGACATCACCCATTCTGCCTTTAGTGGCAGTGGGAGCTTTGCATCTGTTAAGTCTCAACAAGTGGCCATCCACTAACAAAAAAAGATACAACTGCTGCCCAGAAGGGGGGACAGTCATGATTTAGCGTGACATTAGAAGCAAACTCAAACAGTGGAAAGAAGATTGAGCAAACAGAAAAGAACGACAAGTGCCAGTACAAGAAAATGACAGGAAGTTATCTGGAAGGATATGTCCTACAGAAAATGAGAACGGAAAGGCTGGAGGCAGTAAAAGAGTCCAGAATGACGCGCGTTTGAAAACTGTTTGCATAGAAAGAATAGGGTCATTCAAGGAAAAGAGAAGACAGTGAGGCTGATGTACGTTAGTTATGGACATTCCTGTATATTCCTTTATCATTTCTTGATTTTGCAATGAGATTGGCCTTATATCTGCTTACTTTATACTACATCCAGCTCCTTTTGACATCAAACTTTAGACAATGTCCCACGACACATTTAATCTCACAGTGCAGGTTTGTGCCTCAACAACACTTGCTCCTGGGCCAGCCTCTTTCAGCCTCTGCCTCCATGAATAAACCAGTCTTAGGACCGTCCACTGGCTCCAGAGCGGTGACCTGGGAGATTGACCGTCTGAACCCCACAACACACTGAAGGAAAAAGAAGGCTCTGGATAACACATCTCTAGGCCATTGATCTCCCTCATATGATCACCCCAAAATATAAACCTGGATGATTAGAGTTAGCCTTTCGTAAGGACGGATGGCCTAAGACACTAGGTAGGACAGCAAGGGGGTCTTTTTATTCAGCAGGCCTCATTTCAGTCTCTGCTGTGCATGTTTTGTCATTTTGTATTCATAGGTACTGAAACTGTATAAAAAACCTCAGTTAAAAATTAAAAACAGTTTTGCCAAATGTTACTGAGAAAGTATTGCCGGCCTTATCCTCTTCCATTTTACCATGTAGTGTCTTTATCAAGGTACACAATACTACTTTGTTCAATACTGCAAGCATTACAAACATCAGAATAAAAAATAAAAGGTAACTTTTAAAATATCAAATATAAACTTTGCCTGAGATGATGCTAAAGCATACCATTAATGATTAAACTATTGCAATATTTATAGACTCAGTAAATTGCTCATTAAAGTCCATTACCATTTTCCTTTTTATTTCTTCTAGCACTTTGTCATTTATTAGTAGGGTAAAAGTTCCTGGAAGATCTAACTGACATTATCTATATCTTAATATGTTTGGCTATTTTACATTTATCTTGGGCTTGGAACATTTTTTTCATTTATTATCCTGGGTTTTAAGTTAATGACAACATTGTTGCTTTACACTCTCAGCTGCAACCTCTCCTCAACTTTGCGTGCATGTGTATGTGTCTGCAAAGTTAGTGCTTTACAAACTTCAATGGCACACTTAAAACTTAATAACCTCTCTCTTGAATTAGAACACGGCAACCTATGTAAACAACACTGAGTCAAACTTCAACTCGCCAAGGCAAGAATTACAGTCTCATTCATAATCAGATGACGCCATGTCCCATTGTGGCAGCCTTCAGAGATGACTGCATAGCGCTAATTTTCTGAGCCCTGAAGAGGGAATGTTGGACACGAGGCACTTGAAAGATCAAGCCCTCACAGTCAGAGCTAAAACAAATCCATAGCAGAGCTGCAGAGAAGTGATTCTGAAATCCTGTCAAATGCTGATTGGCATCCCACGGTGCTTAAAAATATTTTGCTTAAGTCTCACTGTAACTCCCAGAGCTGGAAGAGAAGCTTCATCTATCAGATTTATGGGAAAACCTGGGGATTGTTGGCTTGTTCCCCCCTCCCTGCCCAAATTACTGTCTGGGTGGAATTTGACAAACTCATCCATTTGTCTTAGCCAGTAACTAGCTCCAACTGTACTGGGCTAAGCTGGTCTAGAAAAAGAAGGCATACTGCTGTTGTGGTGGATATACACCATATAAACAGGGGCCTGGCATGTGACTCTGGAGAACAGGCTGCGTGTTGAGGCTCCAGGAACTTGTCCCTGCATGAGGACATGTCCTACAGAGGTGACGAAGCTGGCTGTCAGACAGCTGGTCGCAGCCAGCCAGCCCTCAGTGGTGCAGCTCCAGAACAAGCTCCTCCACCTGCTCGTCTGTGTGCATCTCAGTCTGCAGCTGAGATGCCTTGGTTGCTTTAGTCAGTCTAAGCACTCGCTGCTGACAACCTTCCTCTTCACTCCCAGCTGTGCCTTCCAGTCTCTGCCTTGTGTCCGCGTTAGGATTTGAGCTATTGTAGACAAACGCCATGTATCTGTCTGCGAGTTGAATTTGCGGTTGGATCGGGTCGCTGAGCCACTAGTGTTTGGCCACAGGAGGGAGAGGAAGGGATGGCCAGGGCTAGCAGGGCACTATTGCCCCTTGCAGCTCCACCTGACACGTTGAGCATTGAACGTGTCAATGCTCAAGGAGAGTGGAGACCTGCAGGCTGCTCCATGCTGCTGCACAGGCTTCTCAGTCCCTGGGATCATCGCAGCAAACAGCATCATGGCGTGGGTAGCACTCAAGGACTAGTAACAGCGCAGGCCAGTGCTTGACAGAAAACTGTAGAACGTAGCAGGGAATACTCCATCTGAACAGTGACAGCTCAAGGCTTCCAATGGATCAATCATTAATGTGATCTACCTAAAGCATTTGCTTTAAAACAAACTGCCCTCAAGAAACACTTGGTAAGTAACCTGAAATAATCTATCTTGTTTCAAGCTGAATAATAAAACTAAATATACTCTGTAAAACAAGTCTGATGAATATTTCTGTCCAAAGACAAGAGATGTTAGATATGCTACAGCAGCTCTTCAAAATTCAGCTGCGTTAGCAGACTCCCAGGCTCCTAACAGATGAAATACAGTAATACAACAATTACATATGTAAATGAGACAGCACCTGAAGTTCTCCTTGTCAGTTGCTTTAAGGGCTTTATCCAGCTCTTTGGAGTGCTTCTACCTCCTTACCCTTAATGGATTCACTCCATGTTTTCCTATGGGCATTTCCATATCAACATGCCACTGCTTTAGTTTTTCCTTACATTAATGACACTGAGCGAATGGTTCACTCCTCAAGTAATCATCAACCTTTAAGAAGTACTTGTATATCAAAATAAATCCTCAGCTGACCGCACCCTCAGTTAGCCCACCCCACAGCAGGCAGAAGCATGGGCTGCTGGAACAGTGCGTGCAGCCTCTGGACACCAGAAGCTGCGGGATCTCTGGATCGGAAGAGTGCTGTGATATATTTCTCCCCATAACATTCTCCTGTATTTTAATCACACAGCCCTGAATCACAATCTATTTGCTTAGATTTTTGTTTTTCAAGAATTCTCAGGCTTTAATCTTAAAATATGTTATTATCTATAGAAGCGTTTCTCTAACTTTTTGAAAACCTGACTCCCCTTTTTTTGGTTGTCTGTATTGCTCCCCTAGAAGGCCTGAGCTGTCTTAGAAGAAAGTATTTCTTAAGCTTTCCCTAAAGCTTTTCAGTCAATCTCAAAGCCTTTGTGATCCTCAGGAGGGGTTACAGCTCACTGCTTGAAAAACACCATTCTGCAACCAAATATATTACCAAGTTTTCCTTATTAAGGAATTGAATTTCAAATCTGATAATACAAGAAGAATGTGGCAAATTAGCTACAAGTTAAGAAAATCCTCCAAGAAACCACTTTGATTGGTACTCAGGTTACTCAGGGCTTTATTAATTGCCTATTCAGCCACCTAATTAAAACAACTCCCCGAAATAGTGATGAGCAAGCATTGCAGAAAATTTTATTTTAGTCCACATTTCCCTTCAAAAATGGTCAGCCTTTCACCTGGTGAAAATTAAATAGGATAGATTCATAGAGTAGAGTAATATAGAAAACTCAGCTGAGACCCTTTGATTTTTAACAGCTTGTTCCCTTGTATCCAAGAGCTTAAATAGTCCTCTGTTTCAGCTTTTTGATTACTTTGATATGTGCTGCTCTATCCTCTTGGAACCATCTTCTAGGAGGCTTATTGATTTTGTGAGAAATCCATTTTCTGGTTTTCCAACAGGCTATAAAACTGTCATTGTCCATATGATTAAATTCTTAATGGTGCTTTACATATTGGTCTTGTTTCTCCTTCCTCCATTCCCCTCTACATGTCCCGAGAAATTTCCCCACAGGCACATAGATTCTTTTATCTCTGTGCAGCCCTGCAGCTCCTTCCGCACCAGCTCTCAGAACCACCAGGATATGACCTTATGGCAGGCATGAAGGCGAGCAGGTGTTTTTCATCGCGCAGTTTAACTTACGTGGGATCCCTGTTGTCCCTAAGATGGACAGCTAAAGGAAACTGCGTTATTGGGACTGTAGAAAAAGGAACAATATTTCTTAGATGTAAAATCAAAGCAAAGCCCGACAATCCAAATACCAAAATGGGCCTGACTGACCCACACAGTGATAAAAAGTCCTGTTTTCTCAGCATTTCATATGGCAGCCCCAGCACAGGCAGCCTGCAGCAGCTCCAGCTGTTGGAGAGGGACCTGAATGGTTTCCAGCTGCTCCAGTCAGCTCAGTTCACCACCGTTTATTGCTGAAGCTGCACTTCACCTAGAAAGATTTATATTAATAAATAAAGCGTTACGATTGTACAAAGTTAACTGAGTTTTTTTGGATATCACCTGACAACGCTCACAGTAGGCACTTCTTATTCTCCAGTGCATATCAACATCTCTCTCGGGTATCTCCAGTACAAGGTCATTTCTAGTATTAAAGCAGGGGAAGAGTATTTAGCCAAAAAGGGGAGAATAAAATTCTAAGTCTGCTTAAATAGTCGCGGCTTCATGATGAAGCTTCCACAATTTTCAGTTAAAAGACAAGCTAGGGGAAAAGATAGGAAAGCTTCAAAAATACGTGGGAAAATATGTTCTGTCCCAGGAAATCTGGGCACCCTAGCTCCAGCTAATTTGGAGAAAATCCACAGGTTGCCATCTGTGCTCTCTGCCCAGTGAGGATAGGGACCTGGCCAAGTGTAGTTGGCGGGGAGTGGAACAGATGGAGACGAAAGGATCATCTTTCCAAAGGACAGTACAGCTGCCTCTCCTGTGTGCACTCCCTCCAGACCCTTGGAGGGAATTCAGCCAGAACTTCTGCCACGGACTTCACTGCAGTAATTGCAACCCCTCACATAAAGACCGTTGCATTAAACAATTATCTAATCCTAACTGCAGTTTGGATGAATATCTAAAGGAAAATGTTTAAAACTCTAGAAACAGAATAGTTTAAAAGAAATTGAGTGGGAATTTGAGGCCAGTCTGGCCTAAACCATGAGAAGTCCACAGGAGTCAGCATGACTTTTCTTAAAAGTTGAACTTAACAGATTCTTCTTGATATGATTCTAGTTCAGGGGCTTTTTTTGTATGAATAAAACAATTTTTGCAATTTTTGTTCTTTTTATACTGTGTTTCTAGCTGGCAAAAGTTGGAAGGCATTCAGAAACTAGATTTCCCACAGTTTCTGACTGTTGTCCAGCTTCTGCTAGTTAAAAAAGCAGTTAGTGCTGAAAATACTGTTTTCAGAACTAAGGGGAAAAAAATAGTGCCAGACAGACAACATTTAAGAAGGATTGATCTAAATTGTTCTAAACATTTGGAAAACCTTGATGAAGTGTGAAAAATTATTAATTTATAAATTAAAATGTCCCTATTTTTATTTTACATTTAAAAGCTAACAGAGGAGAATGAAATTCCCTCTGAAAAATCTAGTTTAGTGTAAAACTTTATTTTCAGAGGAAGCCCCTCAGCTGCCTCTATCCCTGAGCGGAAGGCTGGCTGCGTTCTGTACCTGTTCAAGAAGCAGCATGCACTGAAAAATGCCTCTTCTGATTTTAGTAGATGTTATAAATGGACTTCATAGTGGCTGACAATACTATCACTTTTTCTTAAAACATGCAAAAAGGGAGTCTCAATGTTCTTTTTAGAAGTAAAGTTTCAAGACAGGTTTGATAAATATACTGTTGTTTCTTACATGTTCTTGTCATATTAGTGGAGTATTTGTTGAAAGCAGGATATACCTTCTGCCTGGAACTATATAAATCTGATTCATACAAGTCTGATTGCTCCATGCTCCACTTGAAAGAAACAGAAGTTTGAATGATTTTCCCCCGAAGCCTTATTTCTAAGCACTCGAGGGGCATTCCACAGATGCTGCGAGGCTGTATGTGTTGACATTAACACTAAATAAAGGTGCTGTTATATGCACACTTGCAACATGAAGTGTCAGAACCACTCACGTATGGAGAAAACAAATATGAATTTCCTTGAGCTACCTTGATCCTAGCAATAGAAACAAGAAATACAGACTCTGAAACTAAGCCCCGAGTTTGCATTCTGTATGTGTGTGTGTTTCCAACTGATTGTTTCTTTTTATGTTCTTATTTATTGACCAATTACATAATCTGGGGTTGAATCTCGGCTTTGTTTTTAACCTCCTGCAAGGCACAGCACAAAGAGGAGCTGTCCCATGAGCGGACTGAGAAATGTCACATAGTTATAGTATCATCCTCGGTCTCCCTGTGGCAGGGGCAAGAGGCAACACAGGGCAGCAAATATCTAGCACAAACTATTTCCTCCCCAGTGGAAGCAGATCAAAGGCCCCAGGCTGCCCTGGAAGAGATCCTTTCTGTCGATTCTGGTTTTTGACGAGGGAGGTTGGTCTTGTCCTGCAATACGCATGATGTTCCCTTGTTCCTCTGCAGGGATGTACGTGCTGACTCATAGGCCAGCCGCCTGATAAAAAGAATCACTTTTTTTTTTATTTAGCTTTAATAGCAGCTCAGCTGGACAACACTGAGCAACAATATATAACAGTCACCTAAATGCATGGTCTATTTTAAAAAAATCTTAAAACACAGCTGACTTCTCTAGGAGATATAGACTTTTGATAACATGTTCCCTCACCCCATGTAGATGACCGGTTTTACTAGACAACCATAATTTTTAGAATTTAAGCCAATTAAGAACTAAATTAGGAAACATGACAGAGATCTAGCTCACTAATCTGTAACCATCCTAAAAATTCCTAAACAGTAAGAGTAAATATTCTTATACAGAGAGAACCTTTTCATCATTTTAAAAGACCCTACAGAAAAACCGAAGAATGAGATGCTAGATCTCCAAGGCACTATACTACCATGCAGATGACTTCATAGAAATCCCTTTCTAAACAAATTTAATATTTGAATATTAGGATTAGGAAGTCTGGTAAATATATGCACCTTTATTTCACCCTTCAGAGCACAGAATCAACATATTTCTCCAACATTTTGATTAAAAATATTTTCAGATAGCAATCTCACTTTCTTATGTGTTTATATGGAGACTATGACTGTAGCCTCTGAACCTCTACTAGACACAATGTCTTGTGAGATGGAGAAATGCTAATGCTTGCAGGTAGCAAAGGGGGGTGGATTAAACTGTTTGCTGGTGGTTATGCAGCCACGTTTACAACAGAACGAGGAGTTACGTGTTTAGGGCCTCCTAGGGCAGCACACTGACCAGGGCACAGATCTACCCCTTTGACTACCGCACAGATTTATCCCTGGGGTCTGGCTATCAGTGTTTATTTCAGTCACCTCCTGGAATAAACTTGGGCCCAACTGGAAAAACCTTGCTGTGAGCTTGGAGCCCAACAGTTTTCTGTAACTGTTTTTGCACAGCTTCTTTATAAATGTATGATAGAGTTTAAGTTGCAACATTATGAATTGTTCTATCCATATATACTATTTTCTCTTCAACAATCCCAAAGAATGTGGCTAACAACCTCTTTCATAGATAATACAAAGCAAAGTTGAGTTGAACCCAGAACAGAACAGAGCAGCAACATCACTTGCTTAATCCAGATGGGAAAAAAAGCCCTTCTGACCCAACATTGTCCAAATAGAAGAAGAATACATCATAATATGCCTTATTTTTTTAAGAAGGAGAAAACCAATACAAATCAAAAAGCCCTTCATGCTATAACTGGAGACTCTTACCATAAAAGCAATACTACCATAAAGAAAAAGACCAAAAAAAAAAAAAAAGGTAAGGGAATGAGGGATGTCTGGAGAAGCCCTAACTTTTTTAGGTAATATGTTAAATGGGCAAAACAATACTGATTCTTTGTATGCCAATTAGGAAACTTTGATGTGTGACACTGAGCAGAGGAGTAAATAATAAACATTTTGGTTGTAAACGAACAAGTTATTCACCTACTAAATAGGATGGAGGAACTCACTTGTAACTTGTTAAAAAAGGTACTGTCAGCACCGTTCACCACTCACAGAAATTTTGCCATGGGAAGAGAGCCCAACAAGCTGCAGCAGAGGTATGCTGAACATAACCCCTCCTTCCCTTCCCAAAACTCCTACCCACACATTCTTATTTCCCAGAGAGTTTGGTTTTCCTTTCCTCTACTGATGTGTGGGGTATGGGCAGTTGACTATAATGGGTCTATTATTCACTCTCTTTTTGAAAGCAACAGATTAAGTTTCTTAATTTACAAAAACCATAGATGTTACATCGTCTACATGAAATGTTATTAATCATTGCTTGTCCATTCACTTTATTCTATAAGATGTCATGCATACCAGGATTTCACATCTGTAAAACTTTCCTTTCAGGAAAGACTAGACAGAAGTTGCAGTTTGATGTTGTACAGGGTGACGTTTTGCCCAAAGACATCAGTATCAGCGCAGTTGCAGCAGTATGGTACAATCAGGAAGAAGAAGAAATGAAAGCGTGCTGCAGTTATGTGACATGTGGAAGCTGATAGGAGCACACTGCTTGCCAGAGACTGGAAAAAAAAGTCAAACGGCAAAGTATAATAGCCAAAGTAAAAATAAAGAGAAAAAGAAATTGAGGGGATGGTCAAGAAAAGATGTGATATTGAAGACAGCAAATATGCCCAAAACTGAAGTAGGGTTATACCTATACCACCAAAGAAGTAGTTGTACATTTTCAGCTGAGCAAAACATCTCTGGTGCGGCCACACCTCGAATACTGTGTTCAGTTTTGGGCCCCTCACTGCAGGAAAGACATTGAGATGCTGGAGCGTGTCCAAAGAAGGGCAGTGATGCTGCTGAAGGGTCTAGAGCACAAGTCTTACGAGGAGCAGCTGAGAGAACTGGGGTTGTTTAGTCTGGAAAAAAGGAGGCTGAGGGGAGACCTTATCACCCTCTACAACTACCTGAAAGGAGGTTGTAGTGAGGTGGGGGTCGGTCTCTTCTCCCAAGTAACAAGTGACAGGACAAGAGGCAATGGCCTCAAGTTGCAGCAGGGGAGGTTTAGCTTGGATATTAGGAAAAATTTCTTCACCAAAAGGGTTGTCAAGCATTGGAACAGGCTGCCCAGGGAAGTGGTTGAGTCACCATCCCTGGAGGTATTTAAAAGACATGTAGATGTGGCGCTTAGGGACAGGGTTTAGTGGTGAACTTGGCAGTTCTAGGTTAACGTTTGGACTCGATGATCTTAAAGGTCTTTTACAACCTAAATGATTCTAGAAGAGATGGTCTGGAATACCTCATGCAGTTCTGGCCTCTCATGTTCAAGGAGAAGGAACCACAGACCACAGCAGAAGCAGAGATGACCTATAAGGAGAACAAGGGGGTCTCATCCTAGGAGTGGAGTCATGCGGGAGGCTGAAGAGCATGACTTCTGCCCATAAACATAGCAACAGACAACTTGTTCCCCCACCCCAAAAAGGGAGCGTAGCTGTGAACAAAAGCAAATGCACAGTACAGATGTAAAGGGAGTTACAGTAGTACTTGAATATAACTGCAAAAAGGTCAAAATATAGTTTAAATCTGCTCTCCATTATATATCCCAAGACAGATGGAAAATGGGACTTGATTTAATGTGTTGCTACCCTTTTTTCACAGCACATTTCACTCGAGTCTCTCAATATGCATTGCACTAGATTTATATTCTTAGTTAAAAGAGTCATAACTTCTTCAGAGTGAAGAAGCATCAACTGCCTACCATGAATCTGGGCAATGATGTTCTTTTTTAAGATTAAAAAATGCATGAAATGCCCTGGAGTTGGAAGCAAAAAGTCAGCTAGGCCATCCATTAAAATTACTGTTCTGTTTACAAATAATATAGCAATGTAGGAGAATTTAAATAGGATTTTAGTTCCCAGAAAGTGCTGTAATTACAATGGGAAAAAGAGTTGATACTCAGTCAAGTTTTTGTCTCATGATGCTCGTACATGCAGTCGTGTCCACAGCATGTGAGCATATGGGTGAACATTCTCCACGCAGAGCACAGATGCCGGGGAGGCCATGTGCTCTTACCCTGAGATGGACTCTGCTATCTTGACGAATTTTCATCCAGTGAAATGAAGTGTGTTTCTGGGGTGGAATACAGCAAATGTTTAAAGGCACACAATGATGCTCTGCAAAAACGTAGGATAAAGTGCAGAAAGAGATATGATAACAATTCCTAATGAGGTTTCCCTGTAGCTGCCTCTCCTCTTAAGTATGAGGAGGACAGTAAGCTGCGCCTTTCATCCTATTTTGCATGTACAATACTGCAGCTTGCAAAACATGGCTAAACATGTATGAATTCATATGGAAACATATAGGGATAGGATAGAAGCATGAAGATACCTGGACATTTCTTCTACTTACGTCACTTGTCTAGCTGACAAAATTATTTTCCCTGGGAGACAACCAATTAAATAACTGTTGAAAATTATGTTCTGAAGCTTTCCTTTCTCAGACTCGTTTTCTTAATCTCCAGAATTTCAGCTATATAAAAGGACTATAAAACTTCAGAATTAAAGTAAAGCAGCTAGGACTTTATCCTCTGCTAGTAAACCAAGATGAATCTGACAATTTGTAAAATGTGACCATCTTGTGAATTTAGAAAGGTCTTATGATGTTTGAAGTCTAATCATCTTGTACTTTAAAAATGTTTTGAAACTTCAGTAGCTTGGAACTGAGTTAATTCACAGCCACAAGAAGTTACACTTCATTTAAAGCTGTAAATCCTTTTAATGGTATTTAACCATTTGAGACATTGGATAGTAAACAAAAAGCAAAACTAAAATGGCAGAAATACCAAAAAGATTAAAGTTGCCTTGGTCTGTGCTCCGGAGGCATGAGCTCTATCACCCCATCTCAATGCAGCATCGAGCACACAACATTAGGGCAGGACACTAGTCACACAGCAATTTTGTGACAAAGACAAATTCACAGACAAAGGGGGGAAATGCAACTGATGGACTGGGATGCTCTGTAAGATCTTTTGACAACAGTGATCACAGAAATGAGAAAAATGTTGCAAATACTGACACTAAATTATAATGTAGAGAAGAGAACCAGTGGAGAAAAAGCAGTCTCTTTTTTTAGGTGAACAATAAATAGCCCCTGGTGCTGCCTTTTTATAAATGCATACAAAACCACATGCACAAGTCTGAAAAACTGATATTTAAAGTCGAAATTTTATCATGGACATGCCCCACTCTTCATTGAATCCTCATCACAAGAAAAAGCCCCAGATGGGAAATATGGCTGGTGGCCTGAAGTTTGGGTTTGGTGAACAAGAGAAAAATGGCCACTCCTTTTCAGAGAACTTTCTACCACCATGTTCCTTCTGTATTAGCTAAAGAGCTCCTGCCTTGCTATTTTTTTGCAGGTACAATTACTGCAAGGCATCACGGTGACAGAGGCAAACATTACAGTATCCAGATCAGAGTGGAGGTGTCACACATTAATTGAAGTTACCTCTCAATATTCTATCTCCTGGAAATCAGTATGAATTATGTGAAACGAATGTCATGTTCTCCCTAGAAGAAACAGTGCTTAATAGCCAGAGCGGGTTAGAGAAAAAATAATTGATGGAAGACTTTTCCATTAGAAAACGTTATGTCAGACTTGAAATGTTTTGCTGGAACATAACTCTTTGATTACATCATCGGAAACATTTCAAAACAATTCAGTTCCAATATACAATGTTTCATTCTGATCAAACTTGCATTCAGCTGAAGTAATATATGTGATAAAGTATATATGATATGCTGTACATTTCTATACATTCTATACTTTATTTCTACACATTCTATATATTTTATTACTTATTAAAATTCTATGTTGCAGTAAGGCCACATTAATTCCAAGCAATAAAACAATTAAATGCAAGTTTTGATTTTTACATCTAGAAGCCAAGTATCAAAATACCAGAATTTCCCCGAAATAATATTTGCCCACCAGTTCCTCTGAGAATACAAGACAGAACACGTAGGACCTTTGATCTCCCCCTGTCTGAGAGCTTGAATTTCCAAAGGAGAGGAAAGCAAAGGAAAGAAAGAGGAAGTGGGCATGACACATGCTAGTTTGAGATCTGAAGTCTGTGAGGCTTTATAGCTGAACCTCATGCCCTACCGGCCCTCAGTAGCTCTTGGCCAGTGCACATCCTGCACCCCTGCACTGTAAGAAAAACTGGAGCCACACGAGAAGTGGGGCACCAGTGGGGCAGAAGGAGTTTCTGAGGTGGGACTTAATGATCCCTGTTCCCAAAGCCAGGTAAGTTAATCTAAAATAAACCTTTCCAGGTGAACTCTCTCCTGGAAGAAGCCAGAGTTACTGCTGTCTGTGTCTCTGGGGGATATAACATTGTACATTAAGCTAACACAGGACTTCTCAGCAACTGTCTGGAACAGTGTACCTTTTGCCTTCATGTTGGCAGATACCAACATCCCTTCCGTGTATGGCTGCTGAGTCTTTCATGTGGAACATCAGGCTGTCTTTCAATTCTATTTTATTTTCAAATACTGAATTTCAGTTTTCATTTTTGCTTTGGTTTCACCAGAACAAACACACCTCAAAAACTGAAATTATTGTCTTAATTATACAAGCTCAGAATTTTTGCAATAGAAAGAGCTGCCACTATACTGAGGAAGCAAGTCTGCAAAAGAAGAACAACATTGTGATTAAGATTGAGATGCAAATTTGCCTGCTTCCTAAGCCCACTTTTTTGTCTTAGCAGTGATTGGAGAAAGACAGGGGAAAATTTGACTTTAAAGAAGACCTCACTACCAGCCCTCCTCTGCACTGTGGTGGAGATGGGTACATGGCAGGCCTATGAGGAACATGGGTGACAATATGGGCTAGTTGATTTAGTGGAGCTGAACTAATGACACAGATCCAGTAAGGACCCTTGCACTTGAGGCTGGAGAAGCTGGCTTACTGCACCACCTCTCTGCATGGCAGCTGCACCATGCTGAGTAGTGACGGAGGCCTGAGACCAAAGCCTGAGCGAAACAATGCTTTAATTCATTAGACAAATAGAAGCATCACATCATTTCCAAAATTATTCTAATTTCTGGACTTCACACTTAATAGGCACAACCAACAGTTTTGGATTGAAAATAATTTTATAAAAATTAAGCTCCGTGTTTTCTACTTACGTCAGGGCTGAATATTGTAATACATGCAACTGCAGTGATGGCACAATAATGCCTGCATCATTTAGATGCTGTCTCTGGTTTCTCAAGATACTTATTCTGGCCTCAGTAATGAACAGATATGACAATTATTTGTAGTGAATTACTCTGCTTGTTTTTCGTATGTCTCTTCAATCCTTTTCTCTAGCACATCAGAAAAATAAATATGTTAAAGACAGAACTGGATTTGCAAGGACCAAAGGCGCTTGAGAACTCTTTGGATGTTTTTTAGTGTAGTTTCTAGCCTTGCTTCTTACACAGACATGGCTTAACTATCAAACTGTGTCTATGTCTATGTATATGCACTTTTTGTGTCCTCCTTTTATAAGACTTTGAGTCATCTGCCAATTTATTTCCCATTCAATATGGAAGAAAATACCTCAGAAGTACGGAATGCCAAGTTTCATGAAAGTTAGTGTCTGGATAAAAGACGAAGACCCTATCTACATGGTATTCTGGGGAAATATGACCCTAAACTTTGATAGCAAAGAGGTGTTAAAAATGTCTCAACTACAGGAAAAGCATCAGAATCTCTATCTTATTAAAAGCCAGAGAATCTCATCCGAACACATAGATCAATTGGGTAAAAGCTTCATTCATTTCACCTCTCATATTTTTTTTCTTTTTCTGCTAATACTATATACCATACTCCCTCTTGGTTCACTTGGATAGCATATAACTACAAATAAAGCATATATTTACCATGAAGTATCAGTTCTCAATTTCTCAGAAATTTAAAATCAGATGCATGTATGAGAGCAGGGCTCATTTTAATTTGGTATTATTTGGTACTATGCTGAGGTAGAGCTATAACTTCAAGGAAGAAGGCAGCCTAGTATAAAATTTTGCTTTGTATTTTTAATATTCCATTGTACAGAGATACTGTGAAAAGTGATCAAAAGCGTTAACAAATGTGAAGTCTTGAAAAATCAAGTTTTTATTTTGAAATCGGGGGAGAAAATGAAAAAAATGCTTAGCAACTTCAGAAGAGTTAGCAAATGTGATGGACCAAACATGGAGCTGTCAGAATAAATTTTCATAAAAAGATCTGAAAAAACTCAAAAATCTGGTACAGTGGAAAAGCTGTCTCACTAACTTAATATGATGCAGGAAGGCATGCTTTGGCAATGAGAACAAGTACTGAGAGTCAATACAAGAGTATTTCCTCAGGTGCAATATTAAATGTATTAGCACTAAATGTCTACTTCTAAGGAACAATGTCATCTGTAATTATTATTTTCCTCTTTTTCTCAGAAAAAGAAAATTGTCTGACTCTCCATTAGCTTGTATCAGAATAAGTGAGGATGGAATATAACAATCTCAAGAAAATTAAAATGCTGTAAGTCTAGATAATGAACAAGAGGTTATTAGCCAGTGAGTCAGCTCTCTTAACTTCAATTTTTGTCCAACCTTGAAAGTACCGACAAGTGCCCTCTCTGAGCTGAGTGTTCTCTTGGTTTTTAACTTCAAACAGATATGTAGACCCAGCAATACATTTATATGGATAAATGAGTGCCTGCATCTCTCCAAACACAACATGGAGACCCAGGCTTTATCAGGTGAACCAAGATAACAGCTGTGCAGCTTGGTTCTGCACAATGTCCTGGTGCTAATTCAAGGACGGGGAGAACTAGACTCTGAATCCTTCTCATGATTACATGATTTGGACCTAAATCTCCTTTATTTTGACTCCTCAGAACTCACAGGGCTGTTCTAGCACCTCCAGACACAGGTCATGAGCTCTGCTAAGGAAAATTATATTCTGATTACTCCGGAGTTAATCAGTGATGTAATATCATCAGAAAATCATCTCATTCCTCCTCTGCCTACATAAAAGTAATCCCGTAACATACATTTTTTACTTTGATTTAAAACTTGTATGATAAAGCTCCTATTATTTGTGTAAGTGGATTGTTAAAGAGCTTAAAAATTTCATAGGTAACAAACTTCCTTTCCCTGTCAAATTCAAATCCTTTTCATCTATCCCATCACATCTAGCCACATCCATTTGGGGTATTCTAATCGGTTCTTTTCATGCTTACATCCCTCAAATGCTTGTACTTCTTAATTCTTCTTAGAAAGCACATTTATGATTTTAATCTTTGTAAACCAGTTCTTTGGTGTCTCAGTTTTATTGATTCTTTGGTTACCCCTTCTGAATATTTTACTTGGATGCTCCAAGTGTTGTCAGCACTTGGAACATCCAACTGTCCAGATTCAAGTTTTAGGTTAAAAGTTTGCATAGAAGCAAGTCACATCACATCTTTGCAAATTCACATCACTATTTCTTTTTCTATTAATTTGTTTCAGTGTTAATTCCCAAATTTGGTACAGGCACCATTCTTTTGTTCTGTATTTTGTAAAGCAGCTGGAACAAATTGGTCCAGGTGCATAAGCGTCAAAGGATCCTAAACAATCCAGAAATAGAAAAAAACAGCCTGTGTTCAAGATTCATTTTCATTCAGTTGTGTTTGCCTCCAATATTCACTAGCGAACTGTTATATTTCAGTTTTCCACAATGAAATAAATTTCCAATACATAAATCCATCTTTTGTTTGAGGCCCTTAATTTAGTATTAAGTGTGACCTTTTTGTACGCTTTCTGGGGGGTTGCAAGGAATAGGTAACTAGCATCATCAGAAGCAGTGTTTTGAAGGAGCGGGTGACATGCAGAGTATTACTGTTGCCAAAAAAGCATAAGGAATTAACTTTCCTGATCTTAAATATATATGCTATGCCTATGATTTCAAATGACAGTTAGATTTCACATCTTCAATTTTAGAAAAGGTAACACATGAAAGGAAAGATCTTCCCTGACTGGGAGGACACAAAGGTGCTGATTAAAAAAAAAAGAAAAAAAATACAGAGATGGAAAATTAACGTTAGTACGAAGAGTGGTGGAATTGGTATTCCAAAACACCTTGATTAAATGTTAGAAAGTCCTTAGTCAATTATGATTAGTACTCTCCACCTGCTGTATATGCCAGACGGACATTGGTAGAAAATAGGAATCAGGTGGCTTCCTGGCAGAAAATATTTCCGTGATTCTACTTAAATAAATACTTAAGTTGGAGCTAAATACCACAAGTTGGTAATCCCCCTGAATTATTGTGATTCTGATTACTAAATTCCTCTAGAAAGTTTGCAAAGATCCACTGTGGATGGTGGTAAAATATGATTTAACACACCAGCATCTGATGAAATAGTGATACAAACCGAAATGCAAATAGGTAGCAAATAATGTCAAATTAAAAATAGAAAGAAAACACGTACAGTTAGGGAAAAAACATCTAGATTTTTAGAAAAGCAGGTATATACAGCCAAGAAAAAACAACCTGAATAGTCACATGGAAAGTGGGTCTGTCATAATTCAAAAAGCTCTATTCTATTACAGTATTTTCATTAGACTTCCGCATCTTCTCGGTGTTACATAAATTTATTTTTTAACAAGAATTTTACTTTTTGCAAAATATATTTCTCCTATTAAAAGTCAGTAGACACAGATTTTCAGAAGACCACTTATTTAACAGCTGTGCGTCGCTTCACTGTGTGTGACAGTTCAACTAACATGATGCTTGAGATATTTTAAAAATTCACAAATATGAAAACAAACTGTAAAAATATGCTTAAGATTAACTTTTTATTCATGCAGTGCAGCATCTATCAGTTTACATGTATGCTACTCAGAGTTGCTATTATTATGCTTTGAACTGAAAAATCATTTAAGTTCAGAGATGAGTCTTTTAAACTGGCCTACTGGGTGGAAAGGGACACTGTATCTCAGTGAAATGATTTTATCTAGAAAAAAACAGAACACTGAAGCTAGGGAAAAGACATACAGCCCCCCTCCACTCTTTGAGACAAAGGACAGCCAAGAATAATGTGTGATATTATCAGCAAGTATTACCGCAGTTCTCTGTAGGTGGCAAACGTAATACAAGCATTGGCAACTCAGCAAATAAACTAATGGCAGTTTTCAAATGCTGTAATGGAACTGGCGGGATAATTAAAGGTCAGTAAAACATACACACATTGACAAGGATCCTAACACTTAGAAAATAACTTGAGAAAGAAATTAGAAGGGTTCTATTCACTCTCTGAATATATTATTGATGAAGGACAATCATAAAATGATAAAAAAAGTATGAATACACATATACATTTATGCATCTGCTTAGTTACGTGTCACAGGAACGTTTCAAGGAACTGACTATTGGTTGCATTTTCAAAAATAAAGGCTTTTGACATGAAACCATTTACGACCTACTTTTATTTTTAAAGCCTTATATGGTTCTGGCTGGTGTCTGCAATCTGCCAAAGAGAAAGCTGGACAAAGCTAAGTTAATAGAACCTCAATTCACCTTTAATTGTGGATCTAAGGATGGTATTACAAGATTTTATACTGATTAAAGTACACTTTGCTGTAGCCAGTTTTGAATCAAATCCATCCCCTCTGTCTCCTCACACACAGCTCACGATACATTTTCCCATCAGGGACTGACGTATTGCCTCTTTTGCTGAGTTCCCTACAGGTGTGAAGGGAAAAGGGCACATGAGAAACATCTGACTCCCCTGTGGGTTTGCAGGCTTTGGGAAATGGGTACAAGCTTTTTCCCCTGGTCGTTTGGTCCCTGGCTGCGGTGCCACTGCAGCTAACCCCAGGGACAGCTCCTGCATCCCACCCCCTGTGTTGGGAACCCTCCTCCCTTCCTCACTTGATGGATGAAGCATCGCCCTCGTTGCCACATGTGTGCAAACACTCCCCCCCTAGCTTGGCTTCTCTCCTTGCTGTGGACTTCTCCAGCAGGCAGTAACACTCAGTGTTTTTAATAAACAGTGACACCCTTCACTCTTTTGTATGTAAAGCATAAAGCCAATATTGCCACATGAAAGCCCCAAAACCCAAATGTCCCTGTTCCAGTCATTCAATTCAACGAGTACTTTGGAGCATAGGTCTCATGAAAGACACCATAATAAAATAAACATATGAATTCACATTTTGCAAAACTGAGTCCCAAATAAGAACATCGCTGTGATAAGATGAAACCATTTTCTTTCTCAGTGTACCTCCTGAAGTTTCAGATTTGCTGTAGCATCTCTGTGTATAGTTGAGGTACTCCATACACTTGTGTGAAGGGAAACCTCATGAATTTTCACAGATCTGATAGATGTGAACTGAAATATAGTTATGCAGAGTTAGAAAAGTAAGGAACCTGGATGTAAATTGAGTAATACCTAAGACACATGCTATGTACAGAGTAAATAAGACCATGTGGTACTCTAAATGAAGACATGAGAGTTCTCAAAGTTTCAAGTAGAAAGAACAGTTAGAAAGGCTAAAGAAACCATTTTCATTAACCGAAATATTCTATCAAATTATATTTAATACAAATCTATCAAATCTACTAAATGAACTGTCAAATTTTTTTCTGAATCCATTCCAATGTTACCAATATTTCAAATAATAATATTTAAAAACAAGAGATGCATTGGAAGTATTGAAATATTCAGTTATAACATATTCTAAATAAAATGCAGTGATCTTTAATTTGGCATTATACCTGGTTTTTGATGTTTTCATTACATTCTAAATTATAAACATCAGAGTCCATCAAAATTTCATATGATTTTGCTGAATCATTTCAAAGCAGATTTTATTTTTACTGTGTTGTATAAAGAATTCAGAGGCTCAGTTCTGATAGACAATGAAACTATGTTTCAAAGCCTTCAGAATTCTTCAGAAACATGTTTTTCTGCCTTCATATAGCAGTCTTTAAACTTTGCAGTTGTCTTTGGACTGGTGTTCAATCACAGCAAAACTTTTAGTACGCTAGTATATTTAAATATGAACTGTCTTACCAGACAAACATTGTTTTCAAATGGCTATTCAAAAGAAAGAACTGTGAAACAGGAAAGGAAAATAAATGGAGGATGAAGTAGAGTATGAGGAAAGAACATCAGTGGAAACAAGTGAAGGACAAAGTAGCAAACTTCAAAACAAAAAGGGAATTTAAGTGGAATTTTCAAAATTGTTCATTGTTAAAAGTACAAGTCCAATGTTAAAAGAACTCAATACCTAAGCTCATTTTGTAACTAACAATAACAATTAAAATAACCATATTTTAATTTTCATTAATTGATTTTTTTTTTAAGCATTATGATAGCCGAATAATTTAATTTACCCTTGCATAGTCTTTAAGGAAAGAGAGCTGGCTATGGAGGGTAATGCACTTTGAAATCAGATTCAGTTTCTACATATCCACATACCGGATAATCTGCCAGACAGGGACAGCTGCCGTTTGAGGGGGGAAAGGGGAAACGGCCTTCATGTGGGAGCCACACAGCAAGGAGCCCCAGCTGCTCCCCTTCTTACCACCTGGAAGGTGCTGCAGACTGCCCAGCTATCAACCAGCCTTTGCCTTCTACCTAGTAGACTCGTCCCTGCTGTACTTGCTGTGTTTCTATTTCTAATAGAAAAAAAGAATCAAATAAATCATAAAGCAGACACACAAAAATACATCAATAACAGAATTGGATTAGTGACTGCTGATAGGATAAGTAATTAATTTCATATTACAAACCTTATGCTAAGAATTGAATCAATACTAACATGAAGTAAACTGCACTAGATGTACCCGTTACTAAGTTAAATGTTCACAATATGGGATCACAGCTCCAACCTACTGTGAGTTTATTTGTGATGAGAAATACAAGTATGGATTATGAGTAAGCACAATGTATTTTGAAACAAAAAGTCTGCAAGAGATGTTTAGTAAGTTTGCAGACCTTTTTACATGCATATCAATAATGGATAAAGTACTACTGAAGATAAGCACAACAAATTTGTATCTGTGAATCTTAAGCCACCTGCAAAATTGTGCTTTGGGGCTGGAGCTAAAATATAATAATGATGTCTCTAATTTGGATTTAAATTGAAGATTCCTTCTATAGAAGAAAATATAAATTTGTAAAATATCCAGATTTTTATTCAACAGGTACAGGTTGTTGCTATTTGAAGTTTTATTTATTTAAAAAATAAGTTTTAATTTTGTTCTTTAAAATACCTTTTCTGCAGCTGTGTATAAGGCCAGGTTGGACGCAGCTCTGAGCAACCTGATCTAGTTGAAGATGTCCCTGCTTATTGCAGGGGAAATTGGACTAGTTGACCTTTAAAGATCCCTTCCAACCCAAACTATTCTATGGTTCTATGATTCTATGATAAGGATAGAAGGGAAACAGCCTGAAGGCATAAGTAATCTATTAATCTTCTAATCTTCTATTAGACAAGTTGTGATAATTAGGAAAAGACGACAACTTCTAGATTCAGGGTTACATGATACACTTTCTTTGTCAAAGAAGCCAGCGTGAAAAATATCCTGTCCTTACATTGCAGCTCCTCACACCATCACTGCTGTCAATGCAAGTGGTAATGGGCCACATGATGAATTATATCATTGGTGTACTCCAGGTAAAAATAATCCCTTTTTAGGAAAGGTGTTTTTTGTTTTTTTTGGGGTGGTGTTGTTGTTGGGTTTTTTTAAATTGATTCACTGATATGGTTAAGACATTGTAAGCAGCGGTATCAGAAAAGCTGAGGGGATGGCAGAATATGGTGCTGGGGCAGGAACAAGTGAGTAGGAACAACTACCTTTGGCACTGAGGCTGTTCCCTTGTGGAAATCCAGTTTTGCAGTTCCCTCATCCGAGCTATTACGATGAAGCAAAACCCCAGGTTGGAAGAGATCAGGCACAAGCTTAAACTTACAATGTTCTTCAGTTACTTGGGTAAAACAGGTAGGTAGGTAGCACAATTTAAGGGCAGAAGAACTGATAGGCTAGGAGACTTTGGGACACAGAAAGAAAAAGTTTGGGGTATCAGAGATTAAGAGATGTGGCAGCAGAAAGACCGTAAGAAGACATAAAACAAAGGTCTCTGCTAAGTGTTATTTTTCAGTAACCTGGGTAGGGTTGAATTTCACTTCCCAGACTCTTCTACTAAATAACTTTTATATGCACCTCATAGTGATGACGGTTGGGTTTAACCTCAATAAAAGGCGTTTATCTGGGGGGAATTAGCCTCCAACAGTAGCTTAGTATTTCTATTCTTTATCAGTTGTCTGTATAAGTCAATTGTCTGTACAAGTCCACAGGTGGTCATAGTCGATGTTTTTTCAAAATTTCCAAGAGGACATCAAATATGCTAGATATAGTATAATCACTTTGTGTCGAGCATTTGTAGGATTTTAAACAAACTTTTGAAGGAAGCACATGTGTTCACAGGCTTTGTGTTACAGCTCTGGTGGTTTAATTCGCTACATAAACAATTAAAGCAGCTAAAACTAAGTCTTTCTTTAGACTTCACTGACTACTGGCAAGATCACCATCGGCCATACTAGAAGATTACCTGCTTCATTCACATGAAGACATCCACCCACAAGCACCTAAATTCATGTGTCTTAATCTCAAACTGAATCTTACAGAAATCATGCCTTACCTGCACATAAAGTATGCTTTTTCTTATCATTATAACCATTGCTGTCTTAAAGCATGAATGGACATGCCTCTTGGAGAAGGACCACACAACGGGAGCCCACTGGATCTGACACTGAGTGTTTGAGGCACTATCAGAGCACTGTGTAGTGGTGGGAAGACCTCAGGCTACCTGATTCAGCTCTGCACATGCACACAGGGAGGCACCCAGCAGGATAAAAAAACCCTTGGGGACCTGTGGGAAAGACTTTGCTCATTCTCATGCTTGTCAAATGGACATGATGTGCAGCTGTAACCTGGGGAACAGAACTACCCACTGTGCCATTCTGAGAAGGACTAGCAAGCAATGAAAATATGTACGAGCTTTAAAACTTCATTTTTAAATCCCAGACTTCTTTTGTAGAGCGAGACTTTACAGGAGCAAGTTTGTATTTTCTTGATAGACTAGCTACTTTTGTTCTGAAATCACTACCAGATAATGGAGGTTCATTATGCAATTTTTGAATCACTTTCAGTACAAAAACTCATAGTAATTGGAATTGTGTCTTTAATTAGCTTCTTGATTTGATATTTAGGATTTCTGCAAATTAGAAGAGAGATTAAGAATTGCTAATGCTCTTGCATGTAACCTTCACTCTCAAATTTCAGTGGCCTCTCTAAAGGACAGAAGAAGAAAATGTGAAGGGGGGGTTTATAAATGTATTTGTGGAGATTCTTTTTGGTCTTTTAAAGTACACTTACTCTTCTGACTTACAGTATTTATTTGCTAGGTTTTCCCCATTACAGTTGTTCCAATTTCTAGATATAATGCAACTTTATGGTTGGAACACAGAACTAGAATGCATCTTCTGGATCACAAAGGCAATGCTAGGAAGTCAAATCATGTAATTCATAAACATATCAAGCTCCAACCCCATTTAATTACCCTTTCCCCCCCACCTCCAAAAGGAAGGCTACACTAAAGTCCTTTATATTTGCTGGCTAGGAATCGCCTTCCACTCTCTTCCCAGAACACTGGTAATCCTTCACATGCAGAGACCCCTTCTGAAGCAGCTCCTGCTGCACTACCCACCTCTGCAGAAGGACTGCTGCAACATCACCCACGTGCTAGCTAACAGTCCTGAGCGTGGAGGAACCACAGAAACAAATCTGTTCCATTTTTAATCTATATTTAATTTTAATTCAAAATTAAAAATGACAAGAAGAAAGCCCTGCTTCCTATTCCATTCCCAAGGTGCAGTGGGCAGCAAAAAACGTTTAAGACAGCTCAAGCAAGATGCAAGTGGAAGTAATGTACCACAGCCAGCACTGTGCTGCAGGCAGGAAGTGAGTTTCTTTGTAAATATGTTATAAAAATAATACAAGGTTCAATTTTACTAATCTTAAGGTCAAGTGAACTCCTTTTGAACTTAATAGGAGCAGTTTCCCTTTGAAATTCCTGCTCATTACTCACTTGTCACATTTAGAATACCTTCTGGGCAATACGAAAAGCTCCACGTCCTCACAGCTTCCCCCATGAAGTCAAACTGAACATTTCACTGAAAGGATTATTCTCCTTTTCTTAAAAGTAAGTGGGTTTTGTTGGATTGTGCACCTATGTTCTAGGTATCTTGAGACTGTAGAGTTTTAAATTTTTTTTTCCAGGAAACAATAAACAGAGGCTTTACTGAAGTCAAGCACAGTAAAAGCTTAGTACTGGTAGAGATGAAAACAAATCATTAAGTAATTCTATAAAGTGACGCATTTCAAAGCTGTTGAAATAATACAGAAAAAAACCCTACCATTGTTTACAGCAGACTGTTTCTGGGGCAATGAATCACTTCCATTCTTCTCTGTCTATGTGATTAATTTTTTTCCTCTTGTAAATTAATATACTGCTAAAAAATCTGAAGTGAGCAAAACTGGCCAGGTAGCTAATTAAAAAATCATACTGTATAACTTGAGTCTTCTCTCGAGAATATGAAAGCAAGATGGAAATATTTAAAGATAAAATAAGGGAATGTGGGGACTTCACAGACATACTTTCAATGAAATTTAAAAATCTCTATAAAAAGAGAATATTCTTCAAAGTTATGAGTAAGGATTTAGGTTTCTGATCAATCAAATGTCTATGGCTTTCTGATTAAATGAGGTGCTCCCATTTCCTCCTCTCCCTAAGGAGATATTAATGAACTTTTTTTATTGTGAAGCATCAAAAGCACTCTAAAAACTATTGTTCTTAATTTTTTTAAAGATATTGTATGCTTGATGTATTTTTATTCTAATGAAATAGATCTGTTATTTCATTAGCCTCCTTTTCTCTAAGATACATAATAGTTAATGTAATATTACACATTTGTTTTTCTACCCCTGAACATTCACAATTTCCAGGGAACAACCTATTTCCTGCAAATTTTACTGTTGTCTAAAATATGACCGTCATTCCACTATTACTAAGGTTACCAACTAAACTTTATACTGAATTAAATAGTCACAAAATTAGCACATGTTTATTCACCCCTAGTAAAAATGAGCATGTCCTTCATCACAGAGTACTTCAAAATTGCAAAAGGGCCAAATACCTCTGTATTGTTGTTTTGCAATTTCCTACTCTCAGACAAGGCTCTGGACCACAGCGCTGCCACATCAGTTGTTTTCCACTCAGTCAGGACTAGTCAAGACACATGAGGATCTTCCACTTCCAAAGTCAGACGTGAGCGGTATATATAGTACTTATATAAACACACATTTATGTAGAGGTAACTTCCCCAGTCACATTTACCAGAGGATTAACCAGTCCTTTGACTGACAGAGCTTTCCTTTAAATCTGCCTTGGATCTTTAAACTTGTGTCTTCCTGAATCTTTTCCTCTTCTTTCCTAAAATATTATCAGCTCGCCAGGGTTCTCTTAGAAACAGCTTTGCTTTGAGCCTACTTGCTTTACCTCACTTCACTACACACTAAGCCAACGTATTCATGGGATGAATACAAATTAAACTCAGACTGAGTTCAAAGGAAAGGAACTGATTTTTGACACTGATTCACCAACCTAAATAAAATTGTATATAAATGTTAAATTTTAACAAATATTTTGAAAGTAGACTGTGGAAATACTATATGGAAAAACAAAACAATGCAATTAAGAACCTAAACCAGACAAAAATTAGTTAGTGATATGTTCAGAACAGTACTTAGGCCAGAGAAGAGAGAAGTTTCCTTCTTATTATTGCTTGAATCCTTGAATTTGTCATTTTTGTCATCTTAACCCAACCAATGAACACCTCCTGCAACATTTTAAGTATCCTGAGTGATACTTAGTGTTTTCTCTGGCAATGTGTAGGTATGAACCAAAACTTTAAGATATGTCATTATTTGCTCAATCAAGGTTCAGTAAATTTTCTTTTCTATTGCCCATACTAACTTTTTTTTTCCCAGCAAAAATACTGGGCAGATTTCTAGCATATTATATTTCACAAGCCTACCACAGCACATAATATTGCTCCTGCTATTACCTACTTCCAGTGAATACTGTTTAGGTTGAGAAACATCCATAACAAGGATGTGTCTATACTTAGTGTGCATTTATTTCACAGTGCTAGTGTTTTACAGTGGTTCGTGCACAGATTCAGTTCACCAAACAGCCTACTGAGCTACCCGAGGCTACCTTCAGGAGGACCTTACCAACAAGAAGATCTGGCAGGGGAAAGTGAGGTGCAGTTTAGCCTCTCTGGTTCTAGCTTCTGATATGTGAGACATGCAGGATAGGTGTAAAATTATTTTGGGACAGCAAAATAATTCCCCTTCTGACTGCACACGCGTACCTCTCGTGGCTCGCACAGGCATGATCTCTTTGGCTGCTCACAGGGTAACAGAGCAAAACACTGCTTCTTCCTTGTGATGTATTCAAAACCATGATCAAGCTTTTAGTACATGACCTTCTCTCAGTATACTTTTATGTGGCTAAGTCCCATGCAAAGTATGGCCCCCTTACCTGGTCCCCAAAAGCAGTGCCGTCCCCACCTTGGCCTGAGTTCCTTTGTTTGAGAAGTCCCTGTGACAGTCAACTTGGCAGAGCACACAGACCTATCTTCACAGGAAGATGAACACAACAGCTACAACTGGCACCATCATTCGTTCTCACTTGATAATTTCTAATGCTTTTTCTGCTTTTAATGAGCCGTATTCCAACCTGGTTTGTAAAAGGCACACAGTGATGGATACACTCCACTGCCATGTCAGGGCAGCACCATCCAGAGACAGGCTGCACTGCCCAGTCTAAACATAATAAGTCAAGATTTGAGCCCTTTCCACACAGAAAAATAGGTGTAGCATACACATAGGAAATAATCACTTGTAAAATTCATGTTTCAGAAATACCTTACTTTAGTATTTCCATAAAACAATAGCTACCCTAGCGTAAGTATTTTTGACTTAGAACAAGCATTTCTATTTTTTCATGTGCTACTAGACACGCTTCCAACCAGCAAAATGCATTAAATTGGTTAAAAAAAAAAAAAAGTATTTTAATTTGTGAAGTAGTACAAGAAAGTTCCCCGAGTATCTGGGGCAGGAAGTGATTGCTTTACTGAACACACAATGCAAAGGAGGAAGGAACTATTTTTATAGAAACACTGATGTGTAAACCAACTAATAAGACTCACCACCCCTTTTCAAATGAAGCGTAAGTGATAAGCTTAAAGTAGCCAAAAATGATTCCTGACCAGAATGCTTCCATCCTATGTGTACAGTGTAATATGTGGACTGTCACAGTCCTCAGCCACTCACAGTTTCAGTCAAAAATCCTTTAAAATGAAGGCTCTGCAAGGACTGTAGAGGGCTCAGATCAGAGTCTATATCTACATCACAGTGAGCAGAGATGAGGGTGAATTTTTTAAAGAATATTTTCTTGCTTCATACATGCCTAATTGTATTTCATTACACAAGTGTGGCCTTAACAACTGCATTTTTTCCAGTGCAATATCTTTAAGAAATTGTACACTGATTTAATCCTCTAGGGCAGCTTTCTAGTCATACTTACTGAATGGAGAGTTAAGGTTGTAGCAGAATTAAAGTAAGACTTCACTGATAATCCCTACACCTTGCTGGAGTCTTAATGTCAGGTTCACTCCCCTTTCTTAGATGTAAATCAGTGTAATTAATTTTCATCTGATCCTCACTATGTTCCAAAAGAGAGATTTTTAAAAATCAAGTAAGTTTCCTCTTGGGAAACCATCCCACAGGGACAGGAGGAAAGAAAAAAAATGCTAATTGCTCATGCACAAAATATTAGGATAAAATCCAAGCCTCATCATAAGAGATGGAGGAAACGTGAAGACTATGGCACCAATTGTGATGCTTAGGCTGCATTTTCCCCAAACTGCTGCTCTACTTGGCCTTTGTATTGTGCAAGTGAGTGGAAGGAGAAGAAGGGCTGTGGGGCCATGTCCACTACGCTGGCAAAACCCCTCAAGTGATCAGTGGCAAACACCAGCAGTGCTGTTTCCCCCATTTAGCCCCCGTTGCTTTCAGCCTCCTTCTGACTGCTCTGGTTTACTGGGGGGAGACTACGACTTACACTTTACTTTGTTTTTAAATCACTGAAAGCAAAATACTGGATAAATTTGACACAAATGAGCACACTGTCATGAGATGTACTCTCCTCAGCGTGGCTTGCGTGCTGCTTGCCCTTCAGCATAGGATCCTATACAGAATTGAACTGTAAAACTGTTAAAGGAGTTTTGAGCTCTATTACTGTGCTGGTTACCAAAACAGGCACTCACAGAGACAACATTACTGACATCACGGAAGTGGAAAATGAACCATTACGAAAGGTTTGACTTTAACAGCTCTATGCAGAGTTGCAGTGCAATCATAACTGCAATCTCGAGCACATTCTTTCCATGCCTGTAAATGAGGCAGCGTGTCCTGATTCACGCAACTGAGGAGTATAAAACGTCCAGAGTATTTCAAGTCATTATGATGAAGCAAGACAACCTGTGGCAGCCACAAATGTGGAACAGTGAGGCATTGTTTTTTTGATGTTATTGTTGTTGCCAAGACTGCTTGGAACATTTCACTGGTCAATGACTGTAGCCCTTGACTCCATTTAAGCGCAGAAGAATGAAGTAGCATTTTAATAGATATTCCACTACCTGCAGCCTTAGCCCTGTCTATGCTTCCAGGCAGGCAGGAGAAGGCCATCTTATTGGCAGGACAAAGAAGGACTGCTACTTGTGCCCCTGCACCACAGTCTGCTGTAGTGCAAATGAATATGACCCCAAATGGATAAAGCCTTCACTACAGTAACTGCAGTGGTGGCAGTTCTTCTGCACTGACCCCAGTCCAGCTGTCCACAGGCTGCGCAGCAGCAAATCTGCCACATCTGGCAGCAAAAGAACACCATGCTAGATTTGGGTGCTCTTTGAAGCTGTCAGGTTCATAGGCCTGCACATAACTGGGCAGAGCTGTGTCTTAAGTATGTCACTTTTCCACAATGCGCAGATGTTAAGCAGGAAAATAACTAGATGTGAGTCTGAACCTGTGGAGACTTTCCTATGTTGTTCTGAATTGATTTGGGGAAAGAGCAGTGATCCCTGTGTTGCTTAAAAGGAGGAATAGACACTCGTGTAACTGCAGTGGTTATCCCTTGCAGTCCCTCCGGGTGTTGTTTTCATTGCAGCTGTAGCCAGTTTCATTAGAGCTCTCAGAAGAGTTCAGTTCCTATCGACTGAGGAAACATTATAAAGACAATTGATTAGGAAAAACTATTCAAGCACATCTCCGACAGGAGTAGAGTTATTTCCACTGTGTATTTTTAAACCCCTTTTTCATCACCAGTAGCACTTTGATAGCAATGGCCAGGTAACTGAGATGATGGGAAAATAACTGGATACGGGTGGGATACACAGACTCCAAAGATTATTTGTGGGCTAGATGACAGAAATTATGCACTTTTCCACTACTTCTTCAGTGAATGACTGTCTGCAGTAACTTTGAGGCTCAGATTTTCCAGGATAGTATGGTGAGTTCAGACTGTTGGGTATTTTTCCCTAAAGGCTGACCATGCAGTCACTCAGCAAGATTCTTTCAGCCAGCAAGTTTCCTTCCTTCATGTCTTATCATATAAATAATATTATTTATAACATTTATATAATAACTTTTATTGTGTTCACCTTCATTATAACAAACAAGCTAAAATAGGTTGTCCTAGAAAACATACAAAAATCTCAGTTCAAAATGCAATATAATGCAGCCTTGACACTAATAGGCATAAATGCTGCCCTATTCTAAGTCTTCTGCCTGCCAAGTTTCTTTCCTAAGATCCCCAAGAACTTGGTCAGAGCAGCTCAGTGCCTATGTTCGAGTCACTGCTGCTCCGTGGGTCTTTTCCCAGAACCATGGTGACAGAAATTAGGTAGAGAAAAAAACTCACACAGCTTTTTCATTATAACTTAATATACAGACCAGTAGCTCTATTGCAACCCATAGTGTGAATCATGTTTTTTTAAAGGTCGTCAGTTTTACCTCCTACTACAAAGTTCTCCAAAATACACATTCAGATTTGGTGTCTCTCCTAGTGGAATAGAGCATGGTAAAGACACCAAATTTACGTGTCACTCTAGACAGTATTTTCATAGATAAATCACACAGCAGATACTGCTTTTCTTGAAAGCTGGTAGATATTAAGATATCCTTTCATGCACACCTGGAAATAACAACATAACTCCTGTCATGGGTTGAATATTCTCAATAACTGGAAACTCACCTAATTTTTGCAAAGCATCCTCCTGCCACTTTGTGCAATATCGACCAGCACATTCAGGAAATAGCAAAGCACTAAATAAATGCTCCACAGGTAACGCTTCTCTGCCTCTCTCTTTGTGTGTAAGCTCACATACCTGTAGGATCCAGAATTTGTGGTACTCTTGAGCATTTTCTCCCTCTTACATACATGCAAGAACTGCACAAGGTTCACTTGCAAGGCTGTGGTTTCCTCATATAGTCTGTACTCTTCTTTCTGGACCTAGGTGGACTGAATTTTAAAAGGAACCTGGAAAGTCTTGACAGATCACCTCAAAATTACCTGAACTGAGAGCATTTGCCAGAGGGAGTGACTTGTTAAAAATGACTCTGAACACCTGGATGTGAGAGACCAAGAGGCTTAACATTATCTACCTGTCAGTGTATGTCAGGTACTGTAACCCAGGAAAGATGTGTCCTTCCAATCAGAGGTGTCTGTGATAAAAACAGGTATAAAGCAGAAGACAATAGGCAACAGAGAGCAACTTTGTTCATGCTAATGAAGTTAAATGACGGTGGACAGCATTGAATCCTGAAGGAGACAGTGAAATAAGATGAGAGAGAAGAATTCATATATTGTTTCTTGTCTCCTATCTTAGAAGTTCCTGTGCTACTGCTTAGTGGATAGTCAACAATGTAGGACACAGATTTTATTTGTGCTTTCCCTCTGGCTGCGTTTGTAACATCACACTTAAAATATTCCGATGATGGGAAACTTTCATTCCATTACTACTGACTGTCTGGGAGCTGAGAAGCAAGTTTACCAACCAGAGAGTGTACCACACACTCAACTGTCACTGCCTCAAATGCAAACCAGCAGGACAACTATAGTTATCTAAATGCTCACTAACGCTTACAAGCACTATCTTTATTTAGGATATATAAGAAAAAAATGTTGGCACAGCATGTTATTCATCTCAGATAGACACAACTTAGTAAGACACGTCTGTCCAGCTTTCCCTCCCAAATGGCCATTAGCCACACTGATGCAGACAGATGACCTGTGAGCATGCCACCAGGTGAGCTGTATAGTATGGCTGTAATGAATGGTGCAGAGGCAAGGCTGAGCTGCTGAGCAGGCTGTGATGGTGATTAGAGGGGGACATAACACTTTGTTGGAGGATATACCCGAGTGAGGCCTGGGGATGATCTTAGTGTGGTGAAAGAAAAGATTTATGGTGCTGAATGTCTCTTTTCAGTAGTGTGTTATGCGGACAGCAAGGCAAAGATGCTGCAGCAGGAGGTTTCTTAACAGACACATACAAGATGTATTCAATCTTTGGATAACAGAAACAGAGTGTTAAGTGACATTATATACATAAGAGGCAAGTGACTGGATGAGAAGGTTTAGAGACTACAAAACTTAGCAGACATTACAGTGATTTTTCAATGGAATAAACTGTTTTCAGGGATGAAGCTCCTGTCCAGTGCTGTTCCAAGGAACGGTGAAAGCGTGTTTGTTGTGTTTGCAATAGAATACAGTGAAGAGGGCAGAGGTAAGGTGAAAAGGGGTGCACCTGAGGCTTAGCAAATAATGGACTGGATATTCTACTAGGTCTCCCCAGATTTTGTGCTAGTGATTTCTTTTTCTTCATTAACTGCTTTAGTTAATTACCCTAAAAAGTGGAAATGTAATAAACATGTCTTATGTCTACATAGTCCTGTGTGGCACTGAATGCTATGGAAATACCATAGCATTAAATATTTGGAGACGAGAGCAAAAAATACCATTCGGATATTATTTAATTTTCTACATAAGAAAATACTGCCTCACAGATTCCATTCTCTCTCTAATGTAAATCAAAGATGGCTTATGTTAAGCTAATTGTGTCACATTAATGAAAAATAGCCTAAGAGAGGACCCTGGCACTTAGTTTTCTAAGTTTAGTCTTTATAAATCCAATGAGCTCCTTCTGACTTCGACTCTAAGACTCTGAAGCACTCAGAAAATGTTAGAAAAGGAATTCTGTGCTTGACAGAGATCACTTGTATGAGCTATACCCTTTAGCAACTGCATCTGTTTGCCACTGTCTCATTTACGACACTTGTGAGGGGAACATTAAGAAAGAATTACGCAATGAATTGATTGCTTAGGTGTAAATTTCAATCCCTTTTTGCCAAAGAGATGGCTATATGAAATGCAGTTTATATTTCTTAATTAGAACTACTCAACTGGGGGCAATTTGAGTTATTTCTTGAAGAAGAAAAAGAAATCAATTTGGAAAAAAAAGGACTGAAGGAATGGCACTCTTACATTAACTTGGCAGACTGAAGTTGTGAATGTAAACTCTTAAGACATAGGGAGCTACCTGAAATCCAAAGTTTAACATAAAATCTCATTGAATTAAAAACCAGAAACAGGTTGCAGAAACTTCATTTCTAAAATCACATATACATGCATATTGACTATAGATGGTAACACAAGGAGATGAGCTAGAATGCCTAGAAAAATACATAGTTTACAGGGGCTGTAAAAACAGAGAGAAGAAAGATAACTAGGATGATGGCAGATTGTGAGCTTGAGCTGTATCTCAAATTAAAGTACCACAAGACTTTCTGGTTAACCCCAGGTGAATTCAAGGCAAGATTTATTTTGTCTCTTAGAAAATATTCCCAGTTCCTAGTTCCTTAGAATGTATTCCCATACCAATGACCCATAAATGTTGTGGCAAATTGGTATTAGTAGAATACAATAAGCTCTGGCTACACATCCACTGCTGTTATCTGCTCACGAATATTTAAATTGATAAAAAGCCTAGAGATCTTATATCCATATTGTTTTGGCTTTGAACTACTCCAAAGTGGAACAGCTTGCAAAACAGCGTCCCATTGCCTCTGTTCTCCAAATTGCACAACACAAGCTCAGGGATAGCTTTGTCCTCCCCTTGCATGTTCTTGCACTCTACTTAACCTTTCAATCTTAGGTTACAATGCTAATGTCACTGAGGATGACTGATGTGGAAGATTTACATATGCCTTCATTTCAAAGCAATCATTTGAAGCAATAAACTAACATACAAGGAAGGGATTAGAAGCAATTCCTATTACTGCAAAGCACACATTCCAAGTTTGTTAGCACAATAAAAATTCACCTATAGCAAAGACAGCAGTTGCTAAACACAGACATGAATTTCAGTTGTGGTCAGGAAAATATAATCAGTTGAATATAACAGAAACCAGTGCCTCTTGAGGAGATGAGATTGCAGGAACATATAAACTGTATAAAAGGAGGCGCACTGTTAGGCTTGGTCCTCTGAAGATAATGAGAATCAGAATCTCATCAAAAGTGTTATGATGGAATGGGAAAAAAATTCAACCTGATGTGGACTGCAGACAGAAGAGATGATTTGAGCTCAGAAACAAAGAAAAGTCTGGTCAGCAGCTAGATGCTTTTAAAGAAGGGTAAATTGAATTTAGCAGTGGCATGGAGATAATCATATAAGAGATTATTTTTATGATATACACTGAGACATTTTTCCATGTGGGAAATCAGAATGTCAGAGGGAAAACACAGCTAAATGATTTCAGTTTACTTTTCTCTTATTTTCTCTTATGTTCACTTTGAATGCATTTCTTTCGTATCCCACACAGAAAAAACCCAAAAGGTATGTTTCTGTTTCTAGGCATGCTGCATGCTATGTACCTGTTTCAGTGAGGCCAAGTGTCAGTTAACACAGAGGAAAAAAGAAATTTCACCGAAATATTTACAAGAAAACCCACAATAATTAAGAGATGGGTATAAACTGGGTTACGCAAGTTTACTGGTGCAATCACTTAGTTCAGTATTCTGATCTTGCTCTGCTCATCTGTCATAAACCTTTTGCATTAGTCTTCGGTGCTCTCTTCTGTGAACAGGTACTTTAGTCACTTGCCCTCCCCAGAGTCCACACGTTACATAAAATCCTATTCCAGTGCCTTTCAGAGATTTGCCTTTATTAACAAAGAAAGTAAGATAAACTTCAGCTCAAAACTTCTGTTGATGCTGTTCCATTTTATTAAGCCTGTTGTTAAGACGACTACTTTGGGACTTCTGAGCCTACACCCTAGATTCTATCTTTTCAGGCAGCCACTTCCCCCTCTTATATCCAGAAGTTATGAGTCATCTCCCTCACTGAGCCAACAAATGCCTCTTAACCTTTTCCAGGCCTGAGAGAATAACAGCAGAAGGAGGTGTTCAGGCAGATTCTAACGACCTTTTAAATCAGAAAGACTGCGTGGGACAGAATTCGGTCCTAAAGGTCTTTCAGAAAACACACATTAGAAAGTAAATGCTAATTGAGCTGTCATTTCAGATAGTATGGCATACTGGAACACTGTTTAATATCTACCAAGGAGAATAGTTTCCAGGTTTAAACCAAGCTAAACAGAGTGAGGGTTCTTAAGCACTGGCGGCAGTGATTTATTCTAGCATGCCAGTATTTCACTGTAATTTTGCAGTCTGAGTGTGATCTTGCATTCCTCTTCCACAGATAAAGGCAAATCACTCACCCTTCAGAAGGTGCGAAGCCACAGGCAGATCCTTTTTCAGAAGTCCTGACTATCAGTATATGTGGACAGATGGAAATTTGCAATACGCCAGAGACGTATTTTCAGGCTGCGCTGGAAAGTTATTTCTCACCAGACAGAAGGCAGGGAAATTTCTATTACCCCACAATACGATACACAACTATGAGGGTAAGAGAGCGTTGTTTTCCCACTGAATATAAAACAGAGCTTCAGCAGAAAAGGATATCAAGTAATGGATCCGTGGTCTAATGAGCAAGACAGCTATGACACATTAATTAAAGGAAGCATATTTAGTTCAAAACTGAGCAGCCAATAGGAACATCTGGCAGAAAGGTACTTCTGTTCTTTTGAGAAAACACACAAAACGTAATATCAAGCATGTCAACTTGAAAAGAATATGATAGTCTATTCATTATAAAAGCTTAGTTGCCAAAGTGCTCTCTTACATAAAGAGAAGAATATCTATCCTGACTACTCCAGTTTTCTTAGGTAACTGTAAAATGTCTGTGAACTATTTCATGTTCATTTTATCCTCTCGTTAACACGGATCGTCACCCCAAAACTACTGAATAATCAAAGAGAGATCTCTTTTAACACACTAATTAGTATGTTTCAGTGATGCCTATAGAATTTTAATCCATCAAATGCTACAAGAAACAATGCATTTGTCATGGATGGGACCAATTAAGGTACCTGAACACTGCAGCTGTGTCTGTGACTCTCCATAATCTTGTTCTCCTACAGCCTTCATTTGGTGTGATTGACGACATGTTTGCGAGTCTGTTAGACTCACGGAGAGTCTAATGATATCCAAAGGCAGGAATGAGAGGACGTGGGCCTCCCACATTTCAGCTCACAACATTTTTCATTTCAGAACAGTTCCATAAGATAGCAAACAATTGAATTTTTCCTGCATTATTGTAATGGAAAATAACTGTGAGGGTTTTTTCCATCTCAGTCCCACCACAGTTCTGAGAACAAAGTGCTGGCCACATGGTTTAAAAGATGTAACAAAGCTATCTCCTTCCCTGGTCTTTCCCCCCATGTTCTTTATCTTCTACCTGTTAGGGGATTTATTCTCAGGACAATAAGGACATTATTCATTGCTGTCAAAGAAATCTGGAGCAGAAGTTTTGTATCTTTTCAAGGTGTTTCACACTGTTTGTATTTTAAAGGTTAGAATACAATTCTTTTTTTTTTTTCTTAATGTGCACTGGCAATTAATAAATGGTAATCAGTATTGTCAAAAAACAATAAAAAGTTTTACCTGAATTATTTACAACATTTAAATACAACTACATAAAACAACACGTTGTGAACCTGTAAATGCTTCTTAATTCGATTAGCTTTAAACTGGTGCTATTACTTATATATGTTAAAGTTAAGCATAGGAAGCATTTACAAACTTACAGGACGAGGAGTTTAGACTATCAAACACTGTAAAGTATATTTTTTTGCTAATGATTACAGTACTAGACCAAGACTGGAGGTACACAGGTTGCTTTTCATAAGCCAGTAACCATCTGCATTACTTGGGGAAAATCTTTACATCTACACTTCAGGTGCCTTATCGCTGAAATTACAGCCAGGGACTTTCTTCAGCTTTGCAAACTCGTATTAAACAGCTAAAACCATAGAAGTTTATAAATAATGTTGTGGTAGTTTAATCGTACAAGCATAATCGTACAATTGTATGAGCACAGCAGCTTCAGAGTGGAAAGATAATTTTTCCTAACTGAAATTATGGAGAGAATGTATTTAAGCAAGTACTGGAACATACATAAATATTCATTAATAGGAATACAGGGAGACTGCTAACGTCTGGCCTTCGGTCTCAGAAGCAAATGGCTCACAGGCAAAACCTTCTTCTGGAGAGTTATTCAGCTCACATGCCTTTATTGCCACCCATTACTGGACAAACCCCCTGTTCCTGAAGCACCGCGCTCTAGGATGTCCACTAGCTGAGATAAGATGCCTAACTTTTACATGGGAAAACACTGGAGACGTAAATTCTAGACTAAATGTATGTCAGAACAATCATGACGTGAATATCTTGGGTGTACCTACCATTTATCAGGCCACCTACAATCATCTTCTCAAGCGTATTAGCCATAGAAGACAACTGAACTCCTTAAGTCAGTTTTAAGTGAGTTATAGATTACATTTTATGAATCATCCTGTTCCCACATGGCTTGGATCAAAATTTTAATGTGTCTCCCCATTATTCAAAAAAATAAATTAAACAAGGAATAATATCAGAATTGTAGAGAAGTTATAGCGTTAACTAATAAAGTGTTCATTCATTTCAACGATAAGTACCCTATTAAAAACCAGCAGTTTAAATATTCGGGAAGGGAAAAGTATTTGGAAGGGGAAGAGAGTTTGCAACACATTTCCAAATGTATGAGAACTCATATCTTTGGGCTCATTTCTTTACTTGTTAGTTCGTTTTATGTGAAAATGATTTCCATTCAATATTATCTGTATTGCAGTTACTGTGTGCCTTCAATTGTCTGCAATTACCTGCATATACTGTACTTTACGTTGTCAGTCTAAAAATTACTGTATCATCTTATTTTTATAATTCACAGAAGAACTTTAAAAGTCTAGATTTTGAGTTCAGTTTGGAAAAGCGAATCAGTTTGAGTTCAGTTTCAAAGCGGGCAGTGTATCTGTCAGTAAGGGCTTCTCAACCAGTCTGGTTGGTCAGCTGATAATCAACTGGAAAACCTGAATTTACTGCACAAATTCTCAAGCATCTGCAGAAACGACAATGCTGCTGCAGATCACAGAAGTTTCCTTTTAGATTAGAATCAGTTTTTGGTTTAGTGAAGTTATGATTTCAATTGGACCTAACCAACATCATAAGCAATCCTCTGTACTAGTATTCTGAGTAGAGCTTTATATGCGATGCATACAACACATACACCTCTACATTTGGGGCAGAATTTTATTTTCAAGCTTTCATGGTTTTTAAAGACTTGTGAGGTCTGGTGCATCATTTGCTTTGTTAGCTTAGACAGTTGTATAAAGATGGGATTTTTGTTAAATATTAATTTCTGTATTTTCATTATGACAACATAGCAGCATAATTCAGCTTAAAGGAAATGAATGTTTTCCCTACTCTTCTCAAAAAAACAAAGTAATATAAGAAATGAGTTCTGTAATGACTTGCTGCAGAAAACCACAACTGTGTTATTTTAACAACAAAAGACCAAAAATGCAACAAATGAATGTGTGAAACTACCCTGATGTGAGAGTATTCACGTGGGGAACAGGCATGACTAGGATTGCTAATAGAGCATATAAAAGATAGGTTACCCAAACCCACTACATTCCGTAGCATTCACAGAGGTACACAGGTGTGGGCAATATGCATACAATGCCAATAACGATATTAATGCATAGATTCTGCTTCTTCATTCCCAACAAGTGGTAAGTGCAGCTGCTGAGGTATCTTCAAAGGGAGCCACATTAGCTCCCTTAGTTTTGGGTTGGGTTTATGCCAGGCCCAATTTCCCATAATTTAGAGCACAAAGATGTGCTCTATCACACTGGGTCTGTGCGAACCTACAGCCCTTCAGTGCTTTGGAAAGGAACACGAAACATTTGTTTTCTAGCTAATGTTACAATTTTTTAAGGTTTCTGGAGCCAATCTAGTACCTTGATAGATGAAGTCCTCAAACACTTGGGGCAGCATAAAAGAAGTCATAAAAACACCCCTGCTTAGGCTCCTCCAAATCTCTCCCTAAAGTTTTCCTCTACCATAATGACTTCCAAAAAACCCAGACAATGTGTATAGATCGTGCATCTGGTGTGGGCATAATGAGTAGTTTTTCATTGTTTTCCTCTATTCAGTTGTAAGCCAGTGGGACAGTTTATCTTCTTTTCTTTTTCTTTTTGGTATTTTTATTCTGCTTTGTGCAAGAAAGCTCCTGGGCATTGTAGTAATACTAACAATTAAATAACAGTCTTATGATCAGACAAGCTATTCTACCTGATTCAGGGGCAATCTCATGAACTTAACGGAGTTGAACTAGCTGCATTCACTTGGCTTAGAAAACCTAAATAGATCAGTGTTACAATTCCAGCCCAGAAAAATTTAGGATATTTAACTATTTTATAGAGGGAGACATTATCTACAGTTACAGTAGACAAAATACAAATTACAATCAGAGCAGGGTGAGGAAGTAATTTTCCTTTACGGTACAGCTATAAACCAGGTACATTACAGTACAGGTTAGTATTATTAATCATATTTACTATGGTAGTGCCTAAAACCATGCAAAAGATGAGCCTTGTAGGATTTTGTACTATGCAGAGATACACAGAAAAAGACCATAGCTATCCTGAAGAGTTTATAGACGAGATAAACAATACAGGTGCTGGAGGGGAAAGCGGTACAAAAAATGAGCAGTGTGAGCAATGCAATCAGAGCAAATGTTAGTTTTGCAGCAGGAAAGACAGAATAAGAGGCTGAGATGGGACAAGGCGGGAAAAGCGGCCACTAAAAAAGGGACAGCTCAATCAGAAAAGAAAAGACAAAGAAATGTAGGTGAGCATGACCAGGAGAGAAGCACTTGGGACAGATGTGAAGTAAAACTGAGGTGAAAGGTGGTGGCAGAGATTCAGAGTGGACAATGTCTAAGTAGCGGGGCAGAGACAAGCCTGCCAAAAGTGCAGAGATAGCTGAAGACCACAGGTAGCCTGCTACAACAGCTGGCTGGACTCCCTGAACCCTCTATTTGCCCACAGGGTTGCCCTGGAGCTGGTGGGATCTTCCTCGGCAGGTCAAGAGGCATTTGGGAACAGGTTCTGTTGGATGCATCTGAGACAGATGACCCACTGATTTGTTCTTGTATTTGTGCTCTTACATCATTATATTTAGAGATGTCCATGCCACGGAAAATCAGTTATTTGCAATTTTGGACCATGGAACTGAAAAATAAAGCACATACGACACCTGCCTTAAAAATGATACCAGCCATCACTCTTTGATTGAACCAAATCAGCTCTGCGATCAGAACAAAGTGAAATTAGGCACTTCATTCTTGAATAGACATTACTTTACTGATGCCAGTGTATCTCAAAGAATTAGGATAACTATCAGTCATAATACAGCTTTGCTGTTCAATATTTACTAACATATTTTCTCTGCCCTAAGCACAGAGTGAGGTGGCAGTGAAAATCAGGTTGCACATAAAATCTTTTTAACAAACAGCAATGACAACTGACAATGCAAAATTAACAAAAATGCTGGCAAAAGTGTGAGGGTTTTTTTCCTTTCGGTGTCACCAGATGAGTTTCATAGTAGAGACGCAAAAGGGGCATATTATACATGCAAATTAATGGCAAAGGACACATGGATACAATTTCCTAGGGCACGGCCTGTTCCTATAGACAGCTGCATGAAGGGAAATCTCTGACCCCACAGAAAATCCCACAGAAGACTGTGGAACTCTTCTGGGGACCGTTTAGTCTGGAGGGCTCTGGTTTCGGGCTCTGCATGACAAACTATTTTAAAGGTGGTCTTTATTTACTGGGCAGGTACTCAAACTAAAAAGTAGTGAATATGAAGAAGACTTATTGGTTCCAGCAGACTAAGAGATGCTCCTAGAGCAATGCTTTCATAAAAGGGTTATCAGACCAATAAGCCATATGAACAAGTGATGTGTATACACAAGTATATAGGGAGGAGGTAATTTTATTTCTGCAGATAAAATTGGGAGAACTTGTAATAAACAAATACATACAATTCTGGTGGAAATGTTGTAAAAGAAACAGAAAATTAGGAGTAGCTGCAGAATAGAGAGCTTTTTTTTTTTTCCCTTACTCAAAAGAAAACTGACCCATAATCTAGTTAGCATATATGTGCTGTTAAAAAGCGAAAATACTAAAAGGATCTTCATTCTGTCAAAGAGCACTGGAGTTAGTGGCCTGAAGCTGAAACAAATGTCTGGAAACAAGCAAAATGCACACATTGTCACGGAATATAGTCATCCACTAGGAAAACCATTGAAAAAAGCAACAGATCCTCTATCACTTGATGTCTTATACATCATGCAGAAAGTCACTTACTCTTTAATTTAAAGTGATCAACAAGATCACAAGAATAACTTGGCAAAATTTAATTATTTCTGAATGTTAAATGAGGACATATCTGTACTAGGTACAAAAAACAAACAAACAAAAGACACACATGTACATGACTAACTTCTCTCACAGCTGAGGAAGGCTTGGCTTTCTGAGAGTGACAGAGAACCCCAGCTCCTTGCAGCAATCTCCCTGAGAATTCCCAGCTTCTCAGCTTTTCACTGACCTTCCCTTTCAGTTCATCCTCTGTTTTTTTTCTTTTATCTTTTTAAAGGAGATTCTTCTAATACAGCTGACATACAGCTATTTAACAATCTCAGTAAATCATAGGCGGAGCTGAGTTGTCTTCTCTCGTTGCCATTGACCTGACTGTTTTGGTAGAAGACATACCTACTATCTAGATAGCAGGAGCCTTTCTCTCTTTCCTTCTTTCCTTCATTCCTTCTTTCTTTCTCTTTCTTTCTTCCTTCCTTTCTTCCTTTCCTTTCTTCCTCTCTTCGTCTCTTTCTTTATTCTTTGTTAACAATACCTTTATGGCCATCTTCAAATTTACCTTTTTCTATTGAGGCAGACTGCAATGTCAAGCTGATCAAGGAAACACTGCATAGCTATGAAAATACACTGTGTATTTTCTGAATTCGGTGCCAACCTCTATGTGTTTGCAATCAAAACAAATTGCTATGGAATTAAATGTTACAGGTTTTTAGACAGAGAAAGAAAAGCAATGAAACTACCTAGGAGCAGCCAAGCAAATAATAAATGCCAATCCAACAGCCACGCAGGAACAGCTCCTTGGACCTGTCCAGCCCATGACAAAACTGCCAAGGCAGAGGACAGAGAGATGAGGGAATATTAAACCTTTTGGGCCTTTGGGAAAGTGGTGAAGCCAGAAGCATAGTGAACAGTTCAAGGCTCCGAGGGCAACGACAGCAAAATCTGTCAGCTTGACCCGGGATAATACAGTGAGCCTGAAAGCAGGAAAGGTCTTTTCTTCTTGTCAGATATGGAGCTAACAAACTTGGGGGGAACTTATATTCCTATTTTTTCTTACCAGCTTTTGTAAATAAGTCACATGCACAAAGTCCTATTGTCGTGTGACCTTCTGCTTGCTTTTGAAGGTTAAGTAATAAGTAATGAATTATGAATAATTCATAATTAATGAATAAGTAATGATCCTTTTCAGAGTGACTGGGATTGACTTGCTGATCGCAGTATTTCAGAAAGAAAAAGCTTGTAGCAAAACCAGGATCATTCTGTCCCAAGAAGATGGAGACAAAACACATGGATAAAGGCTCTATCATAAAACTCTTCAGAGAGAAGTAGAAGAAGCCAGGTTAATTTCTAAGGACTGTTCTAGAAACACCTCTATGGGAAGGGGTAGTAGGTGCAATTTCAACCTCTAAACTAAAAAGTTAGTTCCCGAGCATGAAGAGAGAGAAACTCTGTTCCTGTTTTCTTGGAAACCCTCCAAAAAGGGAGTTTGCAGAGTATACCTGCAGGGAGTGCTGAACAGATGCAGGTCCCAGTGTGCTTGCAGTGCATAAGTCTGTGTAGGCTTAGCAATGCCTCAGGCTGGCTACACATGAATGGTACTCAACGTCACTGCTTACACGTATTATTGTTCTGTAATGTTTACCTTCAAAAATCAATACTTTAGAGTGGTTTGACAGCATTATATCAACAGTGTGGGACTAGAGGAACTGCCACTAAACAAATACCCTCTTCAGGACTGAGGACCTAGGTCAAGCATTCCTAGGTCAGGTAATAGAGAGAGGTTTTGTCAACATAAAATGGTATTTCTTTTTCCGACCCTGTTCTCTTCCCACTGATGCCTCCTACCATAATAGTTCTTCTGTACCCATATCTCCTATCTTCTGCTCCATATTACAACTCTGACAATACCCACTCACCTTTCTCCTGCAATAATCACCTGAATGTTTTATTTGGTCAAAAAGACATGCTATTCGCCCCTCCAATGGACCGAGAGGCATTGCTTCTCTCACAGACAAGCAGCATGCATTTATCTTCTGCCTAGAAGATACTTCCAACCTATTGGAAGGAGTGCTCCTCTGGCCGGGCTTCGGTGGGGACTCAGTGCACACCCTGTGGCTACTTCGCTGATGAACTTTGCATCACGTCAGTGGGCCAAGCAGCACTGTGCTCTCCACTGCAAGTGGGCAAAACTGGGTCACAGGCATGGGCTTCATCTCGAGAAAAAATATCATCAGTTTGCACCTCTGTTGCAGACATGAGGAAAACCCCTGGGAGAGATCAAGAGGTGCTTAAAATGTGCTTCATTTCCTACCTGTATTAGTTCTGTCTGTGTGAAAGAGTTAGGATTTTTAAGCATGAATTCAGGCAAGTTAAGAAGGGTCCTAAACTGCTGCAAACTTGTGTAACTATATGTGTATTTACTTATCTCTCATTAACAGTTTTGCCCAGTATCAGGAAAACCTATAGTTATGAAGATTTGCGTGAACAGCTCCTCACTGAAACTGGAGATATTTTGCTTTCCCTGCAATTCCTCTGCTGCTGACTTCTCTTTCCCTCATTTTCACATGTGCCGAATGTCACCAGGGTGTCCACTGGATAGTTTGACAAGCAAGTCCTCTGCACTGGACTCTAGAAAAGCTAGGAAAAATCCATAATCTCACATCTGATTTGATAGAGCTAAACCACATGAACTCATGACATATGAAAAATGACAAATAGGTCATGTATCTAACTGTGAAACAAACTCCGCAGGGGATAGTTTCAACATAACATCTGTTATGTATAAAAAAGTTTATGTGCTGGGTTTATTCATACCCTTTTAGAGAAAAGCACACTTAGTCCAACTAATAAATTGCCCAAATTTATTTTACACATGTGGTTTTAATTTCGAATTTATCGATTGCATCAATTTATCTGATTTTCTTCACATCAAATGAGGGAAATTAAATATGTATTATATTAGCATGAAACATGTTTTCCTTAAAGCACTTTTTTCTGTCCACAGTGATTAGGGTGGCAGCACCATTATTATTTGTTGTTCCCACAGTTTCTATTTTTCTACTGAAATCCAAATTTGTGTTTGTTGTTGACTCAATCACTCTAAATAAGTTTCTTCGCAACTTATTTCCAAGTAATGTTCTTAAAAACAGAGCCAGAGTCATTTGCATTGCCCTGAAGGATCTAATTCAAGACATTTTTAAACAGATCATAATGTGGAGACATTTTCCCAATTTTGTTTTTTGTCAAAGTGATTTCTTGTACATTAATAGTTTCAGCAGAATGAAATATCACTAACTGTACTCCAGTGAAACAAAAGAAAAAATGAATTTTAGTATAATCATCAATTCTGGATGCAAAGCTTTAACGGAAACAGCATTTTAACTTAGCAAAACACTGGAAGAGCATATGTGTATATCTACATACATATATATATGTATGTATACACCATACAGAAATTGACTAACAATTCTGTTTATACTTAATTGCTGCACAGAGACCTACCAGTAGCACAACCTTGCTAAGAGTCCAGGCATCTACCTGTGACATAAACTGTACAGGCTTAGGAGGAAAAAGCAGAAACTGAAGCAGGAATAAGGGGTAGGAGAAGAGGCTCTCTTGTGACCATTATAACTGAAGAGATAGTGAATATTATCCCTTTATTGCACATAAAAGTAATGCATTATCTTTTTGGAAAAAAATCTGAAGGTACATCATTAAACATGTTCATCTGAGATCGCTGATCCAGAATACAACAGTATCAATAGCTTCATTATTTCATTAATTAACAATGAACAACAAAGGAATGCATAACTAGTTCATTACATGAACCTTTGTGAAGTCATGTGTCCACTGTATGATAAAAAATTAGGGTTTATTTTTTTATAAATTCTTATGTATAGAATTTGTACTTTTTGTCTCTGAGTCCATGTATTTTGGCAGTATATCTTCACATAATACTGGTTGACACAAGGTTAACACTCAGAGGTAAGCTTTTTATTTTTCACACAAATAGTCTTTATTAGAGACTATGAGCAGAAAATAACCTCCTCTCACCACCAAGATTACCGCATGCGTGTCTGGCATACCAGTCCATGCTGAGAAGGCGCCAGTAATGATCTCCCTGCATCAACAGCCCAGACTCCTGGGAGGGCTAGGGGTGCCACACATCGGCACCGCACAGTTAGATATGATGGCCATGACCTCTCAGGGGCTGCCGTAAAGGTTTGCACATGGTTACTGATCTCTTTTGCCACCGTGTGCATGTTACGTGCCTAAACGCCACCACTGCAGGCTATGTGCTCTGGTATTTTCTTTCCACATCTCAGCTGTAACCGCTGGCCTCGTGAGCGCCTTCTGTCTGTGGCTGAAAGTGCTGAGGATGCATCTCCTCCTCCTGTCTGACAGAGACATAAATCCTACTTTCAGAGACACGTCAATAATTCTTACGTAGTAAACCTACATTCATCTCAAAAACTGTTCCACAAAGTGGTGCCGAGCTCACAGCTTGGGGTACAGGGGACAGCAGCGGCTCATTTTACCAAGTGGATGTCAGCTGAAACACATGACTACAACAAAAGAAATGCACAATAAAGGGGGCTGGAATTGATCTCACCATTTTCATGTTTTATTACTGCTTCAATACAATTCAGTGAGTAGCAATTCATCACAAAAACACAGTAAATGCGGTTAATTGACATCTCCTTCACTCTCGGAACATAGTGTGCTTCTGTATCTTAAGGAAGCTCCTAGATGATTAATGTTTGGTTTTTTTTCCTCTCTCAGGCTAAAGGATCTAGGGCATTTGACTTTCTGGAGCTCCAAATGATATTGCATGCTTTACCATAACTGATATTAGCCATAACACTCCACCTGAAGACACAGAAGATACACCCCTTTCTCAAAATGTCATATAAATTTTGAAGGATGTTTTAAAATTACTTCAGTGTAGGAATTATATTGCAGATCTTGTCCTAAGTGTTTTTATTACTCTAAAGAAGGACTAGATCGTCATTTAAGCGTTGCTTTTAATAATTCAGTCAGTATCTTGGGAGAGTGTTTGCACTGCTTCACCTGCAATTACCTCATCAGGTTTTTGCAGGGTGTTTGATAAAACAAGAGATAAAGTCACACATCAGTGGACAAACTTAATTCACTTAAGGCACTAAATTCACTTAAGACACTAACAATGAACTTCAGGCGGTAAGAGTTGAAGAGGAGGAGATAACCCGCACAAAGCATCTACACACCAAGCACAAAGTATACTGTGATTAGAAAACAAAACAGAGGGAAAATTTTCCTCACTGGCTATGTGTAACAGAGAGGAGTATCTAGTACAAATTCCACCCTGTACTCTTCTGAATATCAAGTGAGCCTCACATTTTAATAGATAATGATTTCAGGACTGGAAGCTCCTGCACTGATCTATGTAGCATTAATTAAAAACACTTTTATCTTAGAAAACGTATAGAAGAAATATTGATTGTATCAATCTAACAATTATAAAGAGAATAAAAAAGAAGATGGAAAGAAATGAAGAACCCAAATTCCTTAGAGAGAGGCGTTTAAGCACTGCACTCAGGGTCACCCCGATAGGTTTGTGTATGGGATTTTTATTCTTCCCCGTCTCATTCTCCTGGTAGAAGGTCAGAATATCCCGAATAAGAGCGACATAACTAGCAATCAGTGCTGTTTAGTCATTCTTCCTCTGAACTGGCAACTGTCACACAGCTTACATTAAAAAAAACCCACAATAACAAAAGGTGATTTTTTCATGTGTATTTCAAGCTCCACTAGACTTCTGTGTAATTCTAATACATTTACTGCAGATATTATGTGTAATTTTTTTTCTTCTCAACATTACTTAGACTCTGAGTTTCCATTTGAAGCTTTATAAATAATTTAAAGAAGCACAAAATCGAGAAAAACCTACTGAAATGTAAGATACATCCAATCATATTTAATTGAGGAAAACAAAGAGGCAATTGCCAAAAACCAAAAACCCTTTTCAAAACTCCTTTGGTCACAGAGTATTCAATTATTTTTGAATAATTTATCTAAAGCCTCCAAAATTTCTGCTATTCTAATTTTGATGTTATTGAACTCTCTATTGAAGGCAATGGGTAATTGAATTAAGTTTACTCTTACTTCAATAGTAACCAAAATGAGCTATTAGAAAAGAAGGAAGAATTCAGAACTTAACAAATAAAACAAAAAGCTGTATTACTTTTTGTTGTATCAGTATCTGCATTCTTATAAGACTATTAAAATACCTTTTATTATTAGCAATTTTGTATCAAGAAACCATTGACAAATAACTTGCTTTTCATTTTAAAATATCACAAGTAAAAGAAGAAAATTAATAATTAGCAAGTTAATAAATTAATTTTGTTTTATCTTTGCATTTTTCTGCTAAGAGCTGAAAAGCATTTCACAAATATTGAGTATCCCCCTAAGTTGACTGTTTCTATTATCACCATATTTAGAAGAAATGAAGCAAGAAAAGTACCAATGATTGCTGAAAGTTGAACAGAAAGTCAATGGGAAAAAAGAGTATTTCAGATTCTACAGTCCTGATTACCCACCCACAGTCTTCATCGCACAACGACACTCCTCTTTCTCTATGAAGACAAGATGATTTACCACTGCCTTCTCCATAATTGGAATATTCATAAGCAATTATAGCTGTGTTCAAAGAATGTTCTTGGACTCAAACTCTTGAATAAAACTATTCTCAAGGGTTTAAAAAAAAGAAAGCACATTTTCACAGAAAATAGCACACAATCATTTTATCAGGTTGTTTCAGCTCTATTTAAGAAATCCATGGAGTTGTACAGCAGATTTACTACTGCTTCTGTACTTTTAGAGAACTTAAGCCTGGTAACACCTGTGACAACTTTGACCCTAAATAAGAAATAAAGTCATTATGATCCCGTTAATGAGGAGCCACAAACGGAATTAACTACCAAAGCCTTTTTATAGTTCACAGTTTAAGTCCTGCAATGAACATCAAGGAAGAAAGAAAATAATCTTCAGTTTTACCTGAGGAAATGCAAACAATTCACAATACCAGAGCAAGTTGAAAGGGTCATACATGAGAAAGCAGGCAACTTTTCAACTTCAAAAGTCATCTTTTTAAAAGGTGTATTTTGGCACTCACTCCTCTGGAACTGAAAAGCAAGATATTGCTCATTTTACTTCAACCTAAACCCACAGAGCCTCCAAAGGGGCTTCACCAGGTTTTGAAGCAGGCTCCTGGGAACTAGAATTGAAAACAAAAATAAAAATAATAAACAAGCTGCCATTGCCCTAATATCTCTGCTCCGTGCAAACCAGGCTGCTCTGTATGGGCTTAGCAGATCAGGACACTTTCCTGCACTAGTAAGGAGCTTGGATTTCACCTTATAGCACGGGGTGCTTTACCTCACGCAGGGAAGGAAATACCAGGGCAGATTTATGCCAATTCCACACATGTCCCGGAGCTGTTAAGTGAACACCTGATTTCAAACTGTTTTGACAGCCTGGGTGAAAGCCCCGGCGCAGGCTCGTGCCTCTGCGGCCACCCGCCAGCATGGCTCTCCCAAGCAGGACAGCCGCTTCCGACCGAAGGAAAGCAGGAGCTGTCAGTGAACGGGTGTACCTGGAAACCGCAGCCCTATCGAATAAATAGGCTTAAAAATTCCAGCCACACGCTCAAACCCGGCTCTAAAGCAAACCTGGAAGGCTTTGTGTCAGTGATCCTCAGGCTGAAAGGATTTTGTTTAGAGCCCAGTTGCACACGCTCAGCCTCAAAGCAGCCACACAACACAACGCCCTCCTTCCCAGCAAGACGGCCTGGCAGCGCCGCAGGCCCCCCCGCAGCTGTGCAAGCCTTCACAGCGTCCCCCAAAGCATGCCGGGGAGACCCCGTGAAACGCGGGTGTCGAGGCCCCCGAGGGGCAGAGCCGGGAGGGACGCGGGCAGCACTGCTGGAGGCAGGCCCGTGAGCAGCCACTCCTGGGGATGCACAACGCGGAGAAGGCCGATGGCGAGGACCCAGAGGCAGGGCAAATTCACTGAGGGGGGAACCGAAAAGAAAACAGAGAGTGATGTTCCGGCTTCAAAGAAATAAGTGGCAAAACCTATCCTGGATATCTCTAAAGCCTCCTTACTTTCCTTTAAGCAAACAAGAAACCCGTTGCTCACAAGCAAGCTAAACAGAGCTAAACTTTTCTACTACAAAAAAGTTAATTTTTTGTGTCTACAGGGACATACTGATAAACTTTACTATGAAGGGATCACCACTAACTTTGCAGAAGATGACATGAAATTGCAAGGCAGCTAAACACACATACAAATTCTAAAATTTGCATGGATTCTTCTGAAGTCATCGAGGGTGTCTTTTCTCTAACGAGTCAAAATGATGTATTCTTTAAAACTAACTTTAATGACATTCTAAGTAGTAGAACCCGATAAAAAAGGAGCGGTAGTAGGATGTCTCTCCAGGTGTGTTTATTCACTGGCAGTTTGAAGAAAAATCAGATTTCCTGAGTGGATTTATTTCAGAAGTTTCCAATAATATGAAATATTTCAGATAGGGAATAGAACTTATTGGTACCTGCTTAATGAAGCAATGGAATTACTGTTTTCAGTGTCAGAATGTAATAATGAGCTTATTTCCCATTAGACTTTCCTCTTAATAACTGTGGATAACCACAGACACCAAAAGCCACAAAATCCAAATTTCAACTTAAATTCAATATCTTTTCAATGTGAATACACTGTATTTCACTTAAAATCACATTTTAAAAATCCACAGATAAATAAACAGTGTACAACTTTCATTGTGATTTGACTTCTGGCAGAGAATATATGTCTTTTCTTGATCTATGTGACTTCTACGCTGCTCCCCCTGCAAACACTGTGTATCAATCGTTCTGTGCATCCTGGAGCACAGTGCACTGGAGTAAAGCATCCGCCATAGGAGAGCCCCTGAGCTGGCAGCTATGTTTTGCAGACCGACCTTGAGAAACAGATATATGTTGAGTTCTCTTTGGTGGATGGGAGAATGGCTCATAACACTTCAGGATAATCTCTGTGGACCCTTCTTTTGCAATAAAGGGAGACTGGCTCTGGCTGCAAGTTGTAAGAGAAGTGACAAATACAGTCCCTTCCTTGAATTTCATCAGGATGGTGAAGCCATCTATAGGGGAAAAATACTTAATGTATTGAAATTATATTTTACTAGATTTCCTTGCATTTCAGTTTTAGATGTTTACGATCCTAAGTTTTTCCTTTAGAGTTGGCTGAAAATGAATAAACATAACTGCCACAAATTGGCAGGGGGTAGAGACATTTACATTTACGTACATTACAAGTCTTCACATTTGAACACAAATACGTGAAGCCCACCCTTCAACTTTTGGCTTGTAAAGCTACTGCCTTATAAAACTACTAATCAAATGCCATCAAGAAGAGAGATGCTCTAGATTTAGCTGTCGTTTGTTGCTATAGGAAGTAGTGGAGCAATAAATGTAATACAAAGAAAATGCCAAACTTCAGCCCAAGAGATCTGCACTGAACCAAAACATTCTAAGGAGCTACTAAAGAATCCAGCTGATAATTTTCATCACTCTTTAAGATTTCATTTCCAGAGTTTAAATTGCTAAAGTCACCTTTGAACTCAATGGAAACAGTCCAAAGTCTTTGGCAGGACTCACAACACGTACACTGTTACCCTCCAATTTCTTCGTCGTCATCAGAGTCTATTGCTGAAGAACTGAACCAGTATATAGTTAAGTTACAGTTAAGTACAATGTATGTGCAGAAAAGTATCTAAGAGGATATCTGAGATAAAGCAGAGATACAAAAGAAGACAACAAGTAATAATTGTAACCACACATGGCGATGACTTTACTTCTACTGCATTGTTCTTCCTTTTTATTTGTTCAATGCATTTGTTCTTTATTGCCTCATATTTAAGGAATATGTAAAGTGACTCTTAGCCCTAGGGAGTTCAGCTCTGGGGAAATGACACACACACGCACACACAACCCTGAGAAAAGATAATGAGGAATGAGTCTCAAGAGATTCAAAATTCAAATGCGGTTTAATTGAAAAAGTTGAAGAAGATCTGAGGAAAACATCTTTTTTTTTAAATTATTTCAGCTTCTGCTACAAAGAAAGATGAATGTTTTACCCATTAATAATGTTGCTGTAAAGCTCAAGTATGCAAAACAAAATTAAATAAACAGGACTGATTCGTCATTACACTCCAGTTGCTTCATACTGCTCTAGTGAAGCAGTAAATCCAGAAAAACCACGTTGTTAAACCAGCTTTATGGCTATTCTGCAACACCAAAGTGGCACCGAGCAACTCATCACAGATGTAGCATAAACCAATTTGAAAAACATCTTCCTGTTCTTCACATCTCTGTCCTCTCTCCTCTTCGAGCTATTCTTTTGGTGTATTTTGTGAAAATTAGCTTGAGGTAGGCATCTGAACAGACCTGCTGGAGGGACAGCTCAGGCACTTTACAATGGATTAGCTACAGCCGGGGATGCAGCCGCCCCTGGCAATTTCACAGGATTAAGCTCACTAGTTGTCCTCCTGCTCCTTTGACCCATCCTGTACTTAAAGCCTATATACCATTACTTTCACGTTGTTACTCACCCTTGAAGCAGCTCCACAACATAAAGCTGGTGTGAACCAAAGATGATCACTAACCCTGAGTCCTGTCCTACAACAGCGCCTGGCTGCAGTCCAGCACAGAGCCAGGGCAGGACTGGGATCAGTGAATGTAAGCTGTACAAACAGATGAACAAATCTAATCATGTGTTGCTAAGAGCTATAAAAAAAAGGGGGACCCCCCCCCCAAAAAAACCCGCAAAACCTCTGGAAAACAAACGAGCCTATGATGCATACCTGCAAATTGTAAGATACTGCTCAGCAAAGCACTTGCACTGCCATCGCTGAAGTCGAGCTCTCTGAAGCACTTTAGCACACTTCAGTTTCAAATGAAACACCTCTTACACACACTTCACAACAGTTCCCAGGTGGTGAGAAAGTGGCACCCACTTCAGCACTAGGCACCCAGGGGTGAGAAAAGCAGGACATGCAGCAAATGTGGCAGGCGCATAGCAAAGGTGCTAAATGCACTTCAGGCCCCCTTCACGTGTGAGAAACTAATCCACAGCTGCTCGCTTGCATGCAAGCGGTTTCCCACGCTATACTTGTGTCTGGCTGGCTGCCAGCCCGTTTCAGATGTGGGAAGTGAAAGTGAACCTCCTTACCCATTTATTTCCTTTAGAACAGGGAAATAACTTATGACCTGTGTTCCAGGTCAGGAGATAACAAGGTGGCCTCCCCAGCTGCAGCTCTGCACTTTCACCAGCTCACACCCCCTTTGCACTCGCCGCCTCACCGAGGCTCTCCGCTTCGGCACTGCTATTCACGGCATGTCCACAGCGTAACTGCAAAGACCACATTTCCTTATGCTAAGGTGAATTTTTTCCAGTTCCAAACCAATTTAATCCCTGTTATCAAAATAATCTTTTCCTGATATGCAGGGAGAAGAAGAAAATACTTGTATATGCTTTATCCCTTTTATTTCCAGAAGACCAGCAGGAAAGTTCCACTCTTAGGAAAGTCCAGGGGAGACTAAAAGGCATGGACAAATAAATTGTTAATCCAAGTTCCCCTATAATTGCACCAGGAATAATAGGGAGCAAAATTTAGATGCAAATATGATGGTCTAGAACCCCACATAAAGAAAGAGTTCAAATTCACTGGCATAAGGACAAGGAAGACAGCCACTTAGGTCATATTCACTGCTCTCTTAGTGGATGACTTGCAAAAACCACCTTTGACATATTTACCAACTAACACTTAGCTCAGGAGAGGACATCCACAGACACTTACACACTAACATTATACGAAAACTCTCCAATGTTTTACACCTACAGGATAAACTGTAGGTGGGCGAACAGAGAATAAATACAGGTACAGAAATGTAAGTACGGAGGTTGACGCTGACAAATTTTGAACAGACCAGTTCTCACTTATGTCACCACAGGTCACATTACATGTGCTCGATACTCCTGGAGAGTTGTTTGAGGATTCCCCATCCTTAGATTTTAGCCATTCAGGTAGTATTTTCATTAGGTTAAATAACCAATCCTCTATTCAGTTACTGGCAGCATTTTCAGCTTAACCAGTAGATGAATCTACAGCATTTAAAAAATGTGAAAAGCATTTACATGGTTTTCAAGAAAATTATGCACACAGATTGAATCATTCCCTCCCGCCCTCTTTTCATTGGCTGTGATCACACTTCTTTGAAATGAGATAAAATTACAAGTGTGCATTCATGATTAATTTTAATTAGCAAACACCTACAAATCAATTATTAACTCATCACCTAATTAGCAGGAATAGTAAGCTGTGAGCAGTAATCAGTGAGAGAAACTTCAGAGAGGGATGAGAAAACAAACAGTGCCAAGCGAGCATACACTTAGAGCCAAGTTCAGCACCACTGAAGAGGAAATGAGACAGGGTCTAGGAAGCTCTGACCTGTCTTTCAGTTCAAGTCATGAGGATATTCAATAATTTCTGTAAAACTGCAGTCCCAATGCTTCACTGTGAGTACGAGAACAAACGAATAGAGCTGCAGTACCCAGATGTGTTACTGCACTGTGCTCCTTCACAGCACACGAGCTCCAGAGTTTAGGCAATTTTATTTTCTAGGTATTTTGATAATATTCTGCCATCTGGAAGATTCTTTTAGCCATATTCTAGCAGGCTACAGAGACAGGAACATCCTCCTCTCTATTCTTTCCTTGTTTCATCTCCCTTCCAAATCTTGGCTCGGATGTAGAAATATCAGGAGGATTCGGTGGGCAGGGCAGCCAGGCTATTGACACAACTGCATTTTCTTTTGTTGAAATGGATGGGATCCTTGCAAGAATTCCTAGGGCCATAATTTTGGCTAGTAATATTCATAGGCAGTATGATAAAGAGGCTCTGAGCTGTGCTTCACTGTGACCATACTTTCTTAATATTAGAGAATGCACATCATAAATTATTCCAGTGAGGGAGGAAAAAATGTGATTAGAATTTGCATTTCACGACCAGCTTATTACATGAGCATATACATCATATGCTACCCAGAATGGAGGGTAGGTGCTGGTTTTGGAACAGAGTAGTTGAATTCAAGTACCATTTGGTGATTTGGTCCTGGTAGCAGGTATGTTGCTCAACTTCCGGAGGGAAAAAACCCAGAAGATCACTCCCTTGGTGTATAGGGAAGTATTGTTTTGTTTTTAAAATAGTTTACTCCAGTAATGCAATTTCATCTGCAAACATCTAATGAGGAGAAAAAAACCCCCACCCAAACCACCAAACATGTTTCCTTTCTTTTTGCCTTCCTCAAATGAAATACCTTGCAGAAGAATCTCTATTCATCTTCTCCCCAGTACCACTATTTAAAACATTGTCTTTCTTTACATCAAACGGAAAAGCACTACTCATATAAGTGGGAGTTGTAAAAATTACAATGTGCAGTGCTGTCTATATGAAAAATCATTTATTCTTTTAATATGCAGTGCATAGAACAATTCCCTTAAGTATTAGTGTTTCTGACTCTATATGAATTTGGCTTTCTCTCTCCTCAGTTTTACTCGTCTAACAAAATCATATCAGCACAAATGGCATTACGCAATGTACCTTATAATGCTCCTAATGTAAAAGCCTGTCTTAGTCTGCTTTCACCAGAGATTTCTGCCTATGCTTTAACAAAGGAAAATGAAAGGAAAATTTGGAGTCTTTGAAAAATCTTTATAAAAGAGCTTAATATGGCATATCTTCATAACAGGGAAAAGTGAAAATACGTTTTAAAAAAGTAAGTACCTAAGAATGCTCAGTCTAAAATTCAAGTTGTAAAACAGGCCCAAAGCCTGTCAGCTGTTGTTATCAAGACCATCAGGCACTGTAGATAATCACTGAGATGGTCCGGGTAGTGAGCTGGCAATTTCGGTACCACCTACACTTTCTCCTTGCTGAGCTGCGCAGCAAACTTGGCTCTCAGGCAGAAGAAAACATTTTATTCTCCATCTTATTCTTTCAGAAGGCTATTCAGAAAAGACCAAGAGCTAAAGGCTCTAATGACCTCAGGATGAGATACGAGGATTACTGTGAATACTCCAAAGTATTCACAATATGCTCTGCATCTCCCAGGCTACAGAGCTGATGAAAAACTAGAATCTATAAAACAAAGTGGTCTCAGTCTTGTTGTAGAAACTAGTGCCTTTTTTCCTGAGAGAGGAGCATCACAGGAAGAGCAATCATTTATGCAAAGTGTATGCTAAGTTTTGAAACCTATTCTTGACTAAAATGTTTGGCAAGGCATATGATAAGGGGATCTCTAATGCAAAAGCCAGTTGATTAAGTGACTACCTTAGTCTCTAATCGTAAAGGATTGCCGTTGTGAGTTTCCTGGGTGATGCAATGCCTATTTAAGAGGGTATGTTTCTGCTGGAGCAGTTTCCTACAATCTAGTTTTGCTTATGAAATTCCTACAGAGGATGTTAATTTTTCACAGGATGAGAATGATTCATAATCACATCGTTGCCTTAATGAGAATTTATTATTTTTCTTGCTGTATCTTACAACAAACTGACGGGTCTGCCAGCCAGAATGTCTGTCATGCTAGACAAAAAACACCCTCCTGTTGTACTGATAATACAAACTGTTTATTAAAAAAACCCACCAAGAACCAAAAAGAAAAGAGGTGGAGAAAAGATTTTTTCGCTAAAAACAATCGGCTGAAATCCCTTTCAGGCTTATCTGCTTGAGTTGAGGATTATCTACTCCTCATGCCACACTAAATATGATAAAGAAAAACATACTGCCTTGTTTCAGCAGTCACACTAAGAGAAAATGCTGGTCTTTGAGCTAAAATAAAAGCACCCAGAACATACTGAGCCCTGCTGCTGCTAAGTATTTTGTACAGACAAAACCCCTTAATCCAGGGAATCCATAGTTTTGCCCCACTAAAATATTATATTCACAGTAGTGTAAGAGATTTCAGGAAGAACCTGTCATAAATTTCCTTCTGGATTGAAGAAAAACAGTGCAATGACAGTAACACATTCTCCACACAAAACCAATCTGATGTCGTGACAGTCCCACACGGCTGCTTCCTTCAAAGCCTTGACAAACCCAGAATGAAAAACAGAGCTCATCCCCTAATTCCACAAAACAGTTATTACATTTTTAATACACAGAAAGCAAGTGTTTCCCTCTCTTACCTTTAGCAGACACGTGCTAAAAGAATGCTCCAAGACATTTTTCGGTATGTTGGTGATAGAGGAAACTTACACAGGTCAGCTGCCGTGGCACAGTACTAAAATTGTCGGATGAAGTGGTCTGAATTACCCAGTGGCTTGATAAAAATCAGTTTACTTCAGGTCTAGTCTAGAGACTGCATACCGATAGCTATGTGGTAGAGAAATGGCAAATATTACAGGACCACAAGGACAACTGAGGAACAAGCCATGAACTTAGAGTGCTTTACCCTATTATCTTTACTAGTATAGGAAATGTAATGTTATTGTTTCTGAGCCATATAAATGAGTACTGTGAAATTTAAAATATCCAGAGTTCTCCTTTGAACAATTCTGTAAAAGTATAATGCTTATGCAAATGTAATTCAAATTATTATGAACGGATTGGCATAACTTCCCAAACTTTCTCTCAAGAGAGAAATCTCCCAAACGGACTTTAAGTTCTCAATATGAAAAGAAAATCTATTTACTCTGTCTGCCATTTTCCCACCTCTTAAATTTACCAAAATAATGAAAACGCAGTCCATGAAAAAAGGACCCTAAGAAACATTTCCATCAATTTCGCCTATGCATCAGTGAAAAACAAAGCAATCTCTAATGAATAAACATTGCGATTTCTCAGAAGAGCATGACATCCCACAGAAAATTCCATCCATGCCCACTTGTGTCTCCTGGAGAGTCAGCAAAACCTCTGGATCAAGGGCAGATGGATCCAGCAAAACCTCAAGTTTTATTTTGCCAGAACTATTTATATTATCAACAAAACCGGGCAGTTCTGCCTTCTGCACCTTCCTGCAAAGCCATGAGGCTTCTGCTCCTAGATGTAGTCATGCCTGCTGTGACCTTTTGGACAGAGTCCCTTTTTGAGCTGCAGCATTTTGCATCAGCTATTTCATTTGGAAAAGGTTTGCATTTTAGGATGCATTAATACTGCACTAGAAGAAAAGATAGCTAATATTACTTTCATATCCTGTCGCAACAATCAGCAACAGTGAGACAACAGTTATTTTTCCAGTTATATTAACTGCATTACCTTTAAGTCAGAAAAAAAGTAGCCACAGAAAAAATAGTTTAAAAAAAGAAGCTATGATCACCAGTGTTTAACAAAAATAAAATAAAGCTTTTGGATATATAGCCATAGGATTTGAGTGCCAACATTTATGGAAATGTAACATGAACAAAAATAAACATTTTGCCGTTATCTCATGAGAAATAAAATTTAGCAGACAAATAACATACACTGTGATACAGCTAAATCATCTGCCATGTTTGCGTAAGCTGAGAGGACTTGAACCCTTGTCTAAGTGCTAAGGTGGAGCAGTAAAATAAAGATTATCCTGGTGTTGATGCAGAGGCCCAAGTGGTTCTATGGCTGCTCTTTATTACCACTTGTAGCACTGCTAATGTCAGTGGTTGTCCAGGTTTGAGGTAAAACAGGACCAATTTTGTTCAGTAACTTTTTAGCTAGGCCTCTTCTAACTACTGAAATTAAGAGCATATTTTGCAGAAAACTGTTCGCTCTCAGAGTGGTAAGACCCATGTTTATAGTGGATGCCAAGGAATGGGATGCAGAGAGGCTTTTGCTTATCCTTATTGCTATAACACCCAAGGGCAGCCAACTTTGTTACTTGCCCCGTTGGAGGGTCGGAAGCAGAAAAGCATAGAGGGGTCACACCTGCGGGGAGGAGCAGACAGGACAGGTGACCCAAACCTGACCAACAGGGTATTCCATCCCATCTGCCTCATGCTCAGTATAAAAGCTGAGGGATCAAAGGGTCAGCCCTCTTTCTTCAATGGCTGGCGTCTGAGGAGGACTCTCTCTGTTCGTCTGCCTTTGATCCCGATCCGGAATCCAGATCCAGAATCCAGATCTGGTATCCAGTTCCCGTCCATCACTGAGTCCAGTCTGGGACTTCCCCAGTGCCTGCTAGTGATGTGATTGTCATCCTGGGAGCTTGATACGGTTTTGTATATATTTCATTATTTTCTTTTTATTTTATTATTAACATTTCATTAAAGTAGTTTGGTTCCTTCTAAACAAGTAAGTCTCTTTTCTCTCTATCCCTCCTCCCTTTGAGAAGAGAGGTGAGGGAGAGCATCTGTCGTTCTGCCTGATTGGGCCAATCCAGCCCAAACCATGACAGTGGTTAGGGATAAACAGATACATTTACCTTCATTTAACAAGTAATCTCTGTGCTAAGTATAAGGAACAAATTCAGAACACAGCAAACACCATGGTAAAGTGTTTCATTAAGGAGGCTCTTTCTGGAACAGCCGGGAGGTCATGAAAGATTGAACTTCTTTCTGTCAACCTGAATACAACTACAAATCCAACCAGCATAAGCAACTATCTCAATTCTCGGTCACATGCATCAAACGTGGGTACTATTGCTTTTACAAAGCATTGAAGACTAAACCGATGTTCATTTCTGGAAACTTTGCTAGCCAATGACACAAAACAGTAGGGCTGGTACTAACGAATCATACTTACCTATACACACATGCATGTACACTTCTTGTGACAATAAAGCAACAGCACACAACATCGAGTTCTCTGTGGTAAAAAGATGATCTGCATCACTTCCTTGGCAGAGAGACAAAATGAAGAAGGAATATCTTCCCATGGTCTCTGCTGAGAAATCTGGCCAATACTCAGTCTCTGCTGTGGAATCTTCAGTATTTTGTATTAGTAATCTTATAACATGCAGTGGTTCTGCAGATACTTATCAACCAAATGCTGTTTTGGCACTGAGTCTTCTTTTAAATAGAAAATGAAGACAATTTTAATTTTTCCCACAGATTTTGTATATACAAATCAGGCTCCAAATCAAACCCAAGAGTCTGAAGAATTACACACATTCCTAGAAACATATGAATACTTTGAATCGAGTGACACAGCCACGTGTAATGTAGGTACCATCACTTTTACTCTATATTCACGTGTAAACCTATGCTTGCCTCTGGAACCTGCGCAGCGATAATACTAATGGTCCTCAGTGAAAGCCCAGATCTACACTCAGCCCAGAGCTTCAGTCGTTCATTAAAGCCCAACACTCAGGATTTATCAGGAGCAAAGAATGCTTCATTCTTTCTGAAGCGTAAAAAAGAAATGGTGACACACCAGTTTATTGCTGTGCTCTGTGATATGTCCTGTGCAAGGGAAATCTATCTCTACCTTTAGAAATAAGACAGGGGACAAATTATGCCACATTGCTTTGAATCTTGGAAATAGGGAAGCAGAAATGGGACTTCTCTTTGGCAGCAGATCACTTGGTCTGTCAGTTTTCTGTAACTTCAGAACATAAATTCCTAGTGTGGTTGCACAGCAGCTATAATTCATTTAAATCAAGGCAATCGAGCGCTTGCTGTTCCTCAAGTCACTATCCACATACTCTAGCTCTGTCATCGTACCAGCACTGATGTCTGTGAACCAGAGGAGTGAGCTGGAAACTAATCACTGTTTGTAGGTCTGCACTATCTTTATTTGAACATAAAATGATTGCCAGCTTACTTTTGGAGGTTGGCATTAAACATAGTTTAAGCCTTAAAGATTTGACCACTCAGTTGTAACTCAGGGGAAAACGGGCCACGGGCTCACATAGAAGAGTTGAATACACAGGGATTGTAAAAGCTGTGCCCTCTTGAAGCTGAAGTAGGGTCTCTGACCATGTAATCTTACATGTTCCTGAAGTTGAAAGTGTAGGACAAAGCCACCATGGGAAAAGCACCCCAAGTTCCCAACCTGATACCCAAAACATCAGTATATCATGAATGGCTTTAGGGCAGCTTAGGTAGTCCTTGCACATTATGCACATTTTATGGCTTGTGATTCATAAAATACTCATGAAAACACCGTGAGCAACCAGAAGTCATTTAAATTAAAAAACTGTTACTTTAGAACGTAGTAAAAATGTAAATTTAGAGACAATCTCTTGGAAAAGGGAAGCTCCTGATTTTATAACCCAGTTTAGGGAGCCCAAGAAGGTGGAAGAGTAAATACCACAGGCACAGCTGTATTCAAATTCACTCCTGTGTGAAAGGACCAAGAAAGGTCTTCAAGAAACACAGGTGTGGGAGAGGAGAGGGACTGCACTTTCAGGGAGGGAATGGAGCAGATGTAGCCCAAATTCTGGAGCAGTTTAATCAGAGCGTACGTTGCTGCAGCTCCCCACCCCTCAGGCCTGGAGCAGTTAGCGTTCAGCCTGGTCAGCCCCTTGCAGCCTCCTGAGGTCTCACAAAGCTAGGGCCAAAGTGAGAGCAGGGACCACAGCACAGGGCCAGCCCAGGGGCAGGAAGGGAGGTCGTGCCTCTGCTCCCCTGCTGAGGCTGCTATGTTGAGGACAGCTGCTGGGGCAGAGCAGCTCTGGGGTGGGGACGCCCTCACCACATTTACGAGCTACCCAGAGCAATTAAGAAGGAGTCTTTGATTTTCTACAGACAATACAATTTTTGGTGAAATGTATAGAGAGTGGTCGCAAGCTAACCTGAGCGGCGGGAGGCACGTTATTTCTCGTGAAGAAGGTAACACCAATAAATAGTGTGCAGACAAAATCCTTGCAACTGGGAGCAAACCCAGGCCGCTCGGAAAAAAGATGCATTTCCCACCAAGCTATGAGTGTCAATGACTGATAAGGTCAAGTGCTCCAATGCAAAGAAATCTCCCCTCAGGCATGAGCTAAAGCCCTTCTGCCACAGGCGGCTGGCAGGGAGATGGCATTCACTGCGGCAACGCTCCCTGGAGATTCAACACGCGAAGGTATCAAAACTCTGCAGAAACAAGAGACTTTTTGGGAAAGTCAAATAAGTGAAATATTGACCATTCCTTAAACAACACTTCCATCCCATTTGCTGAGATTTCAAGTTAGGTATAGACATACTTATTGAAACAATTAAACCTCAATTATCGTGCAGCCTTAATTGTAAGGATTTCAGTCTACCTCTTTCAGCCCTCTCTTCTCTCAGTTGTTATGCTGCTGTCATTCCCACTCCCCTTCCTTCCCCCTATGAACAATGTTGTATCGGGATAATCAGGTCATTTGAAAAAACCCTCATTTTTACTGAGAGCTGGCAAAGCATAAAACGCCTTCAAATGTATCAGAAGGAGGAAACACATTGATATTTGAAAATGAAAAGCTTTTAAAAAGAAAAAAGAATACCCAAGGAAAAATAAAAAATTTAAATTACTTTCCTGAAAACTTGAGAGGATGAAATCCTTTAAACCCGTTAATATTTTGGCATCAGTTTGCAGTTATTAAAACCACGCTTGACTGAACTTTTTCTTCATAACACTGAGTTATAGAGACACTACACAGAATTCAATAACTTCGTTTGATTATGTGCTACCTAATTTGAAATGATGCCCTAAAGGGGAAAAAAAACAAAACCCAAACCCACAACTCCCCTTAAAAAACACAGAAAACCGCCTCCCCAAAACCCAAACCCCCAAAACATGTAAAGAGGGGGAGTAGCACACAGCCCTTTCTTTGGCTTTCTCTGACACCTTGCCCTGGGGTCAGGATTTCAGAGGAGTCACCAAACTGGCTGCAGAATAAAACAGAGATGATACAAAGTGCAAATCTTTGCATTCACATGAAAATGCTCAAGTTATTCAGAGCGGAGGGGAGCCCCAGGTTCTTTGAAGGCCACGATGCTCTACCTCTACAGGCACCCTTGGTGCTTTAGGCAAAGGAGGGCTCTGCTGGCAGCAGGGCTGGGGGAGCCCCAACCGCAGCGCTTCACCCCAGTTGTTGGGTCACTCTCTGGGACGTAGGAAGCATGGGTTCCCTTCAAGCAAATGATTTTCCTCAAACCTTGGTGAATGATTTAACCAATAAGCAAAAGATACTTTTTTCCTCCAACTACAGTGTGTGCCAAAGGCTGCTGACTGACTACAGCAGAAAATTAACGAGTGCAAGATGATGTTTCACTTTATTCTGCCTGAAAGGTGGGCCACAGAACCCATCTCCCTCCTCAGCATTTCCTGGTGCCTCTTTTAAGCAGATTCCCACACCATATGATAGCTTTTTAGGTGCCATTTCCTATATACTGTAGAAGGTGCTAGGTTCACAGTTTAAGATCTCGTCAGAAAGCACAGTACCCAAAAATGCAGTTTTGCGATAGTGCTCTGCAGTGAAGAGCTGGTTAAATCTTGATATGTCTAGGGCTCAGGCCCCTGCCAAAAGATTATGAACAGAGCCCAAATTAGAAGTCAAAAGTAACTATTTCATACAATTCACTTTGAGGCAAGAACTATTTTATATACATACATTGCATAGATTGTATTTGGTGCAATAGTAAAAAATGCAACATTATTTATATCTTATGGCTTTTAAAACCAGTCACTATAAAACAGTTGGTCTGACAATAATTCAGTCCTGATAATTACATACTTTTCCCCCCTAGTGTTTGATCAAAAGATAAAATTAACTATGAATAATCAATAAATAAGTTACCTTCAAGAACATGTAACTGAAAATATATACATGGACCCAAAGCAGTTCAGCTCTAACTGAAAGGACACCAACAGATGGATTTGGAGAAGACAGAACTCTCCCATATGTTTTTTTAGAAGATTAATTGTAGCATCTGTAATACATTAAATATAATCAGATAAATCCTGAGATTAGGGAATTTTAAACCTTTCTTATTATAGACAACATGAGTTAAGTTTTGGCTTTCTCTTTGTCCATATAAGGAAATACCTGTTCAGTTTCAGGGAAAAAAGCTTTCATTATAACCAGAAGTATTACTTGAAAAATCTACCATAGGATTAGCATCTTTATTGTGTATGTTCACTCTAATCGTGTCCTGAATTTTCTAGGCAGAAGGAGAAATGAATCTGACATACTAGGTAAGATGAATGAATATAAGAAATAAGAAATTTGTCACTGTTGATTATGATGATGTTATTTTCTTCCCCTCTTTCATTTTATGGAAAAAAAAAAAAAGGTGATAATAATATAAAATCAATGACCATAAACAAAAGCAAGGCTGGTAAGAGGTCATACCAATTTTAAGACATGCACTGATTTAGAAAAAAGTGGTTATTATTAGAACTCAGGAAGACCTATTGTAAATGGCTCATGGAACATCCTACAAAGTAGTTTCAACGTGTTGTCTGCAACATGCAAAATCCAGGAAAATATAACTTTACTTTGTATCTTGAAACACTTTCTTATGGCAAGTTCTGCAGGCCCATCACAGAGTTTTGTAAAGTCTACTTTCCTTTTTATATTTCTACGTTTTTAATCCAGAGCAGGTTATTCTGAATGGTATCTAAGGGACTAAAACATGCTAGATTCTTGCACAAGTGTGGATACAGCAACATTGTGATGTACCAGCCCTGCCCTGCAGGAGCAGAATTTGAACACTGTGCTCACACCCAGTGCCCTGCTGACACCCACTACTGACACCCGTGTCCTCTTGGTAGCATTTCTCATCCCAGAGATGTTTTCTGCCTCCTGATTCCTGCTGCTTTCCAGTTACAAATAAAATAATGCAGTAACTTAAATGTGTTTATATAATATCAGCACATAATAAGTCCTAACAAACAAAATCGGACAAACAACCAAAAAACAAAAACCTGCCCCAAAGGCAATGTTTAGGCCAAGTTTATCCTTCATCAAAGTCCAGCAAAACAGTGGTTTAGTTTTTGTTTTCTTAAGTTTAAAAGTGTTGTCATGTTATATAAATACATCTGGGTTATTGAATTTTTAATTTGCAACTTGAGATGGCAGAGCAGGAAAGATCAGTAGAGAGAAGATTGTTTTACGTATCAATTTTGTTTTAAGACCACAGTTTTCCCTTATTTGCACCCAGGGAGAAATATACAAGTGTTTTATTCCCATTTGATGAGGGTGAAAGGGGTAAATATGTTCCTCAGAAATTGAGTTTGTAAAGTGAGAGGTTATTTGGTATCAACAGCTGTTGTATCAACAGAGGTAGAAGATAACTAGGCTGTCTTGATGACACATATGCAAAAATTGGATCTAGAAGAGTTAAGTGTCTTTGAGAATGTTTAAAAAATAACCCAAAACCTCAAAAAATAAACACAAAAGGCCAGATAAATCAAACATAGATGCTCTTCTAATTTGAAAAGGGCCATGCAGGAATTCCCCCTTATGCTGAAGCCCAGTTCAGCACATATTTTATTATCAAATTCTGTTTAACCATATCATGGCACAGGATTATGAGGGGAACTCACAGAGAATTTATTTGCCCATGTGACTGTATGTAAAGCGCTGCATATATCACAAAGGGACAGCTTCTTCCAAAGGGGACTAAGCAGGTGTAGTGAAGATGCAAAGCTGCAACTTGTGCACACCAACCACATACCAAATTGTCGTCCTCGTCAGCCAGACAGAAAAGCAACTAGCATGTACACACAGACTAAAAAGCAGGAAAATAAATGCCTCTGGAGGTGCATAAGATCATAGAGCAACTTTCTGCTGCAGCACAACGCTGAATTGTGTTAGCGGGCGCAGTGTTTCTGTCATTGCTTCTTAGTTGATCAGCTGGCAAAATCAAGCCTCTGAAGCTTGAAAACTCCAGAAGAGCCATCTTCTTCTCAGCCTGGGCTTTCTGCTCCAACAACTCAGATGTGCTCTCTGGACAGAGATGACAACATGGTTCACCTTTTTGTAGTCTGAGGTTGCAGACCCTAATTAAAAATGTATCCTGGCTGTGCTCAGAATGGCTTTGATATTTTAGATGTCTTATTTGAAAGATAAACACCAGGCCTTGCTCTATATTCCCTGGACTTGGCTTTTCAGAGCCAAAGAAAGCCTAAGAGAAGCCTGCAAGTACCTCCACAGATCTAGGCACTGCAGAGTAATCGGCATAATTTAAAATCCAATATGGCCAATGTCAGTATGGTTTGTAGAGCACGCTGCTTTAAATTAAAAGGAATCCACTAAAGACTCTTAAGGGATGTTCATTTATCTTGCATCTACCTTTAAGCGTAGCTGTAAAGTTTGAGATTAACCAAGAGGTACAAAAGTATTTTATTATTGTTTTCAGTTCTAATGTCTAGGCTGAACAATAGCTGTGGGATTCCATTCAGCCAAAAATCCATTGGTGAAATGGTGAGTGCTCATGCCCCATAAAATCAATGCAAAGACCGATGCTGACAGGCCATTTCACATTCCCTCTTAAACTAAAACTCTAGAAGCTTTGATATGGGCAAAGAGACTTTAGTTTGATGATACCAAATGTTAATACCAGCTGGGGCAACACAAAGCCCAAGGTCAGTTAACACACAGCCTGTCTGAGAAGGTGGGTAGATATGTAATCTGCTAACTTGAAGTGAACTCTCTTAATTATCTCAGATCCAACAATTCTAAGCCAGCTGTGAGATGTTTATATAAGGCACATTACCTTGAGTGATTACACTGTAGATATAGCCATCAGTTTATCATAGTCTGGTAGATAAAAACTCCACAGCCTATTTTGAAAACAGACTAATATACATTTTACAGGACTTTTCATGATGCTATCATGTTCTTTTTCACCTTGCTAATTGAAAGCTAAGAAGGAAAAACTAGTAATTAAAAAATTTAAAATTGATCTTTGAGACGAACTATACATACAATTTTTTATAAATGCTGTAGTTCTCCATACCTTATACATCAGTGGTATCAAACAAGAAGCTTGGCAAAATGGAACCAATTCATCTCTAAACAAAGATAAGATCTAAGGATGTCCTCACCTATGCAGGAGCAATGCTGACTGTAATTATCAAAAATAGTAGTTACTATTTACTGAGAGGACGGCACCTCTGGGGAGGCCGCTGTTGTTCTCAGTGCTGCCACTGAGGCTCTCACGATTGCTCTCCTGGGTAGCTTTCATTCCTCCAAGGAACTTCACACAAAGAGCACTGCAGGGAATTATTGATTCAATGAACTCCACTAGGAAACAGGCTAAAAACAAGACTAAGTATCATAAGTCCCCAAAACCCCCTTGGAAATGCAAGCTGGCTTTAGGCACTTTGAAATTCTGCAGTCATCTGCAGTACCAGCAGATGCTGCCCCTTACTGTCCTACTTCCAGACCTCACAATGTTGCAGGAGTATATGTCCCTCTTAAGATGTGTTTGCAGATAGCAGAATAGGAGAATTACTCTTTCCCTTGAACCCAAGAAAGATATGTCAAAAAATTATTCAGAGACACAACTGCAGTAGAATGACAACAGCAGCCTTTCACTAGTTTTGCCAATTTCCTTACAGATAGGAATTCATAGTTTACTCTTATGAAATTTTATGGAAGATTATCCTAATTTTTACTTAGTTTATTGTGGATTTTAAGCAAAAAAAGAAACCAAACACAAAATTTATAATCATTTTTTGCATAAATAATTAATAATAATTCAACAGCAATACAACTTTACTGCAGGAAACTGAAGAGTCACCTGCATGACAGAACTGTTTGTCAGGAACACGAAACATGCTGTGCTGTATTAGACTACTAGGCATCAAGTTGGATATTTTTTACTTTGATGAAAAATACTAGATATGCGTAAAATATAGCTAATTCAGTTTGCAGCAAGGTGTCATTCAGTTTCCTCTGTGGTTTGGTAGAGTCTAGATCTTAAGACATCTTTTGAGTTTCACAGATAAGATACCATTACTCCAAAAATCTCACAATGGACATAACCAAAGCAATTATGCTTTGATCTGAAATGCCACCCAGAAGCCTTGGAGACAGAGCTTTGTCTTGGAATTTGGCATATATAATAAATCTGTTCCTGCTACCTACAGATGACTATGCTGTCTCGTATTAAGTTATTTCTTTCCATTCTTTCCCATTAATGGCTATTACTGCAAATTTGCAAATGCCATTCATGAGTAAATTATAACAAAAGCAGTGGAATACAAGCATAAGGACAAGCAACATTAAATAGTGACTGGAAGCAAAACAAAGAAATAATCCAAGAAATCAAAAGGATATGAAAGAGAACTGGATTTTTTTCCTGATAATGTAAATCACTGCCATTTTAAATCATGGACTTATTTAGACTCATGTATTTACCCTAACTGTCCTAGTTACCCCACCACATAGACACCTGGTTCCACTATAGTTTTCCTCAGTTCACGTATTTCAGCACTGATCCTCAAAAATATTAAAGCAGCTAATTCCTGAAGAGGTCAGTGACAGCAAGGAGAACCCAAGCCAATAATGTTCATGTGGGCCAAGAAGAAATGGAAATGCACATTGCTAAGAGAAAACAAAAATGGAGGGGCAGATATAGTGGGAATCAGGTATGAGAGGTATGAGGAGGAATCCAGCTCTCACTGGGGGTTCTGGCTTGGTCTGGAGTAAAATCTGTATCAAACCTAGAATTTATGATTCTTCTTAATGTCTGCAAAACCTGGAAGAGGTTATGCTGCCCAGAGCATCAGATCTTTGACTCTTTCAGCACCTGTTTATGCTAAGCAGGGGGAAAATCAAGACAGTTCCCCACTTTGTTCCCTACTCTTCCAAAGTCAGTATGTCATTGGATCAGTCATTGGCTCAGCTACTTTGATTGGGTGCTGGCATAATGTATTATTTAGGAAAAAATTTCACAGTCATGGATCAGAAGGTCTACAAACATCATTTAACTGTTATCTAAACCAGATGAAAATCACGCAGGAAATTAATCTGGAAAGAAAAGTATGTGTGATAGGCTAATCTAATCACTGGTGTAACTAGCCTTAACTCCGGTTAAATAGAGATATGCTCTTTTGGGAACTGTCCTCTTGTTCCTGGAATATCTCTGCAAGCATAGAAAGATAGAATCTGACAACACTTTTCAAATAGCTCTATTTATATTTAAAAAGAATAAATCTTAAAGAACAAGAGTCAGAGGCAAATTTCTTCACAGTCCCAGGCACAGTACATTAAGAAAACGGTATTTTAAAAATTACAGGTATCTCTACCATAGGAAAAAAAAATTAAAGCAAAATTTCCTCCTGTTCATCTTTTTTTATTTTTTAAACCTATCTGCTATTTTTACTTTTTTTTTTTTGTTTGTTCTTGTCTCACACAGAGTGTTCAAGTTAGGATAGGTTACTGTATATAAGGTTAAAAAAAAACCCAAACAGGTGGTGACTTGGGAATAAGATAGCCATGATTGTGTTAACTATATTTCCCAGTCATCTCTGTGGCTGACAGAACTGAAAAGATGGAAAATAAGGCTGAAAAGATGAGCTGCAGCAGGATATCAAGATTCCTCACCAAAGTCTACAGATGCGGGGTCCCCTTTACGAAGGTTTTGATTTGTAGTGAGCACATGTTAATCCTTTTAGCATATCTACATTAAAATGATGAAAGAGAAAAGTAGGATCAGAAATAGAAAAGCTAAGAAATGCTAACATATGTTTTCAACTTTGAAATGCGGCCAGTGTTTTTCCCTAGTGTAACAGGAAGAGCTGTGCTTTAAATGGGAATAACAATACAGATTTAAAACTTTATCTCGAGCCCATCTCTGAAAAATCCTGGAGAAACTGAAGGTTTGGTCTTAAAACTTTCGCAGATTAGGAGGGTTTTCTCCATTACATAAATGCAGCATCCTTGGTCTATGAGGAAAGTGTGAAAATGGCTCACACAGAAACAGAGCAACCACAGGATACAGTTTCATATTGAGCCCTCACAAAGGGTCTATGAAATTACCTTAGATTGGGGTAAAGCAGACTGGTGATTGTAGTGATTCACTCAAAAGCTAAAATGGGATGCAGGTAAAAATCATTATACAGATCTAAGAACACATTTCTTAACCAGAATTAGGGTAAAACAAGCAAATGTAGTAGTATATGACTCAACATTCTCTGGAGTTCTCTGAGAGTTTATAAAAATATATTACTGTGCCCACTCCTTAAATCAGAAAACTGGGAATAGAAAGTGAAATGTTCTTTCCTGTGCTGAGACCACCTTTGAAAACAAAAATACATACCCAAGTAGATCTTATTGGAAAACATCTTCACACACCCAAAAACATTTGAGATCTTGGTTGCATTTTTCTGTTCTTCATTAGGAGAAAAGTGGAATTTAATTTTTTAAAAGTACAAATAGGATACACAGACATATTTACCAGAATATCTACTAACACAAGGTCTGGAGCTTTTACATGAGAATACAGAAATACTGATTCAAACCCTCCTCTTGACTGGTTTAAAGCAAAGACTATCTCCTACATAGAATCATAGGATGAATGACAGAATCACAGAATGGTTTTGGCTGGAAGGGACCTTTAAAGGTCATATAGTCCAACCCCTCTGTCATGGGCAGGGACATCTTTCACTAGATCAGGTTGCTCAAAGCCCGGTCCAATCTGACCTTGGACACTTCCAAAGACAGGGCATCCACAGTTTCTCTGGGAATCTTGTTCCAGTGTCTCACCATCACTTAAAGTAAAGAATTTCTTCCTTATATCTAACCTAAATCTACCCTCTTTTCACTTAAAATTGTTACCCCTTGTCCTATCACTATAGGCCCTGGTAAAAATTCTCTCTCCATCTTTCCTATAAAATCCCTTTAAGTACTGAAACATCACAATAATGTCTCCCTGAAGCCTTTTCTTCTCCAGACTAAACCACCCCAGTATGACTGCCTTAAGCAATTGGGTTTTTTCTGAGGTGGGACAACTTTGTCTTACTGCTGTTGGTGCTTTCTGAATCTGTGCTCTCCCTCTCTCCCCCTGCTTCCCCCAAGAAAATTTCATTGAAACCACGTTATTCCTATTTTTTCTATGGACAACACTGCCGTCCACTCACTAGCTCTATTCTTTGCTATACTGCCCACATAGAATTAAAATCTCTCAGATTTATTTCCTTCTTTACTTAAAAAATACAAATCCATATACATATTTAGGCTGAATAAGGTTCTGAACTTTCATAAAAGATTCTTAGCATTTGAAGGTATGTAGCTAGCTCTGAAACACATTATATTAAGATTTCTTTGGTAGCACCTGTAAAAAGCACAGGTATAATCGAAGACCTCATAAGTAGCCAATGAATAATAACAGATTGACAGTAAGTTCAAAGAGCCTCAACTACAGGTGATAAAGCACGGAAGATGAAAGCATGGAAGATAGAAGGAGCTTATTTTGACTACCCGAACCCTCAAAGTTAGTGGACTAAGAGAGAGCAATAGTCTTTTGGCCCGCAGAGTGAATAAATGTGTTCTGCAGATTCACAAGATACAACAACTATGATATCATGTTGATGATACTTTTATGAAGGTACTTTTTAGATATTGTTTCATTTTAAAGGGATGGGAAGTCAGAGTTAGTATTTTGCTTAACTAAAAGGTGACCTTGCTCCAACAGAAACAGCAAGAAATAGAAATGATATAAATGTAAAATATCCCTTTATCCCTTGGTTAATTCTTTGTTTTTACAACTGTTATATTTCTTCTCCACCTCATCAAAGGTTAAAATCTAGTGGAAGAAGGCTTCCTAATGGCTGAGTGAGTGGCAGCAGCATTTGTAGTATATCAGAGATTTTTCCTAGACATATGAGAAATCTTAAGTAGGATGGAGGTTTCTGATGTCTCTCAGTGTGTGAAACCCAAGCAATTTTCTCCTTCATTCAAAGTATCTCCCTCCTGCACGCTCATGAGCAGCAACTGAGCTCAGTGAGAGCTAATCTATTTGCTCACCAGTTTCCTGAAGCTCTTCCACTGCTTCCACTGTGACAAATTCCCTTAATTTGTCCCCGTTTGGACTGACTAGGAATGGACAGACAGGATGGCAGAAGCTTTGTTTCTGAAGGAAAGCAATTTACAGAGGAAACTTCATGAAGAACGAAAGAGAGGACTTCAGTGTTACACTGCATGCAATAGTGAATAGAAAAGAATACTGCAAGAGATTTTCAGCTGCATAACAAAAATGTCATAAAGACTAATGGCAGTATCGTCTAATGGGCAGGTCCCTAAACATGATTACATTTTGGCAATGCATTGTTCAGGCTGATCCATCTGGGAATAATATTTCAAGTTGTTCTCTAGGGACTTGGTCTTTTTACAAACATATGACTTCTTTGGCATAATAGAAATTTCTGTGGGGATACTGATTACACGGGAAGTAAAGAAAGTTCTCCTAGAAATTAGCCAGAACACAAGGAATGAATTCCCACAGAAACAAAGAATAAGCACAACCTTGCCCCAACACTGTTTATCCTTCCTTAGCAGTGTGAACGCTTCAGGAAACCCTTTCCACAACAGAACACAATACTGGATACGTTTCTTTGCATAGGTGATATCTTTTGCATAAGCGATCAATTAATGTCCAAAAGATATTACAATATTTCTATGGGAAGGACAGCCTTAAAAGTGATGGAGAACAGCATCGAGGAATCAATCATGTCCACTATAAAATAAGAAGTGCTTTGTGTTTGCAAACCCTATTGCTTACCAGATAAGAGTGTGTATTATGATGCAAATTTAGAAAAGTCTCTAAACAACCCCTGATTAAGAGTTTCAACAGATGTTCTACTGTTTGCCTGTTTCAGCCCTTGTAACAGGAAATAGTTTATTAAATAAATAAATCAATCATACATTTAGAATGACCGATCCTGACCGTAGAGATCAGGAAGGACCCCGAGCATAGCATTGTTACTAAACATTTTTTTTTCTAGTGGCTTTTGAAGAACATTATACCAGAATTTACTTTTCAACTATCAAAATGGAACAATGAAATCATATTAACGTGAGACAGCTGTACTTTTGTGTCATGCCATTTTTGTGCTACAGCAACCTTATTCCTTGTATTACCTGCCAGCTTGCTCTAACGCAGTCTGCTCTAAGAAGTCATGCTTTGAACCAATCACATGTCCATGGCGTTGATTTTGTAGAATTTCTTCCTTGCAATACTGATCTGTGACAATTAGTTCAACTCCTTTAAAATCATATTGAAGCTTAGACCATTTCCACTCCTGCCCAAGTGTCACGTACCTCTGTGGACGGCTAAACAGAGCACCAGATACCTTGATACAGGCATATGCACCTGTGGATAAGAGAGCGCCGTGCTGGCCTTCAGAGAGCAGTGCTCTCAAGTCCTTGCCTACAGAGATCTGAGCTGAGCTGGCAGTCTCCCACAGTTTATCCACGCTTTCTATCCAGTCATTATCAGATGTTGCAGATAAAAGTCACCTGTACTATTCTGAGATTAACAGTATCATATAAATGTTCTGCTTCCTTGGGCTATTACGTCTGTGAAACACGCGTATAAGCCCATTCAGTCACTGCCAGCTAGATGCCTGTGTTTTTCCGAGATGTGTTTGCACACATAAAAGGGCTGATTGTGCTTGGATTTTTCTGATGAAAAATAGATAAGATGGACTATCCTGACCACCCTGCTTTTCATACATCTGCACAAAGGTGAGAAATGAAGGAATGCACAGCTTTTCCCAGTGCAACACTGTTGCTGCTGCTACTCAGCTCCCTGTAAATGGGGCAGAAAAATCCTGGGTTCGTGTCCCTTCCACGGGCACAAAGCTCAGATACCGTGTGCTTCCCCTCTCACCCAGTCTTCACTTACAACTGAGTTCACAGCCATTACCAGCATCTAGTAAATTTGGTATTCTGGGTCAGCAAACTCTCAGAAGTAGGTTATTATATTCTAAAAAAAATAACCGAAAACTTCTTGTTGAAAGCTTAACCTCCTTTAGACACTTCCGGAAACCCACAATCTAATTACTGCTTCACACAATTTTCATGAAGATGGTGCTATTACATCGGTCTTGAAAAATAAGAATTAATCGATTTGTTCTCTCCTTTATTTTCTTACATACATTTTTATATTTAATTAATGAAAAATAAAGAAAGATCTGGCTATTATTTGGCATGTGCTTTCCATCCACGACAACAATCCCATTAAGGTTGAAAATGTAAAAATCTACATGCATAGTTCACTAACAGCCAGACCACTGAAAAGAGCTGGAAAGGAAGGAGTACTGAAACCAAAACATTGAGGTCTCACTTATTCTATCAGCTTTTATGTGGGAAAATCTTTTATATTCTTCTGAAAATTGATGTAACTAGATAGTTCACAGAAACAATTAATTCCTAGATGCAACAAGTCACTACTTAGTTTAATTATATTACACTATACAAAAAATTCAGTCAATGAAAAAATAAACATAATTTTAAAATAAAAAATTTTGGTACAAAAACATCTGATATATCTGATCACATTTGTTTATGATTATAGATAATGTATAGACTGTCACCAAAATGAAAACATGTGCTCTTACATTTCGTGATAGATTTCAAGAAAAAAGATGTTTTCACTCATATTAATTCTATACAATACTATTATATTTTTTTAAAACATACAGCTTTTATAAAAAAACCTTTGAATACAAAGTCCAGCCTTTTTTAACTATTAAGTTAATAGGAGACCAAGAGCAGTCACCTGTTTTTCTGTATTTCGATTATCGTATGCTTATTTATGCTCCACAAAAGTTTCCACTGGTTTTAAACTTGTAGTCATGAGGGCAAACATAACAACTAAAAGAAACAAATGCACACATACATAAATACATAGATAAGGAAAGGAATCCCTTTGGCTTAACCTGCAGGGAACTCTCTAAATCTGATACATGAGAAATATAGATCCCTGTATTTTGGGATCTTTACACCAGAAACTGAACTGGAAAATCAAAGCTGTATTATTACTTATGCTGCAAGTATCCTAAATGAAAAAGGACTGAGCAAGAAGAAATCAACCAAGAATAGTTTGTGTTTTTCTCAAATACCCGACTCAAAATCCTCTTGGTCCCTGCACTGAAATAATAGAGGCTCCTCACTACCTCATGGAGATTCAGTCAGTTTGTATACAATTCTTTAAAGCAATGATTTAGAGGGATTTATAGCCGGAAAAAGTAGCTTTGAGATCTAATCACTAAGGTAGAAAAACCTAGACTCCATGGAAGCAGAAGCTTAAATTCTGGCAGGCTCACCTCATCCTTTCATCTTTTAGAGGTAGATTAAATTCTGTGTAGCTTAGCATATAGGGGTCCTCCACAGGACTTTTAAAAGATGAAGTCCTATCTCCTCCAAGTGTTTAATATAACACCTTTTCTCTCTCTTTTTTTTTTTTCCCTTAGAAATAAGTCCTAGCAACTTGAAATCATTTTTCAAAAGATATTTCTCTTTTCCAGACAGCTCCCTCCCTTCTTGTGTTGAAGGTTTGGAGCTTTATTTCCTTGATTCTCTATTTTAGCATAAGTGATAGACACTCCTGGGTAGAATTGTTCTTCTCCATGGGCAGTGTTAACAGAAATCAGGGCGCAGGAGAATACAGGCATTTCTTCACAGTTTTGCTTCAAGATTTGCTCTTTTCCTTTCTTTAAGTTGCCAAAAGCTAATCAGACTCACTGAAACCATTGAAATAAAATATAAAACTATCTTTAAAAAGAGGAAGAAACCTCAGCAAATATCCCATTAATTATGGACCCTCTCCAACAAATCCTTATATGTACTGAGAAACAGTCTGTGCAAATTAATGACAGTGGCTACTACAGAGCTTGAGCTTAAATTTTTAGAGCTAAAACTGTTGATACATATTACAAGTAGTAATGATTGTACATGTGTGCACTAGGGATCTAATTTAAGCATTTAATGACATCTAATGCATTACACAACCCTATATCTTTTTGGTAGCTACTTGGTACAGTTTGTCCCAAAGGCCTTTTCAGCAATTACAGATAACCAGAAAACTACTAATAGAACCCCTGTTAATGCAAAACGTGTTGGCTAGAGAGAAAAAGGGATGTATGGATTGGTAGTCCTTAGGTTTCTAGTTTTCCCCAATTAAAAAGAAGAGTAATAAGAAAATGGATTTGTCCATACTTTAAACCTTTCTTAATCCTGACTGGAGTTTAGGCATATAATCCAAACAGTCCCAAAAAGAAAGATGCATGAAGATAATGGATAATAATAATTAGTCAACCCTAGCTGCTATTTAGAATGAGAGGCATCACTAGGAATGGATGCAGTGTGAAGAAAGTAGAAATGCAGCTTACCAAAGAGTCACTGGCTTGGGCAAACAAAAGACCAGAAACTTAGGAGTCCACATCCTCTTCCCAAGACACACTAGGTAATACCTTTGTACACAATGCAACTTATTTTCCGTGGAGAGGGAAATAAACCAATACAGTATATGGCAGCCAATCTTCAACTTGATGTTCCCCATATGAAAAAAAGAAGACTGACAAGAAACACCTATTGTTTCTTTCCTCAGGGACCTTTAAGTACACCTAGTTCTTATTAACCATGCAATGTCCGCTAATGTTTCAGAAGGGAATATATACTTTTAAAAATTATTCAGAGTAACACAGCCTGAAGAACTGGCGCAGTACTTTTGAAGACAGACATTATACCCATTTAATACAAACGTCACTGACAAATTGCGCGTCTAAACTTTGCTTCTCAAGTTTTCTTTCACAAGTCAGTCAAGCTGGTAAATGCCAGCTGATGAGCAGCCCAGTACATGTTTTTCAGCCCACTTGAGCCTCTAGCTGTTCAAAACCCTTTGCATAGTCAGCCAGGGATGCAATAACCTTAGATGAAGTGGTACAGGACTGGTGCCTAGAGCTCACCTGAAAATCAGAAATCAGGCTGAAAAGTCCTGTCTTGCAAGCTGTGTTGCCTGCGGCTCTGTCACCTAGCAATTACGTAGGAAACGGTCAATGATTACACCCAAGAATCCAAGACCCTGGTCATCAGACCCCGCAGATGTCGCAGAGCAGTGGAAAAATCTATGAGGCAAATGCTAAAATGTGAGCACAAAGACAAACTGAAACAAATCTTGAAAATGCTCGGGCAGACTGCCAGTTACAAATAGAAGCAGAGGGCATCTGGGTTACTGAGTCTGAGTCCTTGTCACCGTGCCACAGAAAGCTCTGCTCTCAGTTGTACAACTTCTCTATCGAACTTTCCCAAGTGCTCCCATACCTTGCCCTGGGCATCCCTTGGGCCACAGTTTGACACTGCAGATTTGTTGTGCTATTGTTGAAAATACTTTTCACTTCAGTTTAAGACAAGCATCGAAGCAACAACAACAATGCTTTTAATTAATTAAATGAATTCTTTAATTAAGTAATTTTGAGAAAAGTTTGAAATTGAAGAATCATAGTGAATCATTCGCTTTACACCTAGGACACAATCATTCATAAGCTCCATTCCTTAGCGTCAGTCTGTCAACACAGTCAACTAGTTAATACAAATTAACATAAGGGATGGAACTTCTTCCACAGAAAAATGTAACGCTATTAATTTCTTTTCTGTTAATCACTAGGGTAAGCTTTATGACCTCACCAACAAAGTAATTGCAGGTTGCAGTGAATGCGATTCTAACTCTTCTCTCATGCACACTGTATCAGTGCATGCTGCAAACTTAAGCTAGGATCTGCTTAATTTGTTCTGAAACAATGAGCTTCAGTCAAAGGCACCCATTGAAAATCCTCACTGAACAAACAGGGATTTTAAAACACTTTCAACATTGAGGAATATTTTTTTGTTTGGTTGGTTTTGTCTTTGTTTTTTTTTTTTTTTTTTACATGCAAACAACTGGATTAAGTTAGATTTAAATCAATACAGGGGCTGACATTGAGAGTTGCTATACCTTAGGGAATCAGCCCTTGGCACACTACTTGGTAGGATCAGCTCTGCAATAGTATCCCAATAAAATGCAGGCATTTTTCAGAAGATATGCACTGGCTTGAAAGCATAAGGTTTGTAATTCACCCAGCACCAGGCAAATCAGCGGTGACCATCTTGCTAGAGCTGACTGTGAACCCCTCTAGCTTTCAAGCACAAATGATACACTGTGCCCAAGAACTGAATATAAAGCTCAGTTGTATAATAACTTATTCTTCTGATGTCTAAAACAGAAACAGGTTGCAAAATCCCAAGGAAAAAGTACAAATGTGGCTTCTTTGTTTGGACCATTTCCTTTCCTCCTACATTCTCTGCCTCAAAGCAACACTGATTACTAACTGCAGCTGGACTGACACCTCCACTATGATATCTTTTATTATTTGTATTTTGATAGCAGCCACCAACACATCAGACACAATACATTCCCCAGAATTCTGAATAAGAAAACAAGAAAGAGATGGCTAACATCTATATAAATGCCGTATGTTTTACACTACCTATGTGTGTTAAAAACATTTTTATACGTTTAAGTAACTTAACACATCCTGAAGTATAGCTGACTTTAATACTGCAATCTTTCATTTTCACTCACTCACCAAAGTGTTCAAAATAATAGTAAAAAAGAGTATGATTTTGAGGGGATATTTCAAGACGGTGCTATAGCATCACGAGGGACAATATAAAAGGCACAAATGTGAGATGAGATTGTCACTCAGAGCAATATAACTAGAAAAACAGACCAGGCAAGGTGTTATCATACATACAGAATGTTGAAAATATTTTGTGATGAAACTTTAAGACATTTTTGGAATGAAAAGATTCTCCTTTCCACATTAACTGTTCATTTAAACATTGATGTTACTTACAAATTACATTGAAACAACAAATTCGGTGGACTTTCAACTATGATGTCCTGTGACTTGTACTCTGAATAAAAACACGTGAATGTAGTGCCTTGCTGTCATTCAGAGCACGGTTGGGTGGCAGCTGTGTGCGTATGAAGACAGAGCGCATGATAAAATGCACGACTATTCAAACGGACAAATCTGAAAATTCAGAACAACGATTCATTTTAAAGCCTTTCAGTTCCTCGCTAAAGGAAACTCCAGTTACCTCACAGCTTTAGCTATGTACCTCTATGACAACTACATATAGACATTTCAGGAAAAATTTAAAATTATATCACTAAGATAATGACTAAAAGTTCCTCCTTAAGTCCTTGCGCAGGAGGGGTTACAAGGAGTATGTGATTGTCACCTCATGTACCATGGCTCTGGAGAGCAGCAGGCAATGCAAGGGGGACACAGCTGCAGTGAGAGCTGGGCAAGGGGGTGGAGGGACTGCTGTCCTCCCACCCCACCTCTCCAGTGCTTGCTACCAATCTGAATTTCTCCAAGGTCACAAGTGGTGTTTGCCAGGGCTTAGTAATAGGGCCAGTTCTCTTTAGTATCTTTATCTGGATGAGGGGATCGAGTGCACCTTCAGTAAGTTTGCAGACAACACCAAGTTAGGTGGGAGTGTTGATCTGCTTGAAGGTAGGATGGCCCTACAGAGGGATCCGGACAGGCTGGATCGATGGGCCAAGGCCAATTGTATTAGAATCAACAAGGCCAAGTGCCAGGTCCTGCCCTTGGATCACAACAATCCCATGCAACACTGCAGGCTTGGGGAAGAGTGGCTGGAAAGCAGAAAAGGACCTGGGGGTGTTGGTCGACAGCTGGCTCTTCAGGAAGGACAGGCAGGCAAAACAAGGAGGGGGTGTTGCTCTCCACGTCAATGACCAGCTGGAGTGCATGGAGCTCCACCTGGGGATAGATGAAGGGCCAACCGAGAGCTTACAGGTGAGGATTAAAGGGAATGCAGGGGCAGGTGACATTACAGGAGGGGTCTGCTACAGGCCACCAACCAGGATGATGCAGCGGATGAGGCCCTCTATAGACATATAGGAGCAGCATCATGTTCACAGGCTCTGGTTCTCATGGGGGACTTCAACCACCCTGATATCTGTTGGAGGGACAACACAGTGGGGCACAAGCAATCCAAGAAGTTCTTGGAATGCATCCATGAAAACTTCCTTCTCCAAGTGGTAGAGGAGCCAACGAGGAGAGGAGCTATGCTGGACCTTGTACTTACCAACAAGGAGGGGCTAGTAGGGAATGTCAAGCTCAAGGGTAGCCTTGGCTGCAGTAATCATGAAATGGTGGAGTTCAAGATCCCTAGGCCAGTGAGAAGGTTGTACAGCAAGCTTACTACCCTGGACTTCAGGAGAGCAGATTTTGGCCTCTTGAGGGATCTGCTTGGTAGGGTACCATGGGATAAAGCACTGGAGGGGAGAGGGGCCCAAGGAAGCTGGTTAGTGTTCAAGGATCACCTCCTCCAAGCTGAGGAGTGATGCATCCCAACAATGAAGAAGTCAGGCAAAAAGGCCAGGAGGCCTGCATGGGTGAACAAGGAGTTCCTGGACACACTCAAAAGCAAAAAGGAGGCCTACAGAGGGTGGAAACAAGGACAGGTAGCCTGGCAGGAATACAGAGAAACTGTCCGAGTAGCCAGGGACCAGGTTAGGCAAGCTAAAGCCCAGACAGAATTAAATCTGGCCAGGGACATCAAGGGCAACAAGAAAAACTTCTACAGGTACGTCAGTGATAAGAGGAAGACCAGGGAAAATGTGGGCCCTCTCCGAAGGAAATAGGAGACCTGGTCACCCAAGATATGGAAAAGGCTGAGGAAGTCAATGACTTTTTTGCCTCAGTCTTCACCGGCAAGGGTTCTAACCACACTGCTCAAGTTGCAGAAAGTGAAGGCAGGGACTGTGAGAATGAAGAACAGCCCACTGTAGGTGAAGATGAAGTATGAGACCATCTAGGGAACCTGAAGGCCCACAAGTCCATGGAACCTGATGAAATCCATCTGCGGGTCCTGAGGGAACTGCTGGATGAAGTTGCCAAGCCACTTTCCATTATATTTGAAAAGTTGTGGCAGTCTGGTGAAGTTCCCACTGACTGGAAAAGGGGAAATGTAAACCCCAAGGAAAAAAAGGAAGACCCAGGGAACTGCAGGCCAGTCAGTCTCACCTCTGGGCCTGGCAAGATCATGGAGCAGATCCTCCTGGAAACTTTGCTAAGGCACATGGAAAATAAGGAGGTGATTGGTGACAGCCAACATGGATTCACTAAGGGCAAGTCATGCCTGACAAATTTGGTGGCCTTCTATGACGGGGTTACAGTGTTGGTATATAAGCAACTGACAACACCTACCTGGACTTGTGCAAAGCATTTGATACTGTCCCACACAACATCCTGGTCTTTAAATTGGAGAGACATGGATTTGATGGATGGACCACTTGGTGGATAAGGAGTTGGCTGGACGGTCACGCTCAAAGAGTTGCGGTCAATGGCTCGATGTCCAAGTGGAAACCAGTGACAAGTAGCATTCCTCAGGGGTTGGTACTAGGACTGGTGCTGTTCAATGTCTTTGTCAGCAACACGGGCAGTGGGACTGAGTGCACCCTCGGCAAGTTTGCCAACGACACCAAGCTGTGTGGTGTGGTTGACATGCTGGAGGGAAGCGATGCCATCCAGAGGGACCTGGACAGGCTTGAGAGCTGGACCTGTGTGAACCTCATGAAGTTCAACAAGGCCAAGGGCAACGTCCTGCACGCAGGTCAGGGCAATCCCAAGCACAAATACAGGCTGGGCAGAGACTGGATTGAGAGCAGCCCTGAGGAGAAGGACTTGGGGGTGTTGGTGGATGAGAAGCTCAACATGAGCCAGGAATGTACACTCGCAGCCCAGAAAGCCAACCACATCCTGGGCTGCATCAAAAGAAGCGTGGCCAGCAGGTGGAGGGAGGTGATTCTGCCTTTCTACTCCGCTCTCGTGAGACCCCACCTGGAGTACTGCATCCAGCTCTGGGGCCCCCAACAGAAGAAGGATATAGACCTGTTGGAGCAGGTCCAGAGGAGCACCACAAAGATGATCAGAGGGCTGGAGTACCCCTGCTATGAGGACAGGCTGAGAGACTTGGGGTTGTTCAGCTTGGAGAAGAGAAGGCTCTGGGGAGACCTCATAGCAGCCTTCCAGTATCTGAAAGGGGCATGTAGTGATAGGATGAGGGGTAATGGTTTCATACTGAAAGAGGGCAGATTTAGATTAGATCTCAGGAAGAAAATTTTCACTACGAGGTTGGTGAGGCACTGGAACAGGTTGCCCAGGAAGGCTGTGGAGGCCCCATGCCTGGAAGTGTTCAAGGCCAGGTTGGACGGGGCTTTGAGCAACCTGGTCTAGTGGGAGGTGTCCTTGCCCATGGCAGCGGGGTTGGAACTAAATGATCTTTAAGATCCCTTCAACCTAAACCATTCTATGATTCTATGATTCTATGAATATGAGCCAGCAATGTGCCCAGGTGGCCAAGAAGGCCAACAGCATCCTGGCTTATATCAGAAATAGTGTGGCCAACAGAACTAGGGAACTGACTGTCCCTCTGTACTCAACACTGGTGAGGCTGCACCTTGAATACTGTGTTCAATTTTGGGCCCCTCACTACAAGAAAGACATTGAGGTGCTGGAGCTTGTCCAAAGAAGGGCAATGAAGCTAGTGAAGGGTCTAGAGCACATGTCTTAAGAGGCGTGGATGAGAGAACTGGGGTTGTTTAGTCTGGAAAAAAGGAGGCTGAGGGGAGATGTTATCACCCTCTACAACTACCTGAAAGGAGGTTGTAGCGAGGTGGGGGTCTTTTCTCCCAAGTAAGAAGTGACAGGACAAGAGAAAATGGCCTCAAGTTGCACCAGGGGAGGTTTAAATTGGATATTAGGAAAACTTTTTTCATGGAAAGGGCTGTCAAGCATTGGAACAGGCTGCCCAGGGAAGTGGTTGAGTCACCATCCCTGGAGGCATTTAAAAGACATGTAGATGCAGCACTTAGGGAGATGGCTTAGTGGTGGACTTAGCAGTGCTAGGTTAACGGTTGGACTCTGACCTTAAAGATCTTTTCCAACCTAAAGGATTCTATGATTCTATGGGCTTTTGTTTCTTTGTTATGATCAAGCAGTCAGCCCTGAGCGTAGGACCTGAACTACCTTAGCATGTTGAGTTTTAGTTGGCAATGCAAGCATACATTTGCCCACAGAAAGATGGACTTCCATTGCACAACACTTTCAGATTTTTAATGAGGAACTACCTTTTTATTCAGCATACCACTAAACATCCCAGTCAGAGAGCTAAACAAAATATGTGGTGGTATATGCATATACATTTACTAAAATCATAAAATTATTCTCTATTAAAGTTGGTGGAAAGGGATGGGAGCCAAGAAAGGAAAAAAACGGAATTAATCATGGTGTAATTTAATTGCCTAATGAAAACTGGTTCTGAATAAATTTCATAGAATCATAGAATAGTTTGGGTTGGAATGGACCTTTAAAGGTCATCTAGTCCAACCCCCCTGCAATGAGCAGGGACATCATCAACGAGATCAGGTTGCTCAGAGCCCCGTCCAACCTGACCTTGAACATTTCCAGGGATGGGGCATCTACTACCTCTCTGGGCAACCTGTTCAGTGTTTCACCACCCTCACTGTAAATATTTTCTTCCTTATATCCAGGCTGAATCTACCCTTTTTTAGTTTAAAACCATTACCCCTTGTCTTATTGCTACAGGTCCCTACTAAAAAGTCTGTCCCCATCTTTCTTACAAGCCCCCTTTAAGTACTGGAAGGCTGCAGTAACGTCTCCCCACAGCCTTCTCTTCTCCAGGCTGAACAACCCCAACTCTCTCAGCCTGTCTTCACAGGAGAGGTGCTCCAGCCCTCTGATCATCTTTGTGGTGCTCCTCTGGACCTGCTCTAACAGGTCCATGTCCTTCTTGTGCTGAGGACTCCAAAGCTGGACACAGTACTCCAGGTGGGGTCCCAAGAGAGCGAAATAGAGGGGCAGAATTACCTCCCTCGACCTGGTGGCCACGCTTCTTTTGACGTAGCCCAGGAGATGGTTGGTTTTCTGGGCTGCAAGCACATATTGCTGGCTCATGTCCAGCTTTTCATCCATCAGTACCCTCAATTTGGAGAAAGTTAAAAAAATACAGAAAAACTCAGATCAATTCCTACTTGCCACAGTATAGTAAATGTGGTATTTCATTACAGAGTTTATTACCTCTATTATTTAATCACATGGTGACCATTTACAGTAGGAACAAAGCTAGTTTTAAAATGCAGACAAATAATACAGGAGAAAAAAAAGAAGTATCTTATAAAGCAGAAAGGTAAAAGAAACGTTTCCTAAGGATATACAATGAAAGTCTAAACTTATTCAAGTCTTAATGAAAATCTTAGAAAACATACAGAAGAAGTAATTTCTTTAGACTTCTGTGACTAAGTCTTACTGTTCTTGTAAAACTTTTAGGTACTGAGTCAATAGAAAATATGTCTAAGCTTTTATATTTTGTACTACCTTTTTCCCCCTCAAGGTTTACTCAGTCTAACATGAAACTCTCAGGTCAATAAAGTTTTTATTCAGTCCAGTGTTCGTTTTAATTACTACTGCCTTTTGAAAGCGCTCTTTAAAAAAAAAAGCAAACATTTTCTAAATTAGGGGGAAATGTGTGCATGGCTTCTTTCTTTTTTATATTTCACTATTGTTAATATTTGGATTTATTTTCCCACGGAAAAAATATTTTTAATCACTTGAAATTAACTTACATGAAACACAAAGCTTGTTTTAGACCTTAAATGGGGATTAACTTGAAGTTAGTGTCTGGTTTAAAGCTGACTCTAAAGTGGGATTAAGTATTGCATATGGGACTGGCCTGCTTCTATTATACAACCTGTTTCAGCTTCTGTTAGCTTATATGTGCTTAGAGTATTTCTACAGATACCCATATTGCAAAGCTGTCAATATTAGAGGAGCTCAGCACTACAGATTTACTGCCTTCCGTGCTGTTAAGAACGATAACCTGATTTAGTTCAGCCTGTATGGTCTCTTGTCATGGGGTGAAAAAGGAAGGTGGAATAAATCACTCATAATTAAATAGTTTACTGAGGTTTTCCAATATTTTCCTAGTCACCCTCTCCTGGAAGTCGTATTATCTTCATATGACTTAAAGTGGAATATCCTATCAGGTTTCCATATGAAACTGAATAGGCATAAATTTATAGCAAGAAAAAAAAGGAAACCATACATACACCAGCAAGTCACATGCACACACATGCACAAACATGTATGACCTCAAATCTGTCGATACACAAAACACACACACATGCATATACGCATGTACATATGTATGTACAGCACCTCCTCTCTGTCTCCAAGTTACATTTATCAAGTAGGCAGACTAATGGATTATCTTGCTTGTGTTGCAGCCCCTGCTCAGGAGTTATGCCTGAGAGCACCCTGGAAGAAGCAAGGTGCATGGTTTGGACAAGCAGATTCTGAAATATTCCAATAGAAGAAAGCCTCACACTCCAGGGTTTCGATACAAAACTTTGGGCTGCTTGAGAATCTCAGTTCCAGTATGAGTTTGATTAAGTTGAACACGTGCAACACAGCGACGGTAATCTTCTGTCATACGCTGATGCTCACAGGGTTAGTCACCAGGAATAAAGCAGTGAGAAATGAAGAAAGGTAGGCAAATAAAACCATAGTTATGTACTGAACAGAAAGGTTTGGAAAATGAAATGGGAAAGAATGACTCCTGTTATAATGACAATACTTTTAATTATATATATTCAATGAAAAATAAATATTAGAGAGTAAAATACTTCCAATTAATGGAAGTAATGTAATGTTCGAACTTAAATGAAGTATTTTTCCCATGAGGGTTTTACTGTACTATTTTATTTAGCTTAATCTAATTTAGATTATAAACAGAATGGTTTTGTAAGCCCCCAGAGAAATGTATTTTATTTATAATGTATTTCGTTTGAAGTGATTATGGAAATCTTGCTCTTCCTGAAGTCTGTATCTCATGTACCACCTACTGCTGCAAACTAGTCAGTCCTCACAAGTTAAACACGATCAGTCTGCTGAAGTATGTGACAAGAGAACCCAAGATTTTTTTAAATGCCAGAGGAAATAGAAATTTATAATTCCAAAAACTAATAGTGTTCCCTCTGAAAAAAGGTATTGAAAGATCTTTGTTGATAGAAGTTATGTTTTTTCAGAGGGAATGAACTCAGCCATACGCACTCCACTTGAGTTTTAAATGCATGTAATGAAAGAATACACTATACCCTAGAGGAAGTTTCAGCTGAGAGTAATTATATTTTATATACTTGAATTTAAATACGTAAATATTTCCATCTTTCATTTAAATCACAAATCCTTCAAAAATTTAATTCTAGTATAAAAAGTGCACTTTCTTTCAGGATGCAAATTACAAATGACCAGTTTCTGTCACCTTTTTTCCTCCAAGTAATTAAGATAATCTATTTATGAATAAATAAGCAAATACAAATGAATAAATTGAACCCCAGTCTATGTGCTCTCCTCACCATCAATAGCTACTGCATAGACTCAGTGAAATAACTAGAGACAAAGAGGGAATTGTCTCTAGAAAATTAATTTTGGCCATTAATCCTCTTTTTAAAGCATAATAGTACCCTACCCTCATGGATGAACCATTAACTCAACACACCAGCCATAGATATACAATAGTCAAAGCTGTGATGCTTCTCCTGAAATAATGTCAAGGCAAGTCACTTCAAGGGACTACGCAAGTAAGCACTGTAAGACTGGAATGACTATGCAACTGGTTACCACGTGAACTCATGACAGCTGTAGTCACAAATTACATGTGCTATGAATTGGTTATTTTTTTGTCAAAGCTACTCTTTTGCCCCAACATCCTACCAAAGTCTATAAATAAATAAATAGGTAAATAGATACATAAATAAAAATACAAGTTCTCATTAGGTTTGGATTAAGAGCTTGAATCATTTTTCAAGGGATAATGTACAGCAGCAAATATTTCTGTGTCACTACTCTATAAAACAAACAGCGGTCTGGAGCTAAACTTCTGATTGAGTTAGTAGATTTTATCAGTATCACAAAGGTTCAGGTGGATAGTTAAATATAGAAAAAATACTTTTAATCACATTATGACTATATTAATTTTTTTTTTAAATAATCAACATGAATATACTGCTGTGGAAACCTTCTAAGAAAAGACATTTCCTCTGTCTCTTCTTAGATCAGACATTAGCTAGTTCACACTGGAAGGTTACACCAATTGTGTTAGAATTTGCACTTTGTATTAGAGAGCTGACCTGTATCACAACCTTTGCAGACATCTATACTTCGCTAAAAGCTACTAAAGCACAAGCATTACTTGTGTTAAATGGCAAATGCATGTCATAGTGACCATTACCCTTGCATTTGAGGCAAGATTTTAAGATTCTGACAGCCTGAAGAGCCGAGCTAATGTACCTTTGCTAAGCAAAATGATGCTATTCCTCTTGACTAATGTAATGTGTTCAGATGAACCGACAAATTCTGTTTAATGCACTGCACATTTGTGGGTAGTAAAGCACATTATTTTATTACTTCTTTATACATATAATCCCTTAAGAGGTAGCATGACAGTGTAGTGTAAATCTAAAGCAATCCATTAGATTTATTTGCATGAATGGCTTTGTTATTGTTAATTTAGTATCAGGGAAAAAAAGACATTAATTTCTGGTTTTCTGAAAACTTTGTTACTATGTTTATTGTAGATTAATTATATGGTTTGATGCTTTAACCCTTTATTATTTGCTCACTGTTTCCCCACTGTCACATCAGAGTCTAAGTGACAAATAATATGTGTTTAAACAGGGAGAGAGACGTGTACTGTAGCAAAATTTGCAGAAGTTAATTATATGAATTCAAGTATTTTGTTACTTTCCTTTTAGGCTAAAACTGAATACAGTTAAATTCCAGTTCCTTTAGGGTACTCTGAAATTTGGCACAAATTAAAAAATTTCCTGCCAAAGAACAGTTGCGCCACTGTTACCTACAGAAAAGGCGTTCTCCTCGATATCCTCTCCAGCATAATACATGTCTTTTGGGATTGCTTTCCTGCCCATCAGTTACAGCTGGGGAAGATTTTGGATACTCACAAAAGGGAATATGTATCTTTTCTCCATCCTAGAGCTAGCAACCCACTTATGAATTGTGACAATTTAAATTGAACTACTAAACCAGGAAATGTATGTGTTTTCAGTATTTTATTCATAGAAAATCTGTCATCTGAAAAAAAAAAAAAAACCAAACAAACAACCCAATACCACAACCTTTCACCTTACACAAAATACCTGAAAATCATCTAAGTAAAGCTGGAAGATGGTCAACACAATATGAAAGGCAAAACAACTGTAACAGAATATGGCCAGCTGTGTAACGGTGTGCAGATACCATGTCCTAATTTCAGGATATGAAAGCAGGAGTAAGCATCGTTTCAGGACTCATCTGAGATACCTGTTGTTGGTATTGAAGCCATAAAGATTCAGCCAGTATGCTACGAAAATGCTTTCCTGAGATGACTTGGTTAGAAGCTTTCTCCAGACAGAATTGAGCGAATGAAACCTCAAGACACTCCAGAAACAATCACAATAAACTGCCAGAGCCACAGTCCCTAAAGCAAGTATGTGAGGAGAGCTGTTTTCCGTGTAAGGAGGGTGTGCCGGCATGTGTAAATACAGGCCATCAAAACCACTGCTACGTACCCCTGTTTACTGTTCATTTCCACAAAATTAGAAATGCAAATCAAGGTGGAAATTTACAGAAATGTGTAAGGAATGTAAAAGAAACCAACTATAACATAGACATAAACGCTGCAGCCTATCAATTCATGTAAATTATTTTAAATGCCACTACAACTGAGACATAAAACAGCATAACATACAAGGGAGAAAGCAGTCAAGTGATAATGAATGCTGGCAATTTAATCAGAACAATTTTGCTCTTTGCCTAGGTTTTCTCTCACAGAGGGAAATGACTTGTTGAAACTAAACCCAGCTAGCATATCAAAACCAGAAGGGAAAACATACTTTTCAAGAAATTGAATTTAACTTGTTGGATTCTCACCTCTACTATAGCAAGACTGAATTATTCTGCAGGGAAATCCTGGAGGTGGAATATCAGCTACATTTTTTATTTTGCTTGAAACCCTTAGAAAACCTGAAGGTTTGTTCAGAAGCTCAAGATGATCAACAGGAATAACCTGAAGGCATCCTTCTCCTGATTACCAATACCATGATACCGCTCTACGCTTCTTAAGACAAGCATTGAGGTTCATTCACGTAAATCCTTTCAGCCTACCTCTTACCCTGGCTAGCTCTTATTCTGCTAGCTGTGCAGTTGTAGTAACAAGAAGCTCAAGGTTTGCCAACTGCTTGAGAATTTATTCACTTTCTCTGCTGGGTGTTGTGCCTAAGCTGAAATTTGCAGCACTGCAGCTGCTATTAAAGTTAGCTCAGGTATGCCTACAGGAACGATAGGCATCACGGTGTTCCTCAGCACCCACAACAACTTAAAATAGATGTGGCAAGGAGACCAAACACGTTGTGACATATGACAGTCTAACAGCTGTGTGTCTGTTGATGCTAAAAACACACTGCAAAGGTAGAGGGCCTTAATAAAAGATTTTTTAGTCCATAAATTCCAAAAGACCCTGACTTTGCAAAGTGAGCACTGTTGCCCAAAATCAGCTGTTTACTGATATGTTGAATACTTAGAAAGATATGTAAAAATATATGTTTCTTTGAATTTTACCTACATGTCCAGTGAGGAACATCAAAGCGGCTAGTTGGATCAGGCACTGTGTAGTTCTGTGAACTCCTCTTTTGGAAATAAAACTGGTAGCGTGTCAGCATGTAGGCTGTGAACAAAACAAAAGAAGAATTATTACAACAGGTTACAGACACATGGGGGAGACACTGACATAGAAGCCAAAACGCCTCCTTTGGACCAAGAGAAGACAAAAGCTATTAGTACTTTCTGTTGCTGAATAATAACTTCTTTTTTAAAAAAAAAATAAAAAAATCTTAGAGAACTGGGTGAAAAATAGAACAACTCAAGCATGCATGTATCACACGGATCTGGAGCAGTGCTAATTAAGATGGTACTGACAAGCCTTTGGGCTGCTCACACCTACCCCCATATGGCTAAGTATGATCACAGTATTTTCAGGTGATTTTTCAAACCCAGTGACCAAATTAGAGTGAGGACAACAATTCCTCCAAGACAGCACAAAGAAGTACGCAGCTGAGTCAGCCACGGAGCTTGGCTGGCTTGTGCCTGGAAATTGGCACCTCCAGGCAGAGAGAGAGATGGGGCGCTGAGCCCACCCAGACCCCAGGAGCAGCTCGACACAGGGCTGGAACTAAGAACTTGGTTCTTTTTTTCTTCTCCAAATTATGCAGTCCCTCACGCTAACCAACTTAGAAAGCTGGTTTGGAATATTAGTTTTCATGTAAAAAATGTAAAAAGCTACAAGAATAACCCCCCTATATAATGTATACATACATTATATTTTCAGCTGCATTTAACATACCGTTGCTTTTAGAAGTTGACGTAACTACAGAGGAAGCAAAAATGACAACAATTAAAACCTAAACAACACATTTTCCCCTGCAAAAGTTGTAAATTCCTGAAGTCAGAAGTGTAGGAGAAGGATTCGTCACTGACTACCATGTTCTATTTCATTATATATAGTTAGTGCCAAGTGGAACCATGTGCCATTATTATCCTATTTATTGCATGCCACTCCAGCCTAAGGCTTCAAGACCCCTTGGAATAACTTAAACATGGAAGAGTGATTCTGAGTCAACAGATGCTCCACGTGTCTCCTCAGTGCCTCAGCCTTTACCAGCATGCCAAAGGATTTCACCCCCAGGGGCTATAAAAAGGAGGCAGCAGACCAGAGAGAGAACACGCTGGCTCTGCCGGATGCTGTTTCTCAGGAAAAAAACACCAAAACCAAACCAACAACAAGTAGGGTGAGATTATTAACAAACAAGACTGAGACTATATTCCAGTTCATTTTCAGAACACATTTACTACCCCCGTACGTTGCTGCCCGCTAACACAGCGCATCTAACGCAGCTCTGATTGATATACCATTAATCATAAAGGTCTCTCCTTCCTCTGGCAAAACAGTCTCCTGAAAGGCAGCCGTTCCCTCCACTAGCCCCGCACAGCCAAGAAGCGCAACGTGTGAGAGTGGAAGCGACTCTGAACACGCCCTTACACCAACTGAAGGCAAGAGAGGCTGGATTTGCGAGAATGAGTGGAAAGAGAGCAGATCAGATGAAATACAGCCAGGAAAGAAGGAATACGCGCTATTTGTCTTGCAAACGGTGCCATGCAACTCTTAACTGTAAGGAGCCTGGACACGTCAGTGTGGCAAACCCTTTCATAAGAGCAGGCTTCGATACCCTCTCAGCCCGGATCAACGTTTTGATGAGAGACAATCACTCCAAGCCCACTTCCTGAAGCATTTCTTTTCCTAGGCATTTCTTTGCCGAGCCTACACCGCTACTTAAGCGCTCTGTTCCTGCCACTGCTCCCAGACACACAACGCACAGGAAGCACAGCACAAGGAAAGCGTCTGCACTGAAGGTCACTGAGAAAAGAAAGCAAAACATTCAGAAAGAGGCAAGGAGCAGCCGAGAAGCTCACTCACATCTTTTAACTGCTTCCCGCCTGGAAGGGACTTTCACTCTGTAAAGTGGAGCCTTTAGTGGGAGAGCTCGATCTTTCGGCTCAGGACGGATTGTTCCTGACTTTTCAAAGCAGCAGTTCTGGTTTCAGTATTTCACTCCAGTGATGCAGAAGCAAATCCACACCTTAGTAATTCACTCGTCTATTAAACTACAATTTGCACAGCATGTACCAATTATTGTTTAATTGAGGTCCCTAAAGGTCCTTGGTGGAACTCTTACACACTGTCACCTGTGAAACAGCAATGAGAATTACACTTAAAAACACTTAAAAAATTAATTGTTTGATTATTTTTTATACAGAAAGTATAACGGATGAAAAGCATTTCTCATTCACACTATCAATGCAGGAAAATAATTTTAAAAAATCTGCTTCATGACTAAAGCCAGTCTTAAGTCACTTTTACACTTTTAAGACTGCAAAACAATTGAAAGGGGAAGCCTTGTTTTAGTTAGCTGAGCCTCTATTTAGTTGAGGAATTACAGTTTCTGACAATTAAAACTGGAATTTTAATAATGCTTAATAATTTCCCTCTTATCAAGTTATGATGGTTTTAGTTAGCAATAAACTAATTCATTATTAAGTTAGCTTTTCAAGCTATTCTCAATAAAGAAATTTTTTCCCAGTAATTTTCAACTATATTTTAATTTTATGCCATCACTATCAAGAAGCCAGTTTTACTCCCCTAACAACACAGGTTGTGACTCAGAGCTTTGGAATTCATTGCCCTAATTTGCAATAAACTAAGAGTCCTCAAATAAGCTTGTGCTGTTTGTATATTCAGCTACAAAACTAATAAACTCTGTTCTTTATGAAAAGCAATCAAAACCAGTTGACAATTCAGCTTGTGCAGAACATGAAGGTCCATTTGAAGCAACCATGTCGAAGTTTTATCCGCACAGATCTTTCCACTTCGGTTCAATTTGATTCTTTTAGAAGAGGGAGAAAGGCTGTTATTTGACACAAAGCATTTGGAGGTAGATGTTTATAGTTCATGTGAAGGTGGACCTGTAATAGACATCAAAAATGCAGTTGCTAACCCCTGAAATACCTGGGATAAAATCAGGGAAGATGGAAACCTGGTTGATCTGTATTTTACAACTGGGAAACAATGGTTTGAACCATTCTTCTGTGCTGATACAGTTCATCCGTCCTCCTTTATTCTTTCTGGGAGACTTGTCCAAAAAAAAATCCCCAAAACCCAAAAAAACCCCTAAACCCCCACCCCAGTTATCAGCATGAATCCTGGACCTATTTAAGACAACATCAGCCCACCTCTGACCTCAATTGCTATGTCTATGCTAGAAAATTTAATTTGTGGGGTACTTCTAGGCATTGGCACTCGATCTGTGCTATTAAACTGTGAGACTGGTCCTAGCAGGATTTTAGCTTGGGCATGGTTTGGGAGGCAGCATGACCAAGGAACCTGAGTTAGGCTCTGCACACTTGGGCACACTACGGAGAGGAGGGGACTGAGATTTGTGGTATTACAAATATATCCATGATTACGACACCTTAAGAGATGCTTCTGTCTGGACAGCCGGGCGCTCTGTGTTCCAGGTACAGAACTGAAGATCATATTTTATGACGTATATGATTCCTTTCCTATATTCATTAGAATCACTACTTAAAACAAGAAGTGCACCTATGCGCCACCTTTAGCTTTTTATTTATTTTTGATAAAACCTCACTTAAGACTAGAGTGTCAGAAAGAGCCTTTAAATAAGAGACCTACCTCTGTGGAAAGCAAAACTCTGGATACAGTAATTTCTGCTTTGTTTACTTGATAAGATGAATCTCTGCACATTGACTGGACTGAGAAATTGAGTTCCTGTGTTCATACAGAGGTGTATCATGAAGTAGGTTTCTCACCATCAGAAATAAATTTCAAACTGGTAAAACTTCATACATAATAAGGTGAGTAATTCATCTAAGTATTTATCAACAGATAAAGGTGACGGCATGTATCTTTTTTTTTTTTAATGAACTTTGGTCAATTTTTGCCTTGCTGGGAGAAAAAAAAACAAGTCTCAAAAATTGGAGAGACTTTGTTATATATTTGTATTTTCTTGCCTAAATAATCTGTTAAAAAGAATAAATCAACACTACTACAAATCATATTTATCATCCTCAAAAATGCCTATAGGTGTACCCACACAAGTAAAAGGCACTTTAATAGTTTTACGGTTATAATCCTGATGACTTTACAAGATCAAAAAAAAAAGCCCTGCAGCTTCCATTTCCAGTGGACTTTAAAGGGCAGAAAAACTTTTGATTCTTGAGCTTCACGTATAAAAAAGTCTGCAAGCTGAAAGAGGTGTCTCTGCCTTGCACTTCTTTCACTGGATCTCATTAGAAAGAGGTCAGAATCATTCTGGACTAAGACAAGATCAAAGCCAGATGGTAAGAGATTGCAACTGCAATGTTTATACGCTTGAAAAGCACCTCTGCACAGATATGAGAGGAAAACATGCTACACCTAGTCCAGGACAGAATTTCTTGCTGGGAACAGTTTTATTGTTGTTGTTGTGTACTTATTTTCACATTCTTAGGGTTTGTTTTTTACCTTAAGGAAAGAGTCCGTTTATAAAAAGAGGTTTTCCTTGTACCATTGACAAAACGGATCAAGCCAGTCTCCAGCTACAAGCTACTGACTTGACTCCCAGCCAGCACAGGTCGGAAGCAGGTAAGAATTTAGAAAGGCTGAGGTACTACAGAAATGTACAGCTTTCTAATCAGATATCTCAAAAATGAGCACCATCAATAAACAAACATGGGTCATGAATTCAGAAGAATATATAGGAGAGTCAAAAAACTGCATAAAAAAACCCCAAATTTTTTTAGAGATCAAAAGTGAAACAAAATTGTTTAAAATTTTCTGGCAATGCACTAGAGAGATATTTTCAGAATTTTTCATTGTTTATTCAAAAACGTGTATTGCCAATGTCTGTGGCGTGAACTTGCTACTTGAAGTTTGGAGACTAGACCTGTCAAATGGATTTTAAAAGAAGCACAAGATTAATTTTAGCTCCATGTTTGTTACAGAAGTTGTCTGTAAAATGATGAATTGCTTGATGTGCTCAGAGATCTTGTTGCAATCACTGGCTACCAGTGTTCCCTTCATGCGAAATCCAAAATGATGGGACCCTAGCCCAATAAACATGTTAATATTGTATTTCACATTGAACTGCTTCAAAATGGTACATTAAGGAAGAACAGTTCTAGAATATGCTATAAATTAGATAGAAGAAGGAAGCACAGGCTTGTTCTACCAACTTTGACTTGAAAGATAAATTGATGTCCTGTGTCTGTTCTAAACACTAGCTATAAAGATAAATCCTTCCTGTATTGTGCAAATGTCAACTAAGTCCCCACTGAACTGAATCATCTTCTGCATTTCTGAGGTTGTATCAGAAATTCTGTAAGGCCAAAATAAAAGGACAAATTTAAGGTCACACAACAGTTCATTCAACTTGCTCAACTTTTATTTTTCGAGGATGACTGAAAACAGTAATTTTATGCCCCTTTCATCCAGTTTAATCGAGATAAAAAGTAATGATTAGCATCCTGAATTTAGACAATGTTCTCAATGAAGAGATGTCAGTTCACAATACTGACTCAGCCAAATCTGTTTCAGCTGCTGAATAACTATGATAGAAGGCTTCATTTTGTTTTGAAGTTCTGTGGAGTCTGGTAAAACAAAATCCAGACATTTCAGGTGTAATTTTAATTTGGTAGTCTCATAGCTCAAAAGTTGTTCATTCTAGACCTATCACATTTGTTTCACTCTAGAATAGTGACTTCAGTGTTTTATTGGCAAAGTTGAGTGGCTATTTTGGAAATATTCAGTTAGATCTGCATAAAATTGTTCAACTCGGTTCAGCTCACGTACGTAGCATCTCATAAGTGGGTTACAGTGTCTGAAAATAATCAGTAGCACAAGCAGATAGGAAAAAGGAAAACATCAGGAAAAAACAACTACCAGGAGAGTACTTCAGTTTAACTGCTCTTTATTACTTATATTTTCTATGTACCTGATATATAATCACAAAAGCTTTTTAAAATTTGAGAAGTGATTAGAATCTCTCTTAGATTTTGATTCCTTCAGGTGCTTACTGATGCCTGACTTCTAGCACCTCTGTTTTTAAGAAAACAAAGATTATTTTTTTTAAACCAGAGTTTGTTAAATGTCATGTGTAATTTCACATGACACTACAAGATAATCGACAAAGACAAAACCAGAATGCTTATTTTTTGGTACATAGCTATCAGCATTAATAATTTAGGAAGTGGTCCCATTTAACTTTAGATATCTTTACCGTTATAGGCATCTACCCCTGACCTGTACAGACTCGAAGCAGTCAATGCAGGAAAAGCTGCCACATAAAGGACTATTCAACAGAGCGGATGTATTTTAGTTGTTGACCCTAGGATGAGATGAAATAAGCCTTAGGAGTAGCTAATGTACTCCATCCATTACATAGCACATCTAAATCTGGTTTGATGAATGCCATCCTAAGTGTTCACTTCTTGGGATATTAAATTGGTATCCGTAATAACTGTTTTTACAAATCCCTTTCATCCACTGTTTAGTCTATAAATATTCTTCTCCATCCAGCCATTTAGAGTGAGATTAGGCTCACATATATATACATATATACGCACACACCCACCCCTATATATATCCCTTCTCATGGGAGACAACCTTATCTGGAAAACAGGTCCTGAGAAAACATACTGCTCTGTTTCGTCCATACAGAGCTTCACTATTAACAGTTACTCAAAAATTTTAAGATATTCATGACCGCCTTACTGACAGCCTTTTCTCCACCTATCACTGCAATTGAGAAAGATGTTTCCCCCTCCTGTCGTTTTCAGTGTCACTGATTAAACAGAAAAAAAAAATTAAAAAATCTCACAAAACATTAGAACTTTCAATATTTCAGGAAATATTTGAGTGTGACATGTACACAAGATACACATCTGGTGTGTTAAATCTGAGAGAGTGGGCAAGCATAAGTAAAGTTTTGAATTATCATATGAGGCAGCTGAATGCGCTGTGAGTAATATGCTGCTTTATCAGTTGGAAGCAGATGGACTTTCCTGAAAAGGGATGGTAAGTCTGTTAATGGAGATGTGCTACCTCTTCACTGGGGTACCCTGGTACGAAATGTCCTATAATTTGGTGTTTCCTAACTCTGCCTGCTAGGCAATAGAGGAAAATCTCAGTAATCAGGAATTTCTTTCTAAACTCCATTTTGTATAAAGTATACACAAAATTACCCAACAATTGTCTTAATGAAACTTCTGATGAGAAATTATGGGGTTAATGAAGATATTTGTAAGCATGGAGAAGAGATGAGCTGTTGGCAAGAGGTGCAATAATCTCCCACCTACCAAAATCCACTCTTCTACATCAAAAGAAAGTTAACAGTATGTACATGCAAACCTTAAACAATGCCCTAAATGAATCCAGACAGTGGCTGCAATGCAGCTTTTACATTCAGACATATAAAACCGTGTCTCTGGGCAAAGAAAAAAGGTGGTGAAATGTTAAATGTTCCACTCCTTCCACACCCAAAAGTTACAGATGCAACAACAGCTCTAATTGCATCTACTGGAATTAAACCTCTTTATCCATGAAGTTTCACTAAATCTATTTGCAGAGCTGAAGAAAAGAAATAACTTTTTTTTTTTTCTTTTTCTTTTAAATTAAAGAGTAATTTTAATTCCTGACAGCTTGGAAAGGAGTTGTAAAACCGCCATGGGGTGAAGGCACGACCTGAGGTCAGGGCCACCCTGTCCAGAAACCCACCAGCAGTAAATCTGCAACCCTGCAGGGCTGACGGCCTGGCCTGTGGGCACCAGCCCAGCTTCAGCCTGAATTTCAGCTCCTTGTGGAGCAGGCGGCTTCCCAGGCCCAGGGACAGGACCTTGGCACACTGCGATGGAGGCATCGGCACCATCTCCTGCGGCTGCAGCTATTCCCAGGCACCAGGAGGGAGCGGCGCAAATGGCGTCACCAGGAAGGGGAGGGAGAGGGTGGACTCCTCAGGGAAAGGGTATTTCAGAAAGGGCAAAACACTGCCCGGCCGTCCACACAGCAGCAGGTGGACATGTCCCCAAGGACCTGTGGCGCACAGAGAGCCCAGGCTGGGGCAGGTTCCTCCTGACGGAGGGCAGCCCCTGGAGGCCCCAGGCTGGAGCAGGGAGCAGCACGAGGAGGATGGAGCGGCGGAGAGGAGCTGCCGTGGACTGACCACAGCCCTTGTCCCCCTGCGCTGCCGGGGATGTGGCTCAGCAGCAGCTCTGCTGCTCTGGTCCATGGAGCGGTGCCCCAAAGTGTTGCTCTTTGGGTGGACTAGGTTCAAAACTAACTCCCACAGGCTACAGCTCCATACACTACGAAACGCCCAACAAATTGGGGTGGATCACAACCCCAGACTTTATTGGGGTGCTTCTGCTACCCAGCAAAGGCAGTTTTGCATGGTCTGGCAGCTGCTGCTGTCTTTGATGCTAGAGTTCAAAGAGACAGGTTGCCCATTTCAGGTCTCGGTGCATAACAGGGAGATCTGCACTTCTTTATATGAAAGCCTAACTGTACTTACACCTCAGGACTGAATATCTATAATTATATACCACATACAGACTACAGAAATATTTAATGTAATACAGAACAGTGTAGGCAAAACTGCTCATTTTTACTTTTAGCTAAAATTTCTCATTGTTAAGAATGCAACTTGCTGCTCGCTATTGTTCTGTGTTACTGTGATCATACAGGCATCAGGGCTGAGGAGCAAAAACTGAGAAGTGCTCACTGGAGGGACATACTTCTGACCCCCTATGGGGTAACACCTCAAGTAAGCTGGGGGACTGTAACATGCCTTTGCTCATCTTTGAAAATCTGTTAACCTCTGTAGATCACTTGCAGTGTGGCTTTCTGTGCAGCTAAGTTACAGATCTGTTATTAATTTTGTATTGAATTAGCATACAGAACTTCAGTATTGGAAAAAGCAGCTCAGCCATTTCTTTCCCTATCAATATCTTGAACTTTGAATGCTTATACAAACTAAAAAGCTAAACAGCTTTCAGCTGGTAGGGAGAAGGGAGGAGAAAGAAAAAAAAAAAAAGAAGGGAATGATACGTGGCAAGATAACAACCCTAACGTGAAACCCTTAGGTCATGCCACATTCTGTCATTAAATTCACAATTTAATCAACTAATCAGATTCCCAAAATTACAAAGTACGCTATGTCATCACAATGCCAATACTTGACTAAAACTAGACAGACAGCCCAGGGGAAATAAGCCAATGGTTTTCCTATCACCGTTTAACTCTTCTGCTCAGATAATACAGGTTTGGCTCTGCACATGATGTATTTAATTCTGAGTACTGGAAAAAGTTTGCAACTGACTACTAATCAACATTTGTTGTTGATATATGTGTTCTGAGATGAGTTAATATGAGAAAAGTACTGTAAATAACTCCAGAGGTATATAAACTCATTTGGTGATATATGAGATTAAACTCTAATGAGATGTATCTATGAAAGGAACAGAATGACCTATACCCTACCAGGACAGAGAAGCAGTGCAGACCAGAAGGTCTGTGCACTGTGTATAGGCTTTGCCTTCCACAGGCAGTATCCTAAGAACAGGCACTTCTGGCTGATTCACTGTAATCCCTCCTGCGTTGCCGTGCTGCTTTGCTATCCCATGATTTTATAGGTCATTATAGTAATGGAAGTGCTGTCATCTAGACAAAATGTAAAAGTACACATTTCCCTTGCGAACTGATAGCAACCCCGGTTGTATTTTCTAGCTGGGATAACCATGTTTTTTGCCTATACACATTTCCTTCTCTATTTCAATTTAAATCAAAGAGCGGTAGTATTGTTTCTGTACATTCACAGTAGAAGTGATATGTCCTAAAGCATAATGATTCTGGTTTTTCTGTTTATACCGCTTTCACAGTGATGTTTTGGGAAGCAAAGAAAACGATGGGGCTTTTTGATACGAGTGGAGGTGACCTAGATTTTAAATATTTAAGAACAACAAGATGCCTGAGAAACTGGGGAGAGGATTCATATCTGTTTTCTTTCCCTTTACATGCAGAGGTGAAAGGAGACTGAAAGCCCATTTTCCTCTTCAAGGAAGGGTTAACCATAGCAGACAAATCTCAAAGTGATGTGAGCCAATGCTGCCAGCAATACTAACATTTTCAGGTACCTAGCTAGGTTCTGTAAAAAAACCACAAACAAACAAACCCAAACAAAAAAACAATAACCAAATTTGAAGGTAAGAAGAAAAGTCCCCAGATTAGATTGGCAGGGACTGTTGGTTTTGATTTTTTTTATTATTGCCTTTCCCAGCAATATGGGGTACAGTGTATTCCCTACAAGTATGTTTTATTTAACATATTTTCTGCTTCTACCAGCAATTAAGCTATTGGCGATGGCCTTTACGTCTTATACTCTTTCTCAGACATCTTGTAATTGTGACTTTTGACCTTTTATTGTAAGTCATAAGTTACATGTAAGGGTTTCAGTGGCCCCCAGGAGTATATGAGCAAACTGTTTTGTGAACCTTCTGAACTAGAGACATTTACTGAATAATTGCAATGTTGGGGGATAATCCTTAAAAACACAGGTACTTCCATTCCTATGGCACACAATCGCATTAGCTTTATGTTTCTGCTGAGGTAATGTAATTCAAGACTTATTAACAGTATTAAATTGCATAATTAATTTAGAGGCATTAAAGCACACCAAGATGTATTGAGACAATTAAGATCTTTAGCAACATTGCCTTATGACAGTTGCTGCCTCTGGAAGGCAACACAACATCAGCATATAACAGCCCAACCAACAGCTCCCACTGGGATAAGATTTTAAATTACTTAATAAAGACTTTACAGACAAAAAATTCTGTGATTGTCTTCATGGAGTTCATGAGTCAAGTAAGGTCCTGATTTACTATAAGCTAACAATGAAATTACAGAAATTATATATCTTACTGACATTACAGAAAATGAGACAGAAAGCTCAACTATTTTTCTAAATGCAGTGAGAGGAATAATGTCAAAGTTGGAGTTAAAAGCCCCAAGAGTGAGCTCGGATAGTGGTCTTGCATTAGTATAATGAAATACCAATGCAGAATACCAAACAGAATTATTGTGTTGGGTTTTTTCTTGCAGAAAATGGGCCAGTATCGGCAACTTTTGAATTTACTGACTTCAGGAAGAATAATACCACTCCAGTATTATGAAAATGATAACTGCATCAATTGTAAAAAACACTGCATCTTTTCCTTCAGCAATATGCCTATGGCTCAATTTCCCAGAGACATAGGAAATGCCCTGAAGAGGGCTGTTGATAACACATAACTACTTATTTCAGTCTGATGTGAATCACCCCTTGCAGCAGCCTCTCTCCACGATCATAGGAAAAAGCCCAATGGCTAATTTAGATTAAACATCCAACATCTAGACAGATAACTTTAGGCAAGTTGGATTCCACCCAAAGCTAAGTCTGAATAAAAATCTGGCCTTTTCCTTCTTATAAAGCAGTGATACAGTAAAGATCTGAAGATTTTCCAAGCCAGCAAATATCACTCTCTTCACAGCCATGTGAAAATGGTCTGAAATCTGTCAGTTGCTAAACTAAACTACTGAGGCTTATACCAAGTCTGCCAAAGATAGGCAGATTACTCAGTAATTCCTGTATTTCTACCTGATTTGTTTGGCCATTGTTTAGTTGACAACATTTCTGAACAGAAATCTAAGCATGAAGAATGTATGAGAAAATGAGTCTGATGTCACATACAGGAATAGTTAACGTTTTATGGTTTTCTATCATAACACTTCTGTAAACATATGTCAGTGGAGAAATCAGTTGGTTTCGTGATTCATAGCTAAACTTTGGTTTTGCCATGAACTCTACCAAGGACATTATGTTGTTGAACTGAGCCCTGAAGCAGAGCGGAGAGCAAGATGTTACTCTGCACATCTGCTCCAAATTCCCTCCTTGTTCCAAAGATAATGTATCCCTTAACCATCCTTATGCATGGGAAAGAGACTGTCCTTGCATTGACCAGATTATTCTGTGAGCACAAAGCTATGATACCAGCCATCCAGCACCACTCATGCCACCTTTCTTTCAGTGTAGGGCTCTCGGTGGTCCTGCAGACAGCTTCCCCTCCTCTGTATGCCCTGGTACAGCATAGCTCAGCTCCAACAGGCATTAAGGCAGTACTTCATGCCCTTCTGTTTTTTTAAACAGTGCTGCCAGCCAAGTAAATATATTGCTTACAGACAGGAACATGAGCTGCTTCAGCTCTGAATGGTATCATATTCCTATAGTTATTAATCTCTTTAAAAAAGAAATTGTCTGTATATGGTTTTTTCTAGTTTAGGAATCAGGTCATAATCTCACTCTATATTAAGTCAATTAAAGAAATCCAGCATTAACCCCCATGAACCAAAAACAAGGTAAAAAGAGAAGCAAGCATTCCTAACTGCTCAATATCAGTCCTATTCAGGAAGAAAGCTTGGCAAAGCACTGATGAAACTGCTTCTGATGTCATCTATTCCTTTGAGTAGTACAGTTACCTTACGGGGAGCTAATTTAACGGGAATATCAGTTCAAACAACAGGGTGGTTATATTTTAATAGCTAGTCATTTTCAAGGACAGTCTTTCTACCTTGCAGCAGATAAATAAATTCCATCTGCAAAACTTTTTTCCCTGCCATGTAACTTCAAACAAGCGAACTTTTCGAGGCCCTGCTATTTGTATGGTTACACAGTATAAGATTAGCTCTTTCTCAGCCCAGCGAACAAAAGGAATAACTGGGAATATTTTAATAAGCCTGTAAATTCAAAAAGTAGTGTGAAATGATGAAAGTGTGTTGATGTGTCAAACACTGTTATATATGCATTAGATGTAAAAACGTCACCAGTTTAAAAGCATACCACTGTGCTCTGAAAAAGAAGAAAGCAGGGTGAAGGGACACACGATGGGTAAGAGTAAGTAAGTTAGTAAGCCTTCAACCAGGTGGAATCATCTTTTTTCAGGCAGAGAGAGTACCTGTTGGTTGTTTACTTGCAAATTTAAATGAGATGCATTTCAAAGCAATGTTAGATGAGACAGAGCTTTGCTCCGGTGCAGAGAATAGAATTTTATAATGGGCATGAGTTTGACAATTGCTTTTTCTTAAAAGAAGCCTATCTTTTCACAGCTGTCTAGCATTCAAATGACTTGGTAAACTCATGATACTCTCTCCAGTAAACCAATGTGCAACCAATCCACGGCTGTTTACTTTAGACAAGAACTCTTCACTAAGATGTTATACTTTAATGCAGAAGCATGTACCTTGTTTGCCGGAAGGGAGGAAACTCTGCTCTGTATAAGTATCTGTCATAGTTTGCTTCCAGTCCTTCTAACAGTGCAACAGTACTTACTTACTAAATGATAGGGCAGATTTTCTGGACTTTACCCTAGTTTCTTCTCACAAGTATGAGATTCTTAAAAATGCTTAAATTCACATGAGTTTACTAGAAAAATAGTTCACTGTCAACATACTCTGTTACTCTGGAGTGACGGGTTATTGCCTATACCCTTGCCTGCCAGTAATCCCAATTATTAATTAAAGCTGCTCCAACCCAACTACTCTACTCCACCCAAGGCTCAACTCAGAAGGAAGAGGTGCAAGGAAAGAAGTCACTGTTCTCTACTTTTGAATGCTCCTTGCTCAAGATGAAGAGTCAAGATCGCTGTTTCTTAAAAGATGATGTTGATATAATTTTGTAATAAATTTATGCATAGCATTTATACTTACTCACTCTTAGATGTTAAAGCTTTTAGGGGAAGTAAAAAAACCAAACCAACAACTCAGCCAAAACCCAACCAAATATTGCCAGGAGCAGGGAGTTTAGGGTGATCCTGAATTTGTGTTGTACTGTTGGAAGGAATTTGGAGGCTTTGCTGAACTAATGCTGGTGCACTAAGCACTCTGCAAGCCTCAGTGCCAACCAGTTTGTACAGCATAGCAGTTCCCCTGGGCTCCTCACACAGACCAGTGAGTCTGATGCCAGGATTCGTCCCAGAGTAATAGAGGAACCACACAGGTGCTCCAAAACAAAGCCTCCCAGAGAAATTTCCAGCGACACTTTTCTTTATTTCCCTTTCCTTGCCTTTCTTAAATATAGCAACATCTTTCCCCTAACTTATAATGCATGACCTATACACTCTCCAATCTACCTCTGTCTCTTTGTTTAAGACACTACTTTGCCAAATTCTACAAGAATTACTAAGATGGCAAGATTGCTACAGGCTCCATGGTGGCACATTCTAGACATTCCACTGCAAGTCATATCAGAAAACCACATTGAGCTGTAGCTCATTCACGAAAAGGAAATTAAATTTTTCTTCTGCCAAGGAACCACTAAAGTTTCTTATGTCCAGATTAATTGTATCTAGTAACTTCAATTTTCCAGCCACAGGATCAGAAGATCGGGTACTTGGGAATTCTGTACCTATCAGAATTTCAGTCAAAAGATAAAAAGGTCCAAAAAACCTTTTAGCAAATATATAACATCAATAGTAAAATATAAATACAGATCAAGTAATAAAACAAAACAGCAAAATAAAGAGAAAGAAATTCAAATTCTACATCATTAAAACACCTCAACTGATGCTGAAGAGTAGATTTTCCACCGGACCAGATAATCACAGAATCACAGGGCTTGGAAGGGACCCCTGGAGATCATCTGGTCCAACCCCTCTGCCAGAGCAGGGTCACCTAGAGCAGGTTGCACAGGATGGCGTCCAGGTGGGTTTGGAATGTCTGCAGAGTCGGAGACTCCACCACCTCTCTGGGCAGCCTGTTCCAGTGCTCTGCCATCCTCAAAGGAAAGAAGCTCCTCCTCATGTTTAGATGGAACTTCCTATGTTCCAGTTTGTGCCTGTTACCTCTTGTCCTGTCACTGGGCACCACCAAAAAAAGACTGGTCCCATCCTCCTGGCACCCTCCCTTTAAGTATTTATAAGCATTGATAAGATCCCCCCCTTAGTCTTCTCTTCTCCAGACTAAAAAGACCCAAGTCTCTCAGCCTTTCCTCCTAAGAAAGATGTTCCAGTCCTCTAATAATCTTTGTAGCCCTCTGCTGTACCCTCTCCAGAAAAGTCTAACTGAAATGTTGTAAGAATTTTAATCATGAAAGACCTTATTTGCTATTACATAAAAGTTCTTTTACTTATTTGGAAATGAGAAAAATAGCAAATTCCTACCTCAGGTTGACATATCTTTAAATACTAACTTCATAGCAGGGAAAGAAAAAAGGTCAATTGGAAAATGGTCTCATTTCTCTTCATGCATTTTCTGTAACATCTCTGATTTCATCTGTTTTACTCTCATCAATAAAAACCAAGTTTCTCCTTACAAGAAGGTATTCTTACATCAATGTACTGTTCATATTGACATTTTGAAGATTACTTCAAGTTCTTTTTATTGCCAAAGGAATTCAAAGAATCCAGCCAGATGCAGTCTTTTCAATCCAGGTTATTTCTTCAAATAGAGCCCAAGCAGAAATCAAAAATATTCCAGTTTTATATGCTCATTCAAATTGAAATGATTTTTTGAGCTTTCAGAGTTTTAGCTATAATCAGCTATCAACTTATGCAGAAAACTGTTGCATTTAAAAAAAAAAAAAACAAAAGCATTTTGGAAAACAGTTGTTCAAGTGAGATGTGCTTTTGGTTTTATCCCTATATATTTTCAACTTTTTTTCTTAATGTGAAATCTAAACTTCCTCAAGTTTTATCTTTTGTTTTTCTTTTTATTCTGGCACGTAGTTAATCAAGACAACAATCTTGATTATCTAAGACAATAATCAATGACAAAACCCAGAAAGCAGGTATTTTACAAATAACTGTCAAGTTCACTTGTGTGGTTAGATAGCAACAATTTAATTTAATTGCCAAAAAGATATGCTGTCTATTTTTAGATTTCCTGTTACCATTGTTAACATACTAGGCTGGTACACGTTTTGCAATCTTGAATATTAAACATCAGATTGACTTGAAGTTGAAACTCCATACCATAAAAAAATGCAGTTGAGTTGTATTTATAGGTAAACATTCTCCTCTGGGGTGCCTGAAAGCCCACAAGGCTGTAAAAAGCCCCTGGGTATCTATTTGTAATACAGTACTACAGCCTCAGAATACCTACCAGAAAGAGAAAAATTAGCATACAGACGAAAGTCACATAAAGCAAATTTTCATTTCCAATTTAAAATCAGAATATCTAAACTTTCTCTCCCTTTGCCTCTACTTTGAGCCTTGTTACTCCAAAATTTTACAAAATTATTTGCTACAACTCAGGTGTTTTGGCTTTTCATGTGCTGATGTGAAACCCAGCAGCCGTCACAACAGACTACCCAACTGTCCGCATGCCTTATGGTTATGCGGCACATTTGATTTACACCATACGTTTGCAGTTTCCGGCTGTATAATAATCTGCATCTTTGGGCTCTGTGGCAATACATAACATGCAGATCATTTCACATCTGAAGGGCACTTGGAGGGGACACTGCATTCAAGAGGCCAAGAAGGCATTTCATTATGAGGGTAGCTCAGAAGTTCTTCCAGCACCTCTAGCCCAGCTGCCTGAGGAGCCCATCAAGAACCAGCTGTTAGAAAATATCTTGCAAGAACTTGCCATTTGCATCTTGTGATTGCCATCGAAGAAGGAAAAAAGATGGAGGAACCATCTGATGTGACAGAATAGCTGGCAATCCCTATAGAGTTGTATCCTGATCAAATGATTTACTAGAGTGTTTGAAGTAAGAGATGAATATTAACAGATAACTAATGATGGATGGCATGTTTGCTAACAAAACCTAAACATACTTTAGCAAGGAAAATACAGATTTATTTATTTTTTTAATCTTGTCAATTAGTTACATATTTTTTCAATAATGTAACCGTAAGTTGCCTGTTACCACAGCAAGATACATGTAGCTCAATTCCAGGGCATTATGAATAGCTGGGATGGTAAATGCGATGGGAGTAATTTATTTTTCCTTTGCATTAGTCTTGTGTTTTATTTTACAAAATTAACAGTTGGGTTTTTTTCTTTCATTTGTGTCTGGGGACACATATCTGTACTGCTCACAAGAGCCCTTACCTGGTTTACAAGCAGCTAAAAAATGAATAGCCAAATGGACAGACTAACAACATATTTTAAAAATTCATGACGAGTTTTTGTTCAACTATCAGGAATAATACCTATTATTCTATAGACTATATATATTATTATATATAGTCTAGATATATTTAAAAAGTCACGTCTTTAACTCTCTTCAGCTTTTTTTGCATACTTTATAAGATTTGTTGAAACCTAATAAAAGTATGTATTTCTAGGGAACTGCTTCTGAATTCTACAGTTCATATATCCAAAATAGGCAGTTTGTGTAAAATTACTTTAAATTCATTAACTATGTAAGAACCTTATTCATTCATGTTCCTGACAGGAACATCTACTTGAGAAAGCAAAGGTTAGAGTAAGCAAATATCCCAGAGAGTAATGAGCAAACTGTTGTCTACCCTGTATGGAAATTGGTACATTTTCAATTTTTTTGCCAAGTGAGTTTCCAACCTCGACAAATTAAACCAAACTAAACATCTGTAAGAGACTGTTCTGTAGCCTTATTTGTGGAAAACTGGATCTTAACACTACTCTATCTGTAATCTCTGTTCCGCGTCTCTTGTCTGTGTAACTGCCCTGAACATCATCAAGTGAGGGACACTAAACACGGAGAAGCTAAGCACAGTGCATTATCTATCCTGGGAGCATCACTACAGCAGAAGCATCCTCTGTTAGCTACTCTTACACAGTATCTGTGATGTATTAGTTCCACCAGATCCAGACTAAAGGAAAGTCGTTGCCACAAAAGCTAGTAGAGATGAATGGAGAAACTGAGATAGGCAGTTAAAAAACAAAAAGCGGCCTGAGCACGCTTTGCCTTGGGTAATTTGTCTTGTTATAAGTTCCCAGAGATATACATGGAGCTCAAAGGAAGAGACAGTCCATAACCCATGCACTCTCCTTGAACCAGCATTCCCATCAATATTTTACTCCTCGTCTCTAAAACAATCAGATAACTTTCCCTTTGAATTGTGACTTCAAAGCAATCAAAGTTTTGGATCTGGAAAAATGTTCTGATTATATACTTAATCTAATAAAAAGTAGCATACAGGATGATTTATGAAGTATTTTCCTATAAAGGATGACAATTTCTTTGGAATCTTTCCTGTTCCAAGCATCCCTGGGATGATCATTAAACCCTGGCAGCTTAAAGACTACCTCTATGTATTTATCAAATCTTACTCCAGCTCTTACAAGATAAGATGAAAGGATACTGTTACTAGCCAGGCTCAAGAGTTATGGCAGTCTAAAATGCAGAGCACTTAACTCAATGACAGATTTTTTTTAAAAATAGAACTTTGAGTGGGGTTTTTTTGTTGTTGTGGGTTTGGTTTTTGGGTTGGGGGGGGGGGTCTGTTTTGTTTGGGTTTTTTTTCTTTCTCTTAAGTAGGATAAGAAGTCATAAAACAACGTAAGTAAATGGAAAAGGACAGTGTTTTCTAAAGAGACAGCTGAAGTGGTCCAATAGTTATATAAACAAAAGGAATATTATAAAATGCATTGGAGGGGAAAAAAAACCTCTCTAATTTTTGTACAAGAGTCAACACAAAACATAGGTAACTTCTACATGCATTGTAATTGATGACAAAACCTGGCTTTTATTCTCAAAAGAACCACCACCCCAAAAAACCAACACCTCTCTACCCCACCCCTGGTTCTATAGGTGTTTGCTTGCAGCATTACAAGTTACCTGAGGCTCTGCTGAGAAATGTGTTTTGATTTCAGTTCCAACATTTTCTCTCTGCAACTGTCTGCTTTTTCTTCCCTCTGATTGTGTTTTGTAGCACACTTGATCAAGTGGGTGTCTTCCATGAGAATTCTCACACCAAACCCATGACCAGCCTGGTTGCTGAACAGCCCACTCTGGTAAGGCAAGGTAGCAACAATACTTCCCTCTCCCTCCCAAAATTAAGAAGGATATAATATTCAAAGAATACTTTGAAAAGAAAAGCAAGAAGCAGTCTGAACCCCGCTATATCAAATTTCATGCTACACTTGAAAAACACAACTAGCTTATATTATAGTAATACAAATGCAATAGTGAAGCCTGTCTTTCCTTTCACCCTTCTTTCCCTCTTTGCCTTACTTTCCCTTCCACTTCTGTAACACAATCTCAGTCTTTTAACTTCCTTTTTCTTGAGCTGGAGCATATTTTTTTTGGTGGGTGCCTCTAGCATTCTTCAGCCTCGAAAATCTTGTTTTCATTTTCATACCGTTCCCCCCTCTTTCTCTCCCTGTTACTGAGATGTTCCCTATTCCTTTTCCTTCTTCCCATGAGATCTCATTTCTTTGAGCCATTTCTCTCTTTCTGCAATTTCTTGATACGCCTCTTCATCTTTTTTCAGCAACAAGTAGCATCTGAACTGCTGCATCAGTGCCAGAGTAGTTTGGAAGTTTAAGATGTTTAAATGGTGTGTTTTGAACTCTCTTGTCACAGTCTATTTTGTTGATTTATACTTTAAACTTTTGTATTCTGAATGGGACTTTTCATGGGTATTTTGGAGGACAGTGAAGGTGGAGGTAGAGGCAAGTAAACACCATAAAAGAGATGGAAAGAGTCTGCAAACAGCAATCTCAAAACAAGAAAAAACAAACATATGGCTTTCATCCCCAGTCCGATTCCACTGCCAGGTGCCCTCAGAAGGGCAAGAGGTGGCCTCTAACTCAGTCAGGACAACGAGACCCACCACCACAGTGTCCAAGGGAGCAAGAGCGGAGCAGAGCCTTCCTTTGCCTTCAAGTAGGGAGTAGAAAGGACACTTAGAATTTGGACCTGTTTCAAAAAGATGCTCTAAGAGTGCCATTGAAGAGAGATAGATAAGGAAATGCATTACCTCTGTTGTAATTTACTTTTCCAGTGTACAGGTTGGAGTTATTGCTCTCTGCATACGTCCCTTACAAAGTATGGTAAGGAGGACATGAACCTGGTGATGCAAGTTATGAACACACTGTAAGTTATGAACTACAACTATGAAAGCCTGTAAAGAAAAACCCTGAGAATCAGTGCTGATACAGGCATAGCTGTCCTAGTTTGAGGTAAAAACAGAAAATTAAGTCCAAGAATTGTGAAATTTATTCAGGGATAGATATTTACAGATGACTAATATTTTATAAAATAAAACTTGAATAGAAAACTAGGTATGCTATTTGCTTTCACACAACTGATAAAAAAAACAACAAAGAAAGAAAAAGAAAAAACAACCTAAAGTTTCAATTCCTAGAATTCATTTTTTTTCCAGACTTGCTTGGAAAATTAATAATGAAGACAAGGGGATATAATCCAAGTTACAGAGAATATATCTGCTTCCTCAGATGATAGCATGATAAATCTTGACAAGATATTTCACTTTCCAAAATTTCTCATATATTCACAGAAAAAAACAGAAATCTAGGAATTAGTACATCTTGGCAAAGAAAGGCTCTTCAGCAAGAGCAAAACACTCAAGTGGATCAGAAAGAACTACCAGGTGTCATTAAAATGCCTAAGAAGATTTATTTCCCAAGGAAGATAAAAAATCAGAGGAGTTGGTCTGAAAAAAACTTGCTGAAGAATCAGAAAACAGTAGAAAGCTCTGAACCAGCCAACCACCTAGCTGACAATTTTTGAGAGTCTTCTGACATTTCTCTTCATGTTTTAGGCCACAGATTTATACAGTTAGGCCCTTGGGTAAGTATTTCCATTTTTTTTCACAAACATGAAAATAAAATAAATCTACGTCTCATAGTTGTAGACAAACACCAATCCAGCACGTAAAAAGATAATGTCACATCCCATTTTCTATTTTCTCATTTTCAAAGCCAGCTCCATGATTTTGGGGGGCCTACTTCATTATTCTGATCAGAGTTAGGCAATTTGGGAAATTTAACACTTTAATGAGCTCACAGAAAGCAAACCATCAGTGAAAGGAAAACTGTTTGAAGCCTGACTTGACTAGAGAGGTGGAAGAATCTGTGACTAAACAGAGGATAAACATAGAGAAGAATATCTTAAATTCCATCCTGAAGAGCATAGCTGCTTACGTGGACAGCAAGGTAACATCTTTAGTAACTACTAACAACCACAGGGGAGTTAAGGCACTAGGCCGTACACAAAACTGGAAAAGTATGTTAAGCCTACTCAGTTCTTTCTAGCTATTGCCAACCTTTTGGGTGGCAGCGCTGCTGGCAATCAAAAATACAAGAAAATATTTTTTTCTGTAAACAGGTAAAGATTAAAAATATATAACTGTTTGTGCAACTTTAGCATTACTTCATAGAGAGATGCAAATTAGAGCTAGAAGCTTCACACCGTTAGAAAGTTGACTAGGTTTTGGTAACTATCAAGTAGAAGAATGCCTAGAGAAGAATTGACTACCTACATCCATTTTTTTCATATTTTACTTAAGATTTAGGTGCTGTGATCTGCTTTAAGTGGCCTGGTTAGATGATGAATACTTCAGGTAGCTTAAATGCAGTACATTCCATATTTTAATTGCTGCAAAATAAAACTCATCAACAGAGTTAGGCCAGAATAAACTTTTTGACGGTGTCCCTCCCAAAGACCTTTTAGCATCTGAACTAGATTAGTGTCAGTACTCTCACCATCACTCTTTTGCATTTTCTTCTATTACATGCAATTAGATCTCTTGTAAAAAAACAAACCAAATCAAATCTTTTCCCAACCATATCTAGAGTAAGCAGCAAGGCAAATCCTGTGCAAAAATGCCTGTCATTCACATTTATCTCCAACGCTAGTTCCAGAAGAAAATCAACTTCAAACTATGAATTTTCAAATTGAACGTAAATTAGGTTAAGACACTTCAAGCATATAAGAAGTGTATGTCAGAAATTTTGTTTTGATACAAGCAAGTCCACTTGTGATACCAGCGGACTGAATTTTTTGCATTTAAAGCAGATTAAAGCGCTTAACCAGAAGATACCAGCGATATGACTGATTTCTATTGAAAATTGATATGATGTTACTGATCACTTGACAGTCTCAGTTGATATTATTGCTATGATTGTTTTTGACGAAAATGATTGATTTTTAATTCCTAGCATCAGCTTTTCAATCCATTTCAAATATTGTAGAAAAAAGATTTATTCCTCCTGTGCCTGACTGGCTCACATTAAATCTCTTTATGTTCCACAACACTGTGCGTGTCAAGGAGCATGTTAGGAAAATACTGCCTTCTCTTTTTACAGATTTTATAAAAGTGAAATGCTTGCTCTGTTACAGCTTCTGGCAGAGAGCACCATTTGGTCTCTTATTCCAGTTCTCCAGAAGAGAGAACATGACTACAAGTAGCAGCTTCTCCATTTTTCACAGAATAACAGTATCAATTGAGCTCTGCAGGAAAAAGGCATGATTGTAACTTGCTTTTTGAAGTGGGATCAACAGGCAAATGCCAGCTATAACACATCATGGCAAAGTATTGAAATGAACCTGAGAAATACATGGCACTGACACAGCTTGCCTTAGCACCCAGCCTTTACTCCACTGTAACAGTCATTTCAGCTCTCTCAGAGCTACATGTTTGATGTTGACTTTTGCTAAGCAACCAGCTCCACAAATTGTGAGATGCTCATTTCTGGACTAGAACTGTCTTAGGCTAATATGTTTAACCTTCTGCTTTCACTTCTGTGTGTTTCTCTTTGCTCCTACGTGCCAGCTGTACTGTTCTGATCATAGAATCACAGAACCGTTTAGGTTGGAAAAGACCTTGAAGATCATCTAGTCCAACCATTGACTCTACTCTGCCAGGTCTGCCACTAAACCATGGTGGATGTACTGTGACGTATGGAAGGATAAAGGTGGTGGAAACTCCCTATCACATGGGTGGATAAGTTTGAACAGAAACAAACAAAAGAGCTTTGCCTCTTCTTGGTGGAGATTATACCTGTATAATCCTGGTGATCCTGGAGGGCACAGATCGATTATTAATGACGATGAAAGTACAGCCTCAGATGCTGAAGTTAGAAACATCTCTACTTAATAATGGATTTTTATTTTTTTCTCTTTATAAAAGAAAGTGATACATAAGGTGCATAAGGTATTAACATTTTGATGAGCACTACAAATCTTTGAAGGGTATCATTCACTTCCACTTTTGCTGGTACTGTTCCATGTCTGAAGCCACTTTTCTGTCAGTTTGGGTTAACAGCAGCTTTACTATTAAATGGCAGCAGCAGAGTTATTCACAATGTGACGGTTACATCTTTGTATCACGAGAAATGTACTTGCAGCATTTAACCAGTTTTTAACTTCACATACTCTATTCTAGAACCAACTGCAAAATGCTTCTGAATGATGCTTTAAATCTTGTAATGTATTTTGCTTTTGTCAAATAGAGGCTATAACCAGTAAGCAATCTCTCTGGATGCGTACAGAAAGATTTAAACTACAGTTTCATGGAATCACGGAATTTTCAGAGTTGGAAGGGACCTCTAGAGATCATCTAGTCCAACCCTATTTTTATGAAATAAAACATTAGACAATCTCTTGGCAACCTCCTTTCTTCCTTTTTCTACCTTTCTCAAGAAAAAAGATGAATCAGTTTTCCAGTCTTTTTCACCACATAGCTGCATAGTTTTGTGGTAACACAGGAACATGTGACAGGCAGAAAATACCCAACTTCAGCATAGCTGGATATGTGTATTGTGAAACCCAAGATTAATACTGCTTTGAAGCTGTCGGTGCTGCCGACACCACAGAGTATCCTTTCCTTCACATGACGTTACTGAAGACAAATGAATTATTCAGAGTTCTTAAAGTACAACATCTATCTTTGCAGAAACTGAGACTGCCCAATTAGGAAACAATGCAGAACCAGCTCGCTCAGAAGATCTATTCCTTGTTTACTGTAGAAGCAATGTTACCTATTGGTACAGTTATTAACTGTTGTTAATTAACTGTTAACTAAACTATTGTTAATAACTTGTATTGACACTGCAGAATCATCATACCCACAGAAGATGGAAATGGCTAGGAAATAGTTAGCAATTGCCTAATTATTGTTCATGATTAAATACAGAAGAGTATCCAATTAAAACTCTTAAATCCCAGGTTGAGTTAGAAGTTGGAAGACATCTCTATGTTAATAAACTATAGATATATTTGACAAGGATGGTTAAACACATGACCTTATGTGGGCTTCACTAGAAGAATTTCCATGAGAAGCATGGTGGACAAGTTTTATAACTGGGAGAATAATTTGTACGATGATTTATGGAAGAATCTAATGTAAACCAACTTTTCCTTTCAAACCAGAAGGAAGCAGCCAATTCCCTTTTTTAATCAACAAACCATGCCAACTTTATGGCTTTGCCACAAGGCAAAAGATTTTTTGAGCTAAATTGTGAAGCACTGCGTTTGATTCAGTGCCAATTTGAAGTTTAGAAAGACAGTATCTGAAGATCATCATGAACATTAATTCTGAAAAATTACCCAGGATATTTCTCAAATGACTAGTGAATCTGTTTTTTCTTGTCTTGGGTTGAACACTTGAACCAACTTCAGTGGACGCTAAATGCCAGTCTTGGCCCTGTTGACTTGTAACAGCTGATTCAAATGTTGAATGCCATATACATGCGTGAAGCAAAGAAACAGCCATTTTGAGAAGTTTTAAAAGCTTTTCTCTGAGTTTCATGCACATAGATAATGACAAGTAAGCTCGATAGCCAAGAAGGGACAAAAACCCCCACCTACTCTATTTGAAACTAATCTAACAGAATTATCCTGGACGTATTATGCATGCCAAGACTTATGATAGATTGTTGTGTTAAAAGCTTTTATTGCCACGAGATTGGACTGCATGCATCACTTGCAAGTGGAAAAATATTACAGGAATTATGAGAATAAAATCAAAAATATATTAAAATCTTTATATCAACTCAAATTCCATGGCCATTTTCTTTGCCTCTGCTTCATCACTAAAAAGAATGAAAGGTAACTAAGTTACTATAGCAGTAATACTGTACTATAGACTTTCTTTTTTTCCCCCTAAGTGGAACTCTCCCAAGACTTGCCTTAACAGCTGGTTGGGAAATTTCTAGTTCATATTTTACTTTTTGGACTTGAAACTAGCCTGTTACATTGGCCAGAATAAATCAGAGCAAGTCAGAGGCCTGGGCTAAGAGCTGAATTGGTTCTTGGCTGCTTCTGAGCATAACCATGGATGGAAAGTACTTATGCAGGTCCCCTCACAGTGTTCCAGCAAATCTCATATATGCATCTGGATTAACCTTATAAAAACATCAACTACATGGCTTGTGTAATATTTTCACAAGCAGCATAGTTGCTAAAGTTATTTGCATCTATTAAAGTGTACTAGATACAAGTATTTAATAATGCAGTATTACCTTCAGAATAGCATATTTAATAGCATATTTACCTAAGAAATAGAAGGCATTCTAAATAGATCTTTTTAATAACTTTTAACAGTTATGAAAAATGGCAGTTCAGTAAGTTCCTCTTGTTCTACTGAAGTTTATTTCATATGAAAACCTAATTAACATTCAATGCTTCACTAATTATTGTTGCATTCCAAAATTATCTTAACCTCTTTTTGGTAAAAGTGTGAAATGTATTATGGATATAACTTACACATAATCATATACTTTATAATGATGTGATGGTAAGAAGGATGTCAGATCATAGCAATTTTTTGTAATGAGAAAACTATTCATTCTCATTTCCAGTGCATTTTTAAAAAAGGGTATTGTCGTGGTTTTGGCCGGATTGACGACTCAGGCAGAATGACAGATGGTCTCCCCTACCTACCTTCAAAGAGAGGCAGGAGAGAGAGACTTATGAGTTCAGAAGGAACTAAACTACTTTAATGAAATATTAATAATAATATAAAAAAAAAGAAAATAATGAAATATATACAAAACTGTATCAAGCTCCCAGGAAGACAATCATGTCACCAGCAGGCACTGGGGAAGTCCCAGACTGGACTCGGTGATGGAAGGGAACTGGATTCCAGATCTGGATTCGGAATGCATGGATTGGGATCAAAGGCAGACAAACAGAGTCCTCCTCAGACGCCGGCCATTGAAGAAAGAGAGGCTGAGCCTTTGATCCCTCAGCTTTTATACTGAGCATGAGGCAGATGGGATGGAATACCCTGTTGGTCAGGTTTGGGTCACCTGTCCTGTCTGCTCCTCCCCGCAGGTGTGACCCCTCTACGCTTTTCCGCTTCCAACCCTCCAACGGGGCAAATAACAAAGCTGGCTGGCCTTGGGTGTTATAGCAATAAGTATAAGCAAGAGCCTCTCTGCATCCCATTCCTTGGCATCCACTATAAACATGGGTCTTATCACTCTGAGGGTGAACAGTTTTGTGCACAACATGCTGTTAATTTCAGCAGTTAGAAGAGGCCTAGCTAAGAAGTGAAGTTACTGAAAAAAATTGGTCCTGTTTTACCTCAAACCAGGACAGGTATACATAAAAGTCTAACAAGGTTCCAATTAACTTTACTGTCTTCTTTTGGGTTTTGCAAAATGAAACATATTAAGTTGCAAACTCAGTAAATTAGCACGGATCATTAAAAACAATTTGCTAAATTCCTCAAATCCAAAAGCCATTAGTAACAGCTATTTTGCACTTCAACTAAATTGAAATTGGGGCATTCTGAGTTGGTGGCAACTTCTGCCTTGGCAAGACTACACAACCTAAAGGTAGATTGAAAACAAAAAAAAAAAGGAGCTGAGAACTGTTTAGGTATTAAATGGAGAACAACATTTAGTCACATGACTACTTTCTGGCAAAATCCTTTGAGCTGTTTCTTAGAGCAAGACACATTTGTTCCTGATGAACAAAATAAAATCTAGTCCATTAAAAATTTTGGTGTCACACTGCAGCCACGTTACTGAAATTTAACTTGTGCCATATATCATTTCAATTAGATAAAGATTTGGAGAGTAGCTAAGCCTTTTTTTTTTTTTGAGTTTTCAATCTTGACTGGATATATTCTCTGTAAGAAAAAACCCAAAATCCTAAAACCATACTGAACATTTTCCAGTTTCTATTTGCTGTCAGGAGGATGTGGGTGCCCTAACCAAGAGGTGACAGAGAGTAACTCCTTAAAACCAGACAGACAATGGAATTCTCGTATCTAACAGAAACTGAAGGCTTAATTTGAAAACACCTCATTATTTATACATTTCTGTATGGGTAAACATTTTACTAACTCTATTCTTCACACTTATCTCTGACTTCCCATGTAGTTAGTGGTGGTGATATTTCAAGCTCTTAATGCTGCTCTAGTATTTCTTCAAGTGTAGTTGTACTGCAAGGTTAGATATCTCTGACAATGTACAAATCCCTATTAATGATGAGAACACTCAAAGATGTGATGAATTTCCCAACAGTAATCTCAGCAAAGAGAAAACTTGGCAAAAGATAATTACCCGAAAGCCACTGCCATCCAAAATGCTCCCTAGAATCCATTTTCCATTTTGTTAGAGCTGGGAAAAACCTGAAGGTGTAAGAGAAAATAAGACTCAAAAGCATCATTCCCCACCGTGACACTGTTTTGCTGTTGACATCCTTCCCCAAACTCCTAAAGAAGGCACCTGATCAATTACTCTGTCACTAGTTGACCTATGTCCCCCCAGCGCTCTGGTTTGGTTGCACAAGAGGAAAAACAGACAAGCTAGGAAGAGCTGTGAGTTTTGGGAACAGCTATAGAAGTCAATTATATGTTTGAAAACACTTGAGAAACACAGAAAACAGTATGTGGGATTACCCCTTTGATAGGACATACACTGTGCTCTCAGCACACCTCTTTCTTTGAAATGACAGCTCTTTCTATCTTCCTGAACTTTAGGTGAACCAAAGCAGAGCATTCGTGTATTTTATATGTCTTTTTACATGTACATACAGGATGTAAAGATATCATAAAAGTTACGGTAAATATCAGACGTCACCACCTGTCATCTTTAATATCAGCATTGCTTTTCTGAAACAGAGTAATCTGCTTGAGAAGGACAGGTGATCTTCCCTTATGGCATGACTTACATACACTTTGCCCCTTCCTCTTTTCTCCCATTTTCACTTGCTTTAGTTTTATAGCCATTGACCAGAAAGCGCACTCTAATAAAACTTAGCTAACCTGCATTTCATGTTCAGCCCAACTTCTAGCAAAGCCTGCAGGAGCCCCTGTAGTGAGCTGGTGGGGTAAAGAGGGGACCAGGGAAGAACCAGCAGATGAAGAGCTCCGAGATGCCAGACCAGTCCCCACTTCTGCTGCTGGCACACCAGAGCAAATTAATCATGCGGTGAGTCGGTACAGTTTACTTTTTAATCTCTTTACATTAGTAACACCTCAGCGTCACACCCACTGCTGACTACAATGAATTAACATGAAAGGCTTTGCAATACATAGTGTATACTTACACCTAACAGCTGGATATGACACGTTAATACTCTTACATATAAAAAAAGTCTTCACTCAGAAGGCAAAAAGACAGAATATAAATTCGTATCAACTTCAGGGAAGCCAGTGAGTTTACATCATCTCAAGAGTTCAAAAGGAAGAGTTTGGAGTCCTGCCTGGGATCTTCCCAAGACTGAAATTCGCTCTGGCTAATGTCAGACCAGTGTAAGTTCTGAGGAAGCCCACTGAATAAATATATATATATATATCAACATAGACTGCAACCTAGTTCAGGATCTTGCCACACTGCCTATAGAGACACAAATGAAAATACTAACAGGTTTTCAACATAAGTTAAGGGGTTTTTGATAATATCATCATTTAGCATGTCATATCTAAATGTCACCTTTAGTTCATATAAATGTCACCTAATTAGTTCGTATAAATACTTTTTTTGAAATTTCAGCAGCCTTAAAACTTTAGAAAGGTCAGAACTGATAAGCAGAAGCACATATATTCTGTCTGTCCCTGTATACAGTTATTCTGAAAAAAAACCCAACAAACCCAGATAGAGAAGGTTGTCTGGTCTGTAATGTAACTAAGATGCCCCTGAGACAATGTTTTACACAGACACATGTTCCAATCAGTCCTCAGTGGTGAGATACACATTATTCCAACCAAAACTTTACACAGCATTTTTTCCAAATAAAGCAAAAGTTAGATCATAGAAGCAAGTGATTTGCTAAATTTCATCTGCTTTGTCAAGTCCTCTTATTTACATTTAATACATTTAAATACTGCAGGATTTACCTTTTTGCATTTTAAATCTGTAGCCTGAAAATAAGCCCAGAATGTGGAGTTGTATCCCAACAATGCATACTTCGCAAATGCTGATAAACATGCCACAAAGCATGACAACAAATATTTCTAATCCTACGTATATTATATCAAAACTCCGATAAGAGGTTTTATAGTCTTTAATCCTGCATATATCAAAACTTAGATAAGAGGTTTTATTGTCTCCAAATAGATATAGATGCTTCAAGACTGATTACAATTTTTATATCTCTTACAACAAGGCTTGAAACAATTGCTCCCATAATTGGTTTTCAGATGGAATAAATCCAAAATTTCAAACCAAAAGCAATGGATAAAAAGAATAAGAGAACATTGAGGATTTCAAAGTGTCTCATAATTTTTTGTTTGTTTCTGGACAAAACTTCTCTGAAGCCCCAGGTGTAAAGACTGGGAATCATACAGATTTTTAAAATTACCTTCAGAATATTTCTAAAATGAAAGGCTTCATAATGGGACATTCTTAATATTATCATGAAATGAATCAATCAATCAAAAAAAATCAAATAAGAGCCCTTTTGTTTTCTATACCAAAATCAATTCTGAAAGTCATTCAACAAAGTGTAGAAGAATTGGAGACAGAAAAAAGCGAATTCTGCTTTCTGCTACATTAGCATGAAACAAAATATTGTGGAGGATTATTAAAAAAAGCTAAATAAGCCTAAATTAATACTAACATTTGTTTGGTTTGGGCTTTTTTATTTGTTTGGGGTTTTGTTGTTTTTTGTTGTTTTTTTGTTGTTGTCGCTGCTGCTTTGGGGTTTTTTGTGGGGTTTTTTTGTTGTTTTTTTTTTTTTTTTTTTTTTTTTTTAATCGCTGTGTTTCACATGTTGATCACCACCTAGAAATACTGAAGACCTGCTGCATTTGATTTTGGACTAACTTCAGGCTGAAATCTAGGTCTGCAAACCCGTATCAAGTGCTTTCTGCTTCATTGCTCAGTGGAGAGATTCAAAGTCACAAGTGAACCATTTTGAGAAAGAGGTTACAGTGAATTAAAGCACATGAAATATACAGAATCTCCAAAGTCCTTTACTTACAATTTTGGCTTCTAAACTGCATTTTTCTTCCAGTTCAGTTTCACCACAGGCATCTACTTTGCATGTGCCAAGATGGCTTTGCAACATGAACAAAACCTCTGATCAGGAGATTTTCTCCAAAGGTGCACCCTTGAACTAAACTAGAACTCTTGGTAGACCAACAGTCACCGAAAAGGCACAGTTTGTTTCTGTCAACCACCCTCCTCCTACAGTTATTCTTGCCGTATGGAAAATGTAAACAAGATATCTGTATATACAGTGACATTAGACAGTTACTATAATAGAGTGTGGGACATTTAATATTTGCTTCTGACTCTGCTGAAGTGCAGAGTCAAAATCCTTGCTGTTATGTGACTGTAAGAATATTACATTTATATTTGTATGAACTCACCCACTGAAACCTACTTAAGGAACAATGAGAGAAGACTGATATCCACTTCAACTGAAGACAGTTCAACTGAAACAGGGTTTCCTTTTTGGCAAGACAGCACATTTACATTCTAAGTCGTCTTTATTCCTTCTTAAAACTTAGAAGAAAAAATGAACAAAATATTCTAAGCTAAAAAGACAGAATCTGTGTGTCTGTTTTAGTGGTGTGTATTCTTTCACCAAAAAATGGTAGATGCATGAGAAAATCTGACAGATATCTTGTCTATGCTTTGTTAAAGCCCCTTATTCAAGATAGATTTCAAGAATTAGGCAGATTTTTAGTCTTTGTTCACTTTATGACTCTCGTGGTGACACTGCCTCATACAGACAGAAGCTACAAGCTAGGATACTGATGGCCTAAAACATTGGAGCAGGAAACAAAAGAAAACAAAAAAAGACAGACTTAATATTTCATTACTACAAATTCCTTTTGATTCTTCAACTTGATAGGATAGTAATGTTTGATTTTTCTCTTGAAGAAGGAGGTATCAAACCAGCAGCTATACAATTTTGGAAGAGGCGAGATCCCCTGAACCTGCAACAGCAAACACACTGTCTCTGGAGTCCAAAAGAATGTAACTCTAAAAACAGACTGGTACCCTGTCAGGATGCCAGTGCTAAACATGTTCAATGTGGGCAAATAGGCTAATATGTTAAACAAAGATTTAAGATTCTTATTGTTCCATTCTTTTTTTGTTCGTGCAGCACTTGATCCTCATTCCCATGTTTTCCTCTCTCCTGTCCTTCTTGTCTTCTGCGTAAATCAAGCAGACAAGCTTGACAAGCTTAGCTGAACTCTGAAGTGATATAATTGCTGTGATAGGCTAAAATGCAGTAAGCAGCCTTGCTTCAGGCCAGGAAGTCTAGGGATAAGTGACCAAACTATATTAAAGTCAGCTTAGGCGCAGGAGGGGGTCGGGAGCACAAGAGCTAAGGCACACTCTCTTCTAGCTGATAGCCTGTCCACCATATTTCACTTCTCTGTATGGGAGGCAAACTTTGGAGATGGCCCTCTCCTTTCCATTCTCTCACATGTTTTTCCAAACGGTTAGACCATTTGGAAGAATAATTTTGGACAGCCATTGTTACTGAGACTAAAATCTATAAGGAAAAGATGCTGATACATACATTAGCATTTCTTGTCTTCAGGAGATAATACTTTCTGATAAAATTACCGCACATAAATACAGAAAGAAAATTTTTAACTTTTGAATGTCAAGAATATATTTTTTGTTGTTTTCCTTTTCTATTTTCATATGCTATTAACACAAATGGGAGGTATCTACATATAAGGATGGCCAATTCCTATACACAGCTGAACCAGCTTCATGATAAACAGTGATGCTATTTCTCATATAGAAAGATGATTCTAATGCAATACTGAACTTTCTAGCTCCATACAATTTTCTTATATGGGCATGAGAGGAGCTGAGTGTTACTGATTAGCAAATGAGACAGGTCAAAGAGCCTAGCCTGTTCTTTAAGATGAGAAAAGGAAGAGACACATGAGTCCTTACGCTTTTTTTGCAGGCACCTGAAAAGGAATACAGCTGGCTTGTTTCAGAGTAAGAGGACACATACTGTTGATTGTTCTTCTCTCTCTTTGTAATAACCTCCTAATACAAAGACACTTCCTAGCATAAAGACATATTATATCCTTATAATATAAAGATTATAAATTATATGCATATAAATATGTAAATTATGTAAAATATAAAATGTATAAAGCTATAATGTATCTTTAAATTATAAGGATATAAACTTCATATTTTATATAGAAAGTGAAAATAGTATCTCTACAAATGTAAAAGCATATTGGAGAAAGTTAACAGCAAGATGCATGTATTTACGGCAGATTCCTGCATTTTCCACTGCTAGCTAAAAATTGTCAAATGAAAGTATGAGGAGGGGTTTTTGCTTGTTTTAAGATTTACATAGATATAATTAATGTTTTACTACTGCTGGTTAATTAATATAATGCTATAAAACATTTTGAGGGTAAGTATTGCATGCAGCTATTACTAGTTATTTACTACATATCTATATTTTCAATAGAATATGTAAATATATAGATACACCTAAATATAAATTCTAATATAATTTTATAATTTCTTTAAGTAAAAGCTCTACATGGATTCAGTGTGATAAAAGAACAAAAATCACCTAAAAAGTTTTCTATAAAAAGGACACGGAAATGTACGTGACAAAAGCAAGAATTCATAGCGGGATCAAACGTAAGGAGAACATATGTAACCCCTCTGCAGTGCAGAATAATGTTTCTCCAAATGAGAAAATTTTGTACTGCAGCAGGTCACATGGACTGCTGAAAGTCAAAGGCTCAGTGACGACAGACACTATAAGCAGCAGATGCAACTTCAAAAGCACTGTAAAAAGTCTAGATAAGAGCAGTTGTTGTGGAAAGCAATCCCCTGCGTGTCCTTTGCCCTGGCATGAATAACTGTGCAATCTAACAGTACAATCTGCGCTTTCTTCTGCCCTCACCATTTGTCCTGCTCTTGCATAACCACAATAGGCACCTCAACTCTAACAAGTGAGGTAGGGGAATTGTATGAGACAGAGGTAGAGAACAATAGAAAGAGGAAAATAGATTTTTATAAGGAATCTAATGAAAGGTCAGAGGAAAAAAACTTGCAGGTTTGGTGTTTTTTTTCCTAAAGAAACAACCAAAACCAAAACCACCAAGACAATTCACATGAATTATGTCACAGTGTGATAAAAGTGAATATCCTGAAATAATTAATCTCAAGAATTCTCCAGGATAAAAGAGGTTTGAAATACTTTGCTTTACAATAAGCCATCATTCTCTTTACCTGCTTTCACAGGTTTCCATTATCTCAGAATCACTTCATTGCATTTTTCTTTCTTTGCCTCTTTTCCTACAGTATTTATGCTGATTGTACTGACTACTCCTGGCTTTGCTTACTTGAGCTATACGTTAAATAATCTTGCTAACAAGCCAAGACTGAAGGTTGTTTCTGGCAACACGAAGTTCTCCAAACACCTTACCTGTATAAAAAAAATTATGACTTTCTTTTGACATTTAAGAAACAAAGAAGTTTAAAGTGAAACACTTCTCTGTGAACCAATATTTCTTGTTAAACATGGTAAGGATCTCTAAAGATACCACAGATATTTAAAATATCCCACATAAAGATATCTTTTCAAATAAGTTTGACAGAAGTTTCTAGAAGGTATATAAAATTTCTGAAAGTGGCAATCTCACTCTCATTGCCTCATACATCATTCTCTCACAGGAAGTTAATGGGGTATAAGGCTGGAAGTGCAATAGGATTAGAAGTGAGAAGAAGCCTCAGCACCATAACATTACTCAGTAGCGGTATGTCTTATATGTAGCACCTCACCATTAAAACATTATTGCACTATTTCTGAGATGCTTCTCTTTCTAGATTTGGAATTTAGACAACTTATCCTTTCAAACCAATTGCTAAAGTAGCCCTGAGGTCATATAATGGTATTACTATTGTTATAATTGTGGTTAACTGGGTTTTCCATCTCAACTTGAGATGAACTTCTCATGGAAACAAAAGTTACCTTACAACTCGTGTATCAATGCAGACTATAAAAGCAACCTCTGGTATGCAATTCAGCATATTAGGCTTACCTGATTTATTCCATTATGAACATTTTTTTGTACCTACATAATAGCCAATAGTTTAAATATACTTTTAAAAATACAATTCTACGCTCAGATGCATCATATTTGAGAAGTTGTGGCAGTCTGGTGAAGTTCCCACTGACTGGAAAAGGGGAAACGTAACCCCCATTTTCAAAAAGCGAAAAAAGGAAGACCCAGGGAACTGCAGGCCAGTCAGTCTCACCTCTGGGCCTGGCAAGATCATGGAGCAGATCCTCCTGGAAACTTTGCTAAGGCACATGGAAAATAAGGAGGTGACTGGTGACAGCCAACATGGATTCACTAAGGGCAAATCATGCCTGACAAATCTGGTGGCCTTCTACAACGGTATGAAAGTGTTGGTGGATAAGGGAAGAGCAACTGACATCATCTACCTAGACTTGTGCAAAGCATTTGATACTGTCCCGCACGACATCCTGGTCTTTAAATTGGAGAGACATGGATTTGATGGATGGACCACTTGGTGGATAAAGAGTTGGCTGGATGGCTGTGCTCAAAGACTTGTGGTCAATGGCTCGATGTCCAAGTGGAAACCAGTGACAAGTGGTGTTCCTCAGGAGCTGGTACTGGGACAGATGCTGTTTAACATCTTTGTTGGTGACATGGACAGTGGGATCAAGTGCACCCTCAGCAAGTTTGCCAATGACACCAAGCTGTGTGGTGCAGTCAGCATGCTGGAGGGAAGGGATACCATCCAGAGGGACCTGGACAGGCTTGAGAAGCGCACCTGCGTGAACCTCATGAAATTCAACAAGGCCAAGGGCAACGTCCTGCACGTGGGTTAGGGCAATCCCAAGCACAAATACAGGCTGGGCAGAGAATGGATTGAGAGCAGCCCTGAGGAGGACTTGGGGATGTTGGTGGATAAGAAGCTCAATATGAGCCGGCAATGTGCACTCACAGCCCAGAAAGCCAGCCGCATCCTGGGCTGCATCAAAAGAAGTGCAGCCACCAGGTTGAGGGAGGTAATTCTCCCCCTCTGCTCCGCTCTTGTGAGACCCCACCTGGAGTACTGTGTCCAGCTCTGGAGCCCCCAACATAAGGACATAGACCTGTTCGAGCGTGTCCAGAGGAGCACTACGAAGATGATTAGAAGGCCGGAGCACCTCTCCTGTGAAGACAGGCTGAGAGAGTTGGGGTTGTTCAGCCTGGAGAAGAGAAGGCTCCAGGGAGACCTTGTAGCAGCCTTCCAGTATCTGAAAGGGACCTACAAGAAAGCTGGAGAGGGACTTTTTACAAGGGCATGTAGTGATAGGATGAGGAGTAATGGCTTCAAACTGGAAGAGGGGAGATTTAGAATAGATAATAGGAAGAAATTCTTTACTCTCAGGGTGGTGAGACACTGCCCAGAGAAGTTGTGGATGCCCCATCCGTGGAAGCGTTCAAGGCCGGGTTGGATGGGGCTTTGAGCAACCTGGTGTAGTGGGAGGTGTCCCTGCCCATGGCAGGGGGCTTGGAACTAGATTTTTAAGGCCCCTTCCAACCCAAACCATTCTACGATTCTATGATTAAATTTTTATCATCCAAAGTTAAAAAATCCATTACTGAAAACAATCCCAAAATATTTTAAAGTAAATACTCATGTTGACAGAATGATAGGCTTGTTCCATTCTATCCTTATATTTAGTAGAAATCATTGTTATTTTAGCGAACAGACATTAATTTTGCCTGATAAAAACAACCAAAATAGTGTATTTTTAATAAAAATGTAAGATGACTATTACAAAACAAACATTCCTTCCAGGGAAAAAACTCCAACCAATCCTTGTCACTACACTGAAAAGGAAAGCTTTTCAAAATACCTCAATGTAGTAAATTGCAGATACTAAAATTATAAGGCAACTTTCTCCCTGCAACTTAATAATAAAACTCACTGAGAAATACTCAAGAAGTATATAGTCACATCTGATGACTTTTTAGCAAACTGAACGGGCTCTCAGTACTGAATTTTTGTTTGGTTGGTTGGGTGTTTTTTAACACAATGTGCTAAGTTGCGAGTGGGGATCCCACTGTACAGTACAATATAAATACACATGATATAAGAAAGTGGTAGCACTTCCCTGAACAGACTAAATGAAGTTTAAGCATCAAGCCTCTTTCCAACCTATCAACTTCAAGTTTTTAGTCAAAACACTGGGTAAACTGCAAAGCAAGTGGCCACATTGTTACTTATAGCTAACAAGTACAGGAAAATTTCATGTCAGTTGGAGACAAGTATAAATTCCTTCATAATTCCTTAAATACCAAATATAGTATTTTTGTTTTTCTACCAATTACCGCTGTAGATCTCTGTTTCTTCTATATTAATTCAAAGTGCACTGGAAATACTTAGAGTGTCTTTCCAGGATGAGAACAAGGGCAAAGACATAGCAAAGAGAAGAGCAACAGGTAGGTTTCTCAAAGACTTTAAAGAACTTCATTAATAACACTTCTGGTGGCACACACAAATGCTACTTCCAGCTGATCTTCCTTTGTGCTACATCGCACCACTACTGCTGCTACATTCCTTTTTCTCCTGGATACTTCCACCTCTTGCTTCTCCTTTGTGCTGTGCTCTTCTTCTTTTGCTCTGCCTTCTGGGCATTTTTTTTTTTTCATTTTCTTACCACCATTCCCCCAAGCTCATTAAAGTCTAGAGACAAAGCAGACAAAGCAGACAGCTACTTCAGTGGCCACACAAAGACCAGAAGAAAAAATAATCTTTCTTCTGTAACTTCAGTGGACACCAGGTTTACAGAGCCATACAGGTCTTCAAAACCGCTGAGACATGTCACTCACAGGACAGCAAAACTGAAGCTAACCAATGGCCATAAGTGGCATGCACCCACATACGTACTGACAGCAGCACAGATAAGGGATGGGCTCACAGTTACGAGGTTAAAGTAAGTTGCCTCTCAATATGGAGGTTAGGGACAAAAAAGGCACTACTTCTTTCACAGCGTAGCAATTGCTCTCGTGCTGGAAAATCAGTTTTGCCTCTACAGGTTTTGCTGTGATTTTCTCATCATTTGGTGTCTATGACTTACTACTAAGAAGCGTCTTCCAGGTGATGGAGGGCCAAAATCCTTGAAGCTCACAGCAAACCCACACTATTGTATTTGCTTTTTCTAAACTACGAATACAGAAATGCTGACAATTACCCATCTATTTTTTTCCTTGTATTTCCCTCTGGCCATTTGCTAAGTGGACAGATGGATGCTGTTCAACAGCTCACTTACCCTCTGTCATTACACCCATAGAACAGATTATGGGTACACAGTACTAATGAGACCCTCAGAACAGAATATTAAATGTCAGTCACCCTTGGAAACACATAGCAAATTAAAACTAATTTCATGTGTATACCACAGAATTACAAATTGATTTTGACACGACCAGAGTAAGATAAAAAGCCTGTAACAGAAAGCAGGAGGATCTGGACTTTATAATCAAATAAAACACAGATGCATGGTAGAAAAAATAACCCAGCTTGGTGACTCAGCTACATCTCACGGGTACTATTATGATGAATGAAGATGGCTGCTGGACCAGTACAGAGTTCTTACTCAGACACTCTCCCAAATCAAATTACAAGTCAAAACAATAGGGAGGCACCTCAGAATAGCCCATAGCCTTATGATCATAACTAACACTGATACTACAGTGAGGTGTTTTCATTTCATGGCATTCTTTTACACTTACCTTCCTCTTTTCTGCCCCACCCTTGCAGGGAGGGGGCCCTTCGACCTCCTGCTGTCCTGAGAACCTCTTGGACCAGACATCATTGGAAGTGTTCAAGGTCAAGTTGGATGGAGCAACCTCATCAAGTGAAAGATGTCCCTGCCCAAGGCAGGGGGGTTGGACTAGATGACCTTTAAAGGTCCCTTCCAACCCAAACCATTCTGTGCTTTCACAGAATGTGGTAAGTGCTGGAGCAGGCTGCGAGGAAACCCTACACACACCGATACGTTGCCTACACTTAGAAAAATTTGGCCTTTCTTCTGACAAATACAAATCCAGTGTGCCAGACAGAGCCCCTGGAGGGAGCCAATAAAGTCTCTCATTAGCATTATCACCAAGGGGATGTTACAGTACACTTTTTTTGTAATAAAACAAAAGGCAGAGAACTGCTTGTATGCTCAGAACAAACAAACGTGCTTGGGGATAGATTCTTCACTTCACTACCCCAGCATTACACTGGTATGACTCCACTGAAATAAGACTGTGTTAAACACAGTAGAGATGGAGATGGTTATCTTTAACACTCAGCTAGCCTTGTCACCCTGTGTTTCGTTTATGGACTTACTGGTGCGTGATCTAACACGAAAATTTCTTCCTTCCCATCAAGGCAGCACAAACACTACCAGAGTCCTAGTAAGAGTCATTTTGATAGTTTAATGGGACTTCTGTGGCTTGCATACCTTATGCTATCACTGTTCCAAAGAGCATTTCACTGGAGATGCAAATATATCTGCACTGCCAGACTGACACGTCTGGAAAATCTGCTGGTTCTTCTGAAATATTTTAAGCCACTTCCTCACCCTTTCTAAAGAGGAAGAAAAATTTTAGCAGATCACTTCTCCTGAAGTGAAAAAGTATTAATGGTCATAACATGTAAAAAATGAGGGCTTCTTAAAGAAAAGAGGAATAAAATATCAACTACTTCAAAGATTGTGCAGTGCTTTCATTAGAGTTCTTCTTCTGATCAGCTAAAGTGACAGAATTGAGCTATTGATACCATTACAGAAATGGACAATTTGATACCAAACTGCTACAGTTTGCTACAGTAGGATTCCTTCCCTTTCCCAGCAACACAGCCTGGAACAGGCAGACCTGAGATGAAATCATCACCTACGTTCAACATAGGCCATCCTAAATTACCCACTATGAAATTATCTACTAAAATCTTTTCTAAGGATTGCAATACATTGTGATGAAGTGAACACAACTAGATTTGAAACGCTATCTATCAATCACTGACCTTTCAGCATTCAAACACCAGTTGTAAAGGAAAGGGAAGGTGGAGAGAGACCGTTAACAGTAATCATCTTGCCTTCTTTAGAAATCACTGCAAAAACATAGTTTACAAGTATTTCCAACTACTGTTAATCTGTTCAGGATGTTTCTAATCAAAACCTTCCCAGCAACCCAAAGCCCCCATGTTATTGAGTGAATTAGCACAAAAGATAAAATGATATGCAGGTCAAAACATCAAACCACAGAATTACCTGATTTTCAGGTTCTTAGGACTCATAATCTCTCTCCTGAGGCATGAACATTTCTCTTTCTTAGATCTTACCGTTTCAAGGTTTTCTTTGCATGGCTCATGATTTCTGAATGAAGTAGCACATTACCGGTCTTCTACTCCTTTCCTGCAACACTCTCCTTAAATATTTGGAGCCCAGGACATCAAAGGGAGCTGTCGCTCCCTCAAACTAACTACCAAACACATTACGATAGCTCTCATCTCTTCAAAAGCTTGTCCTGTATGATGTGTTTGGGTTTACATCCAGCAGCGTTTTATCAATAGTGCTTCACACTCACTTTTCAGTTTCCGTGGAAAAAAGAAAAAGGAAAAGAAAAAAAAAAAAAAAAAAAAAAAAAAAAAGATTAAGGGGCAAAGTGATTGGTTTGTACAAAAAAATTCAGTCTTGTCTCAGTGACAGCATTTAGCATAGGCATGATGTGCAAGCTGGTTTTTCATCAAACCAGTTGGACAATATGGTGCTTCACTAAAATTCATACAGATTCACCACCACCAAGTTTAAAAATCAAAATTGGCTAGGACAGGGAGGGGGTGGGGAGTCTAAAATTTTTTCCAGTGGGGGCAGGGAAAATATCTCTAGTTCAGCTGAAGTCAACTAAGTGTATTGCTACAGCCTGGGAATTTGTATTATTTCAACACTCCCTCCTGGCTTCAATCTATGAATGATCCTCATGTTCACTTAGAATGCAAATAAGGGTATTTTATGTGAACAACAGGACATTTTATTCGTTAATGAATTATTTTTCAGTCTGCAGGAAGATGCCAGAATGAAACCTGGATCTATGAAAGCTAACAGAAAGTCTGTCCCACCTTTCTAGAAGAGAGAATCTTGTTCTGTGCTCGTTATTCTGATCCTCCAAGTCATATTTGAGCATGAGAAATGTACTGGTGAAAAAGTATGCAAGATATTGACAAGGCTGATTGTTAAATGACTGTAACAATCATCTATTTTTTTTTTAAGTAAAACTTTACTGTTCAGCTCAACTGGAACTTTTAAGGCTGCACTATTTCTCCCTGATGTTCAGACCTTTAATAAGTAACTAGTCTCTCAGTATTTTATGGGCTTCATTAATAGTTCTCTAAGGTGTTCTACATAGTCACAGGCCAATGTTTCTTAAGCAGCATTAAGAGCTTCCATCAGGCATACAACACATCTCGCAACGTTCAGAAATGATGCAAGTAGATGATGGCGTTCTCTGTCCCTTTTATTTCCTGTATAATTACCTCTATAATAAATTATTAACATGATCCAGCATTTTATTGACTCATCTGTGCACTCATTTCAGGATTGGAGATGTAATACTTTGAACAGTCCAAAGCTGTAATCCATTGCCATTGCCTAAAGAGAAAATTTTGGTGAATTACTTCTCGTGACAGTCACACCTAGGAAGATGGGGAGCAATCTCAAAGAGAAAAGATGAGTATTCTTAGGTACTTCTGAGATTAGCTTTGCCACGCAACAAGGCAACATACTTTTCCTACAAAGAATTTTGGTACAAATTATCAGTGCGATGCAGAAAATATTACTGAGTTCCAGTCATTAACTTTGCAGCATCAGAAAGTACTGAGTTACTGACTGCGGTTCCCTGTTACCGCAGACACTGTATTACACAACATTTACAAACACGGTCAAGATGAGTAACTGTAAGGGCAAATCTTACTAATTATCTTTTGAATACTACCTTCAAAGCTTGTTACACTAGCAAACCAAACTGCATATATAATTAGTATGAAGCAAATAAAACCCAGTAAAATACTGATATGATGCAAGACAAAGTCAACTCAAAGTCTAGTGCTTAACTGCCTAGAAAGTAATTTTAAAAAAGCAACACAATAATACAATAGACAATGCTTTAAATGTAAAACAAAATAATTTTTTATTTTAAAACCTAACTCAAAAAATTATTTAAAGAAAGATCCTGGACAAGTGTTTCTCAATGTCTGCATAAATAGGCACAAAGACAGTTCTAGATCTACCCTACCAGGGTACTCCCTTCTATATTTACATTACAGTAAAAATATCTGTGCTGTCTGGCACAAGTCTGCAAGTATCCAGAGAGGAAAATGAAAGTCAGGGATGGCATCCAGCTGAAAGTGAGCTTGGATGCCACAGCCTGTAGAGAAGTGCCCAGGCGCCACTGCAACACTGACAAGGTGCCTGGTAGAATAGACCCCAGAACTCAATTAATGGCCTCAATGACAGGAAAGACAAAGGCCTCAAGGAGGAAGGGGTGTTAGAGTTGATGCACAGGCTACAGGAGAAAAGCCACTGCCCCTTTTCAAAGGAAACTGTTTCTGAAAGAGAGAGACAGTGCTTGGCTGCCTGGCATACGCTTTTCATCTCCGGGATTCCAGAGAGAGCCTGCTGAAGATCAGAGCTAGGCTTGGAAGAAAGTTACACACAAAACAAACATGAAAAGGAAAGGAAAAACTGGCATGGAAGAGACTATTTGCTTTCTAATATCATGTAAAAGAGCTGGAGCAGGGAGAGTGAGCAGGAGTTTAAAGACAAATTTTGCTTTTGATTTTTAAGTGGGTGGTTGCAAGATTACCTTTGACTGATGAAGGGGACTGTAACAGAGGTGAGGGATGAGAAAAGGACTAGAGAGAGAGTATCGTTTGTACCCATCGGCCCAACTCTTCAGAAGTAGGAGGGCCAAGGAGCTACTGTTTTCTGCTACAAGAATGTGAAGACCAGGCTCCAGCCTTCCCTCCGAGCCTGCCTTTATTTGTTGTAGCTCCCTTGCCGTCTCCTGGGCACCTTCAGCACATGACAGGGAGCAGCTGTGCCGGGCTGCTCCTGCGGGAAGGCATCCCCTGGGCCTTTGGGGGAGAGAGGCAGCGCACGGCTGCCGAAGGCAGGTGGCTGCAGAGCCTCAGGAGGCGAAGTGCTCATTGCTGGGCTGTAAATTGTGGCTGGTCCCATGCATCTCGGGGGCAAAGGGTGAATTTTAAGCCAGGGTTTGTACCCAGACTTCTGCTCTATCTGGGGTGAGTGATTTTGCATCTCCCTCAGTTTCCCTTGCTCTATAGTAAAATGGGTCTATTAAGTTCCTCCAACTTTTCTTTTGAGAATTATTGTTATGGAGTGGTGGTGTCTATCCAAATCAGTATGCAAGGACAGGGACTTCTCATCTGCAGGAGTTTCACTGAGCTGAGTATTTCTTCCTCCTCACTCTTTTTTACTTGTACCTAAGCATATGGGCACTTCTCCTCCACTTTTTTCCAGAAGAAACTGAAGAAGCCCTCCTGTAATTAGTTCCCAGGTCTCAAGTGTTTCCTATACAGCCTCTCTGCTGTAACGCTTCAAGTTGTAAGAGACCTGAGCCATTTTCTGCATTGCTTGACACAAATGGAAAGTTCAGGCGGGAGGCTGGAGTCCTGCCATGCCTCCTTCCAGACGACGGCTGCGCCAGCTCTCCATTTCTGAGCTATCCTTCACCAAGGAATTAGGACATTTTTGTGCTGGATGCCCAAGTTCCTGCTCAGTGCCTCATTCAAGTGTGATGTATGAACTCAGCTCTATATAACGTGAATGTGTATGTATGTCTATAATCAATTAAGGAAACAATCACACACAGAGTTAAAAGCTTTGAATTCTTTGATCTTAAGCAAGTCTGAAAGTTTCCATAATGCTTAGTCACAAGCAATATATTATCCTGATCCCAGCTGCAGACTGCAAGATTCTCATTAAAGATGGCATGCCATGAAGAGTCTTTATAAGCATTCACCACTTCATCAATACTTCATGTTTTGCAGCAGAAAATGACAAACTAGGATACAGTACTTTGTGAACAATTAGAGGTAACTTATCAAAGGATAAAATAGTTTAATGCTAGCTGTTGTTAGACTAACTGGTATTAGATATATCTCTCTGTATTAGAGGTTTTGCCTCTCTTAGTGTTTTATTATGAGAAATATTACATAGATGATCAAAATTACTTCTTTTTCCCCCAAACACCTGGTACAGGACACATCCTTTGTATACAGAAATCAGAACAAGCTGCTGATACATTGTTAGAAAACTTTTATGCCTGTTATTCTCATAGGGAAACAGCAATGAAAGATATAAAAACACAGAAGCCTGCGGAAAACAAAGGAAACTTTGAATGCCACTATTTAATGTTATCTGTCACTTCTGTGCCACCTGGAACAATATTCCAGAGGATTTTTTTTTTTGGGGGGGGGGGCATTTAGTTTTGGTTTAGATTTTAGTGCTACTTTATTGAACAAAAGGAAAAACTCAGAACGCTGTAAAATAACACCACAGCACAAGGACTTGGCCAAATACAGTCATCATCAAAGGTTTGCATTTAGTCAGACTCTCAAACTTCATCGAGGTATCTCCTCACAGTCGCATCTCTACCACTCCAAATCTTAAACACGATTTCTCTCTTCTGTCACACGCCCATATTACTTCACCCTCTGGAGGTGAGCAGATCACCCAGAATCACCATAAGGAAAAAGCAGCAGGCTTATAGCCATTGCTGGACATACAAGGACTGTAACCTGCTCAAGTGCTCTGATGCAGAGCAACAACGATGAGCCCCCTTACAAATTTCTGTAACTTTTATTAAAAAGTCAGGCTACTACAACTGCTTTCCGCTAGCGCTCCTGGATGGGTGACTATCAAAGGAACACTTGCTCGTACCATTTCAGAACAGGCACCTAAATCATTCTAAGTGCGGGAGACGGTTCATGATACGATTTACTGGTAAGACAGATGATCTTCCCAAAGCGCCCAGTCATGAGCAGCCTCTGAGCCATCTTTCCAGGACAGGCAAAAGGGGACCCTGGCTATGACCATGCATTTAGGTGGCCACACAGTATAATAACCTGCTCCTACATGACTAGAGACTTTGCCCAGTGGCCACCAAGGAGGGATGTTCCCTGGGGGCAGCCCCTCTTCCCTCTGAGGGATTGGCCTTTCCCTGCTGTCAGCCCTATCCTCCCCAGGCTCAGCGCGCTGCCATGCTATAGCCAGAGAAACCCCAGAGATGCTCCAGATGATTCAGCAAGATGCTTTCATAAGCATCATCCCCCTACAATTTGATGGGAAGGGTTGAGGCATGTACAGAGCAACGGAAGGATTTAGCAGGATTTTAAAGCAAATTCAGAAGAGAGACAAAAGTGACACAAGCTAATCGAGTGGAAACATAAACTGCTTTCTGACATCATTATTCTGTGGGTGCTGAGCTTCTTCAGAGGGAGCTCAGTGGAAAACACATCTGAAGCCTGTCATTACGCTCCATAAAAAGAAGGCAATTGGCAATCCTCCTAATCAGTCTTTTGTGGGATTACTTATGTCCACAAACATCAGCTTACTCTTTCTAGACAACATATCCTTTAATGGCAATAAATACTGACTTTTCAAATCATAAACATCAATACAACATGAAAAAGCTTATTATTTCCTTATATTATGTAAAACCACTACTGAAGTACCGTACATCCTGAAATATCTAGTAGGGTGTTTGAGGGTAGTTCAGCAAGAAATAAAAATATTTAGTACCACAGCGAGCTGCCATGGCTAGTGACACAGAGCAATTTTTGACTATTGGCAGTGATAACCCACTTAGCAAAGACATACTACTAGTGAAGATAGAGCTTCTTGAAAGACATCACTTAGCACAACTTATGGTATTCTGCAAAGATTTTACTCTTTAGAAAGCTCTTCATCTCCTTCATAATTAAAGAAGATGAAACTTTGTTTCCCCTTTGAAAAACACGAACATTGCTTTCTAGCAAGGTAGCAGAGTACTCTTTCCAGATTTCAATCAAAGCAACAGCACTTGCTACCAGAAGTGGAAGAAATCTGTTTATTTCATCTAGTATTTTGATTTTCAAATCTTAGAGGAGCACTTTTGTTCTCTCATCTCTGAGGTCTTTGTATTTCTGCTAAAAAGCTCTGTACTCCGTACCTCTCACAGGTTTCCCGTGGTTCTCCACAGGCAGCAGCTGACTCCTCTCTCTGCCTCCTGGAGGTGCTGGTAGCCAGAGGAACCCAGCAACACCACACTGGGACCAGGAGGCTGAGCAGAGGCAATGCCAGAAGCCAGGGAGGGTGGGAGGCACCACCCTTGGACATTTTCAAAACTTGAGTGACCAAGGCTTGGGGCACAGCCCAGTCAAACTATGAAGTTAGCCCTGGTTTGAGCAGCGGACTGAACAAGGTACCTCCAGAGGTTTCCACCATAAAGTAGCGTTTGCTTCTTTTTTTGTCCCCCAGAAAGTGCAAAGGTCTGAGCATAACAATACTAGCGCTTCTATGCCAACTTCTCTTCATGCTGAGTATAATATCTTTTAAGGGGTATTTAAATATTGTCTGAATAGCATACAGGAAGATCTCCCTACACACAGGAATGTGTTTCTTTGTTACCTCCTAACCTGTAGATTTTGGCAAGCATGGAAGTCACATATATCCATGAAGCAGCGAAACAACCAATAAATACCTTTTTGGACCTTTCGCCTACTTTAGACTTTGGACCATTTTTCTTCATCCTCTATTTTTATTAGAACTCTATAATAAAAGTTTTCTCACAAGATCACTGGAGTTCATACATGTGACTTTTTTTTTTTTTCCCTACGAATTCAGTGAAAAAAAAAAACTGTAGAGAGAAGGGATTTGATCTCTGCTAAAAAAAGGAACAGAGGGAGGAAAAAGTCAAGTAACAGGCTTCAGAATTACTGTGGAGAAATAGGTATGACTGGCAAGTACAAAATGCTGCAGAGGATACAAAAAAAGCACAAAACCTGACTTAACAGTTGTTATTTCGCTACCTACAATATCTGAAGAGGCAAACCTTACACTCAGTTTATTTTCATTCACAGCAAGCACTTTGCACTTAGCAGATGCCAGCATATGTTTTGACTAGAGACACACAATTAAACTTGCTTGGAAATAAGCAACTGCAATAGGTAGGGGAATAAACAGCGTTGAGCCACTTCACACTAACTGGCAGGCAGCAGTACCGCCCAGCAGGACACTCTGTCAGCTACAGTAGCCAAGGCAAGTTTAGGATACCAAAACGTTTGATCGTATGGAAGCTCATTTGAGGACTAAACTGTAATTGCAGAAGGGTGGAAAATAGCCCCCTATACAGAACAAAAACCAGCTGTGATTCTTAAACAGAGAACCCATTGCAATCACTCTGAATTGCTAGTGTATTTTCAGTATTATTTATACCTCTCCATCAGCACAGTTGAGACTGCAGGATTTTTTGTTGTTTGTTTGTTTGGGGTTTTTTTTTTTTTGGTTGAGTCTTTTTGAGAAAATCCCCAAGACTCGAGATGTTCAGCTGTGGCCCTCTACCATGTCACATTCTAAAACTCCCAGCCCCAGCCCTGTCCCACTTCCAGCCCTTTGTTTATATATTCTGGCTTTCATATTTTTAAGCTTTACTAGCTCCATACACTCCATTTTATTTTTGTCCTACACCCATAATTTCATCTTCTGTCACCAAGCCAAGAGATCCCCTCAGGAGACTGGAAAGCCACTTGCCCCTTCTCCATGCTTTACTGACTCAGTAAACGCAATTCCTGAATTTTGCTGGTGTAGCATTTTAAGTGTTCACCCCGAGATTCCAGAGCATTGGAGCTAACCTGTTCAGCCCAGTCAGATTTGAAACAGGCCAGCACTGGCAAGCATACGGGAAGAAATATCCCCTGGAAACCAACAGTTCAAAAAAGCCTCTTCAGAATGCTGTGTAACAATTTGTGTAAAACTAGCTGACTGAAAAAAAAAAGAAGAAAAATAAAAGCAGAACCAGCCACCCAGAGTTCAGTAATTAATAAACAAAATTTAACCATACACTAGTTAATATCACCCTTCACCTTTCTTATCTTCTGTCTTTAAGTATCTTATCCAAAGCAAAATAACCCAGATTTTTATTCAAATGAAAGTCATTAAAAAGTAAATAAATAAAAAGGATGTCTTTCAATTATCCCCCAAATAGAAAAAGTTCCCTCATAGAAATTGATGGAAAAACAGAATATGCATAAAATGACACGTTGAAGACTTAGTTACCAAATAATACTTGCCAAAATGCATGTCTTCTATCACACTTTATGTCACTATGACCATGGAAAAAAACACATAAACTGCTTTGCTGATAAGAACCCTGCAATGCCTCTGTGGTCTAATGGAAATAAAAGAGAATGAAGATCTCCTAACCTGCCTCCCTCTGCTTCCTCAGCAGCAATAATGAACTCTATGTGCAGATTAAACCACAAATTCCATTTATTCAGTATTAGCACGAAGGCGTTTAAAGCCCTTATAACGGGAAAGAAGGTTAAGTTAATGCCATCTTCAGTAACGTGTGAAAAGACGAGAGTAGCGTTCAACAGCAGGAACAAGTTTGAACACCGTGATGAGAAAATTAACTGACCAATTCATTAGCCACAAAAAGCATCTCATTTGATGACAACTTAAAAAGGCATTACGCCACAGGCATTGCTTCTTTTGCACTTGTATTTGCTAGAAGCCTGAGCTACCCTCCAGCTAGCGAGGTATTTTCCAAATCCTCACAGTACTATGAGACTTCCTATAGAGTTAATCCTGATTTATCCTGGGCTAGAGGAGACTATACATTAAAGCAGCATGCACTTAGGGCTCAGCCCTGCAACATGTTGTCAGCTCTGGCCCCTGGCCACCAGAGCACTTAGGCACATGTTTTATTTTAAACCCACGAGCATTTCCACTGAAATGCAGAGAGAAAGTTACAGTACGGAAAGAGCTGGATTATGCCCTGAAAAAGTGAAACTATATTAAAAACAAGAGCAAAGCACAATTTAAAACTAACACGCTTGTTTCACTGGGTCAGGTAAAACTATCCTAGTAGACAAGCTGTTCTACAGCACATTAATAGGGTCAGAGAGGTCTCCCAGCCCGCTCATGGCTCAGGTATGCTCCTAAATGGGCCAAGCATGAGAAAATTATTTCACAGAAAGTACTGTGAGCGTTCAAAGCAAAGTTCAGCAATATCATCGACTGCTGCCAAAACCAAAAAGAAAGGCAGAAACTGAAACTTGAAGGATGTCCTCAATTCTTGTCCGGTGGGCAGGGTTCTGCACCGTGAAGGACATGTGTACCCTTCACAATTTGTTCAAGCTTACATTGCCTTTTAACAACTACCCAGGTCTGGCAAATTTCTTTCCTTTTTGACAGTGACATAAGCAATAGAACCGCATGAATTAGTCCCCTGAAAATGCTATTAACATTTCAGTGTTAAAATTACACTGTGTCAAGCTGCAGACAAAAAAAAAAAGTTGCATTTGCAGAGTACAGAAAATTACCATCGACTCAGTGCTTCTAAGATAGGATTGGGGTGGGGGGGGTGGGGGGGAAGAGAGCTCAAGACCACTTGTGTGCCTAAATATTAATTTACCTTTCAGATGAGAAAAACGAAACCATTATTGTATCCTATTATTACAATCAGATCTTCTGAAATGTGAATCTTCCATAATGCACAAATTTTATTTCAAAACAAATCTGTTTTTAATTTCAAGATCACAAATTAATGTTAGCATATTTTGTATCTCTTGCTCGAATACATCTCAAACAATTTAAGTAACTTTTGTTACATACTGTAATCTGTATCTTGAGTGACAACCTCGGCACTGGTTATCAGCCTAGAGGAATGAGCTAATAAATAACGCCCTTGCTTCAAGAACTATTTTATAATGCAGAATGTCACAGCTCTGTAAAGCAGCGCTAGCATATCTTAGCAAACTGTTGTATCAATGACATTTTAACACTTTAGAGAATAGGAACTTTAAGCTAACAGATCAACAACATACTGTTCTTGATTTCCCACCACACGAAATTGTAATGCTTCCACCACTGCAGCCAAGAGCACCTCAGCTTCTTCAACACCATTGTATTAAAAAATAAAAACAAATCTAAAAAAAGAAGGAAAACTCTAATTAGAAAAGTTTTTGCTGGTTTCAGTCACTGCTAGCGCACACAATATCCCCACCTTTTCTCCCACCAAAATCCTCACCTGTTTTATAAGGTTTGGTGGGAAACTGATAGAGAAACTTGGTTCAAGGCTTAGGGCTCCTTGATGAAAGGATCAGACAACAGGTGTCTAAGCCACAGGTTGCACGGACCTCTTGGATCTGCACAGCGGGGCCCAAAGTCTTGCAGCTGAGAGGAAAGGTTGGGACAGGATCCTGAGACGCAGGCTCCAGGTGGCAGTTCATGCCAGTCCCTGGGACACAGCATTTCTCCCACCTACCTGGGCCAGGGGGGGAACAGATCCACTGTCCCAGGATCTGGCAGAAGGCAGGAAGAACAATCACAGCCCTGCAGTGCCTGATCTGCCGGGAAAGAGATGCCATAAAGTAACCTCAGGGCATGCAAGTACAGCCTGCAGATGTGAGAAAGAACACAGCAAAGGCAGAGGGAGTAATTTGTGTCCCATCAGGATGAAAGAAAAGCTAATGAGTAAATTAATTAATTGCCTCTATGGATTGCATTCAACTGGCAGTCTCATGCTACAGAGGAATTATCTTTGGCGTGGCTGTAGGAGCGGCTAGTGTTCAGAAAGCTGACAAATCTTCAAGTGGAAGAACAGAGACTTCAGGTTAAAAATGAGTCTTCAACATTCCAGAGTCTGAGAAAATAACTGAGGGGAAAGAAGAGGGGAGGACTTAAACACAGGGTACAGTCAAAAAATAAAGAGAACAATTTCATCAGTGCTTTCAGCTTCCTGATTAAGTGCAGGATTAGCTGAGAAGGGCCTGCACAAGAAAGAGCAGGCGCGAGCAGGAGGGGGATACTTGTCAATCCCATGAAGCTTTTTGTCAGACGCAAGAGTGCTTCAAAGCTGTAAGAAAAGGCATCTTTTAAACTTATTTTAACATCTTGCTTTTTAACATCTAGAGCTGTTCATTTTTCTAGAGCTGTTCATTTTTTTTGTGCTAAGACTCTGGTAACATACCTTTCAGGTGCTGCAACGTTCCCAGCCATTTCTGCCACTCCGGCAGCTGCAATGCACACCGTTCAGAAGGATGATTTCAATACACTTCCCCAGTGCCGCAACACCTCTCTTTATAACTTCTTACTTGGCCCTGCTCTGTGGTGCTTAACTCTATCAGTTATCATCAACACAACAGATTAGATTACTGAGCCCTGACAACCTGTAGAAAAAGAGTCAGTTCGAGGTACCACGCTATCTGTTCTGCTTCTCCTGATGCCAGTAGCTGCTCTGTAAGAGCTGCAGCTAGGAAGTTATGTATTTGCTTGTTTTAAGGGGGATCCCATAGGGATAAAGAATGCCGTTCTTCAGACCCGATTAGATTTAGCTGACAACGAATCGGTCCTGTTGAGTTGCTATGCCACCATGTTTTACTGGTCTCCGATAAATTACTGAAGCAGTTACGCTTCTAAAAGCCACCCCGTTTCCGCGAACCACTGATAGTGTATGTATGGAGCCAGCAAGGTGAGCTTCAGGCCCAAGGTGCTCGACATCAAAGGGTCATATGATCCGTTTAATATATTGGTCAAATTCATTGTTTGTATTTCAGAGCTGCCGCAGAGTCCAAGTGCCCTAATGATTAAGAGCTTCCCTTCTAACTCCTAAACTACATTTATACATAGTTTATACCATTTGGTCTTGTGTAAAAACTACTCTTCTGTTTAAAGAGAGTTGGTCTTCATTATTGTCTGTCAAGGATAATGACAGTGAGAGAAAACCAAAACCAACACCAACACCCCGCCCCCAACCCAGCACCTCAATAAAAGCCAAAACAGTTTGAAAGGCAATTGGTGGCAGCAAACAAAGCAATAATCAGTTTTGAGGTTGTAAATAAATCCATCAGTCAATAGGGGGAAAAACAAAACATGTAATCTCTTTCACAAGCAAGAAGAAACAAGTGCTGTAGTGACTGAAAAGGCCTGTATAAAAGCAGAGACACAGATAAAGCAGAAACTTAACCAAGTCATCAGAGCCTATTCATGCCCTCCTACAGAACTAAGTAAATATTGAAGAGGTCCACTTAAAAAAAAAAAAAAAAAAAAAGGTAAATTTCTATTCATATTGAAGCCCACTGTAAACCTCATTTGGACGTCAATTTAATCATTGTTTTGCTAAATCGATAAATACAAATAGGAAACAAAACCAAGCCCGGTCAGGACTTAGAAAGAATACTTGAAGTAACTCCTCCAGTTACCACTGTAAATTTTGCCCCTTTCCCACCAACAAGGGAGGGCTCTGAGCGAACTGAGGAGCGAGCGACACAAGCCATCCGGTGTTGGTGGCAAACAGGGGGATGGGACCTGCAGTGCAAAGCAGCGCTAAGTCCGGACAACGTCCCCTCCGCACTGCACCTGCCAGCGCTGGGATACACTGCCTGGGCACCCCTGTGCAGACAGCCGGGTTACCAACGGTGCCTTCGAGGCACCGTTTAACCTCTTTTGTTGGAGCACTGTATTAAGCTACACAATCACACAGCTCAGGACCGGCTTCCCATCCTGCTGCCCCTGCTGCGTGGCATAGCGCTACCTCCTGCTGCGGATCATATTTTGGGCAGGCACACCAGCAGATCTTGACCTCTGAAGCAAAGCAAGGAGATGGTGGGCTGAGGAAAGATAACCAACCACGTCAGCATCATAGGCGATGCACGGTGAAACCAGCCGCTTTCATTTTACTAGTGCTGGGACAGGCAGACATCTCAGCGCACGTGGACACAAGCAAGTGCTAGATGTTATACCGTATCGTACCTCCTACTACGTGTTACTGTAATTCCTTCTGCAAGCAATGTGAGAAGAGTTCATTTCCAGAAATAAAGGTTACATCCAAACTGATTTTCAACTAAGACAGTCTAAAACACCTACTAAGGTTAGTAACTGCTCTCCTGACCCTACTAAAAAGGTCATTATCCTAGATCAAACTAGACACGGTTAAAAGACGAAATTATAAGGAACACATTTACAGATTTTCACTAAAGAAGAAACTGTATAGCTGCATAATTCAAAAATATCTCCACAGTCCACTCGATCTAAATTTGGTGGATTTACAGGTTTTAAGTTTGATACGCTGCCACTTCCTCCTCTGTTTAAAGTTCTGAAAATCAATCCTGTACCAGTCAATATTAGTCCACAAAGTTTTTACTTTTTAAATTAAATTGAATCATAAAATCTCCATGTTAAAGCATAAAAAAAAAGTTTACACAAACACCAGCACTCTCAGCCAGATCAACCAAGCAGAGTTAATCAGAGCAGTTTGCACATTTGAACAAGTAGATCATAAAACAGAGATAAGTAAATATACATACAGTAGTGTCAACTGCTTTGATTATATTTTGTGCGACCTGCAAGATGTGTCTAGAAAAGACTTACAGCAGGAAAAACAATAAACAGAGAGCTCAGACAGCTAATTAATATTGCTAATTTAACTTGTACCCTAACACACCACTTAGTGTCATCTGCACTCTGTCAGGGAGTAGATGGTGACAGGTCTCAAGCATCGCTAGTAAATTATTTTCATTTTGCCCTTTCCCTCATAAACAAAACACCGTGGTGACAGAAGATGCTTGACCTATTTTCTAAGCAAGGGATTTCCAAAGAAGCACTCCCACCCCGAGCGGTGAGTAGCAGAAACCCTTGAATAGCAGAAACTTTCCGACTTCCAAACAAAAGATATTTCATTTCAAACTACATGTGCACTTTTTCTTTCTCTCTTTGCAATGCCCCTCCACCTTCCCACCCCCCTTATTCCTGATTTCCGCTTATTTTCTCTATACCTCCAATATGTGTAAGAGCACACAAACTAGCTACTAAACTGACTTGCTGATCTTTTCCCACTGTGTCACAGAAGTCTTAGATTAACCTTACCTATTCTTTTTCTGGATTATGAATTTTAATGTATCTATATACTCTATAAGTAGAGAAGAAGCCCCACAACCGCAGTGAAAACATAGACATAACACGAGTTTATCGATCATCGTGGTAGGCCATGAGACACACATTTTCCCCAGATCTCGGGGATCTGCAGAACTTTGATCAGACTGCAAAAGAGTTCTGACAAACTGTGGGTATCACAGAAGTGAAGTAACCTCCTGACAAAGTCTGCTTCTCTAACTTGTAAATAATTTTCTTAACTGCGTTATTTCACATCTGAACAGAGCAAGTCCCAAAGTCATAAAATGACACTCTGCCATGGGCTTCCCTTTGAAACCTCGATGTTAGCTACAGCTGTGCAACTCCAGTTTCAAGATGGCCAGCCTTGTTTTACCCTCGCCTTTTGTTTTCCCAAAGGCCTGTCCCTTCCATTTTCCTCCACCTCCAGACCCTGTGAAGCAAGGACAGGTTTTTCTTAACGAGCTTGTGCCAGGGCACAGCCACCACTGTCCTCGCAGCTGAGTCAGGGGAGTATGACCTCTGCAGAAATGAAGTGGGTTACAGCCAACAAGATGCTATTTGTAAGTAAAATTCTTTTTCCACAGTAGAAGAACTTTGAAGCTCTTACTTCTTACGCTTAGTGCAATTCCTCACATAAACTGGGTGGCACATGAAGACCCACACTGTAACAGCTAGTCATAGATAATGGTTTAATTACACTGGAATCACTACCCATATTAAATGGGGGGGAAAGGTGATGGTTTATTGTTTTTAACTGGCATAACACAAAATTCCCCTTTGGGAAAAAAACCATAGTTTTAAAATTAATTTCTTGGAAAAGCAGCATGGATTTAGTTAGTGGGGGAAAAAAAAGTAATCACAAAACTTAATCTTATTTTGGGATGCTGGAAAACATTAACATGAGTTTGGGAAACTTACAAAAAAACTCAGTTTTCAAAAACCTCCTGGAATTTTCCAGTTCCTAAGAACTGGTGGGGACGGGCAAAATATTGCTGGAAGTTAGTGACACCTATGCTGCCTGGGGATCAGACACAGGGAAGGAAAAGGGGGAGCACATTCTGCTACAGTGTGGAATGAGCCCTTCTCAAGTCTGGTAGTACAGTGCTGTTCCTGGCTGGGATGGCCAGTCATGCCGTCACAAAAACATTTCTCCACTTAGTTGATTTTTCACCTATCAGAACAGGAAACTGAAACCTTTAGGATTAATGAAAGTATTTGAAAAAATAATATAGTTATATATGGCATCAAGTTTGAGAAGTGCCCGATTATTCCAATAATTTAGTTCAGAATAAGCACAGGCAGCTTTTTAAGTGCATTGTATCACATACCTTCAACAAATTAAATCATTCTTAGCAACAGCATAAACAGATTATGACAAATTTCTTTGCACATGAATACTGGTGTCTTGTTTTGGCTTTCTTTTCCTACATGACTAGTTTAAGGAAAGGGAGAGGAGAGGCAGAGGAAAAGTAAAAGAGCTTTATTTCAGTCCTTCAAATAGTTAGGAGCTTATCAGTAATCAGACACCTTATAATCATTAATTCAATCCAAAGTTCATAGAACACCAGGAGCAAAAATGAAAGTCAAACATAATCAAAAACTCTGTCAACAATGATACAGCTCACAGAAATGTGGTATAAAAGCAGCTGCGCAAAACACAGTTTACAAGCAAGGTTTATAGCTTTCTTTAAACTAACCAGATAGAGGGAAAGTCAGTGTTAGCAGTCTCACAATACTCAGCAAAGCAATGATAATATGACAGCATTATTTACCCTCTGAAATAACAATGACTCTTCAGGAACTGCTGAATTAGTCTTTGTCTTATAAAGGGCTCAGGATTATAGACACAGGGAGTGGCAGAGGATGCATGCAGCCCTTCCATGGATAGCATCAGACTTACAAGCTCCTCCTTTCTGTCACCTGTGTCATCCACAAAAGGCTGGGAGCACTGGACAACGTCGCCTCACGTGGAGTCACCATGCCCATTCTAAACACAGAAATGAATTCGCCCCTTCCCAAAGGCACATCCCTTTAAAAATGGTCAAAGGTTCTCCGTCTTTCTTGTTGTCCTGGTTTGATGTAAAACAGGACCAATTTTGTTCAGTAACTTTACTTTTTAGCTAGGCCTCTTCTAACTGCTGAAATTAACAGCCTGTTGTGCACAAAACTGTTCACCCTCAGAGTGGTAAGACCCATGTTTATAGCTGATGCCAAGGAATGGGATGCAGAGAGACTCTTGCCTATACTTATTGCTGTAACACCCAAGGGCAGCCAACTTTGTTACTTGCCCTGTTGGAGGGTCAGAAGCAGAAAAGCGTAGAGGGGTCACACCTGCGGGGAGCAGCGGACAGGACAGGTGACCCCAAACTGACCAACAGGGTATTCCATCCCATCTGCCTCATGCTCAGTATAAAAGCTGAGGGATCAAAGGGTCAGCTCTCTGTCTTCAGTAGCCAGCATCTGAGGAGGACTCTGTCTGTTTGTCTGCCTTTGATCCCAATCCTTAATCCAGATCTGGAATCCAGTTCCCTTCCATCACTGAGTCCAGCCTGGGACTTCCCCAGTGCCTGCTGGTGATGTGATTGTCATCCTGGGAGCTTGATACGGTTTTGTATACGTTTCATTATTTTCTTTTTATTATTTTATTATTATTTTTTCATTAAAGTAGTTTAGTTCCTTCTAAACTTTAAAGTCTCTTTTTCTCTCTCTCTTGCCTCCAGCCAGGAGGAGGAGAGATAGCATCTGTCGTTCCTCCTGATTAGGCCAATCCGGCCCAAACCACGACAAGGACAGAGAACTGGCAAACTTCTTGTTAAAAAAAAAAAAAAGACATCTATTTTGAGTCATCTCTCCATAGGATCTAGTTCTTCTGGTTTTAAAAATTTGTACTAGATCTTTAACAAATATGGTGAGCTTGTGCTTGAATCAGCTCAAGTATGTAAATTTTCCAAACAGAAAAAGCCTAAGAGTATTCCTGCTCCATAGTTGACTCGCATTCAGAACTAAAACATATGCATGACTATTTTATGACCTTGCTTGGAGTCAACACGAAGTCGAGTTGCACTGCAATTTAAATTACCTCCAAAGTTCTTTTGGCAAGAACAATCCCTTGATAGTAACTAGCACTATTCTTTAGAGACCTGATTTTCTAACACCAACACCTGCATTCATTTAATCTGAGCTTTTCAGACTCATTGGCATCACCTGCTGTAGATGCTAATGTGCTGCTTCAGGCTCTTGTTGGAAAGGTTGTTTGATGCCTCAATTCTCACAGGATTCACCACTTTGAGGCAGATCCTTCGCTTCCTTCCTCTCCCCTGAGTATAATCACACCCACAAATCCTCCCTCAGAAGCCTTCAGCCGCTCTTTGATAGCTACAGAGCTGGGCAGCCTATAAAGCAATTAAATGATTTTCCTAACATGAAAAATGCTCTCTCCTTTTTCTAATGTAGTAAAGCCAAAATATCAACAATCTTTCAGGCAGGAAAAAATGGACCATGAAATATTTTAAATGCCTCTTATATGTTACTGGGGTGTTACCTATTTCTAAGTGGAATAATTTTTTTTCCGGGCATTTGAAGCAAAGCCACCTGGAGGAGGGAATACAGCAGCTGCTCAACTGTGCCAAGCAACAAAACAGCTTAGAGGAAGAATTAAAGAACGGCACACACTGTCATTGAAGTGTAGTAAGAAGGTTATCACACAGGATGTAACACAAGCTGAAATCTGGTCAGCATAACCCCAAATGGCACATTTTCTTTTAATAGTACAAATGGTTGAAACCTTGCTGTTATTTCTTATCCGAAAGGTTTCAGCTTTACTGCATGGCATTGATTAATTAGCACTATACAAGAAGGTCTTGTATAACGCAGAGTCAAGCCATTAACTTCACTTGGCTGAAGATGAAACTCAGACTGTATTAAGTCCTGAATAAAGCTATATATTCTCCAATGGGAAATAATTTCCACACCACTAAAATGCCTGCATTGCTGTGGTGGAACACGGACTATTTCACAGAACATCACAACACCCCTTTCACTTAGAAGAGGAAGTGAAGACTATCTAATCCATGGAAAACTACAGAGGAGTAAACATGTTAAACTGGTAAAGCTTTTGCCAAAGAGAGGACACGGCAAAGACACTAGAATTAAAAAGTATTTGGATAAAAGCTACTGTAGTGAGTAAACATAGGCAAGACTAGTTTGGCACTACACCGAAGCATTGCTGTATTTTTATAGTTGATCCTTTGTAAGGCAAAAGAATATAACAGAGCCGAAGATTTTTATTGCTTCAGTTAGTATAGCCACCATGAAAGGCAACAAGCAGCACAAGCTTGTCCAAAACAGAAAAAATTGTAAAAAAACAACACTAAAATAATATGAAGGACTAAGATTTTCAAGAAAAGGGGTGACACAGGATTCAATATAATAGAAATTATATTGCACAAACTAGTTAAATGAGTATTATTGATATACATTACTCTTTTCCAGTAACAAATAGAAAAAGTAGAAAATGGTTCAAAATGTCTTGCTTCTCCTGATCTTTTTTTTTTCCAAACTCCTAGTTTTAATAAATTTAACATTCTGCTTATATATAAAAAGGCAGCAGGTAGAATACAACACGGCAAGTGTGTTATTTCTGTGAATGTCGACCCATCAAGCAAACAAAAGATCTAAAGAACAAGACCAATTTGGATTAAATACTAGCATAATTGAAGACCTTTTTTTTATTGTGCTACATAATAACAGTGGTTAAAGTACGGTATCTTCCAGCCTAAAAGTTTCTATCATTTTGTGAGAGCCTTTTTGTATTTAAAATGTAGAATCCACTTGAACGAGTGCGGTCGCTCCAGAGATACAATTGCTAAAGCTCCAACAAAATAAAAAGAACTATAGGAAGCATTAAGCTTTTTATGCTTATCTTGGCCTGTTTTTAAAATAGGAAATAACAATACTGCATGCACAGCCAGCTCCAGAGGGTAACATATTCCCTTCTAAGATAAGTATCTAAGATAGCTGTAAGAGAGGAATTGCCTTCTGGAGTTGCCTGCCTCTCCTCATTGACAACTGAGAGACACCAGATGAATCCTACTTTTATTATAAAGATCTGTGTAATAAGAGATGCATAGTAATGGATTCAGAACACAGATAAAGCATGCAATTAAAAAGAATAATATAGGTTTTATTTTAAAGGAAAGAAATTACTTTCCAGGTTTGCTCATCTCTCACAAGAAGATGATCCTCTTTTTGTTTCCCACAAACAACTTTTTTTAAAGTGTCTCTGTATAATTTAAACTATTCTTTAACCTTTTTATATATGTGCACATGTCTACATACTTATATATACACCACACAAAAATAGACATCAGTTAATGACATACTGCATATTAACATTGAGATATAACAGCATACATTAATGCTTAGAATAATAAATATCATGTCTCACTAAGCCAGTCATACCAATTATTCAAAAATCAGTATTCTGATTAATCTAAATTATTATTTCCTTAATACTAGCATGGCAAAGAACACTTTTCATAGCAATTCTATTCACTGCAGCATTTAAGCAAATATTGGTTTTACAAAAAGCAGACATTAAACTTAACAGAGAAGGACAGTAAAGATTAAGTTGCTTTTGTCAAAAGCAACTCCACAAAAGACGCTCCTTAAAGTTTTGAGAATTTTATGCTGGTTTACTCCAACTTTGTTGATTCTCTGGTAAAGGAAGGGTATCTAACAGCATTTCAGTGTAACCAGAGAGTCTGAAAAGGTGAACGTTATCTGCAAACAGCAGTTATTCTATCAGAAAGTACGACTGATCTACTTGTAAAAATCTGCACTGATCTAGTTTTCTAGAAACAGTTCTGATCTCAGCGAGATAGTCCTCTCTAAGCTAACAAATTACCAATATCTAGATGTTTTTATTGACAACAGTAAAAGGAGAAAAAAAAAAGAAGTCTTACCTAAATTTCTGAATAAATTTACTCATATTTAATATATAGCTCATCTAAAAGCAATGAATACTGAATTGAACTGTGGATGCCTGCTGTAACAGCAGCATGAATTAAACTTATGAATCTCATTCCTCCCCTTCTCAAGCACTTCACTAGTCCTTTCAAAAGCCTCAATTTTGTTTCCCTGAGCTAAGAAATGTAAATTGCTTTTCAGAAGCTATGTCTTTTCTACCAGTTTTCCCTTTTCCCCATTTCTCCTGTTGCTGACGCTGGCTACGAGAATAATCAAAGTTAGAGGAGATATAGATACCGTACATATTTGATCAGTTGGACATCACAGAACTGCAGTGATTCTTACCTGTTTTCTACACTGTGCTTTGCTCACTACTTTTTGAATGAGTCTTAAAATGATTATGCTTAATTCGGGCACATGTCCTTATAACAGTTCTCTGCTGTTAGGTAAACTATATGATAACACTCATATGTTGAAAATAATTAAAAATAAAATGAAAAACTAATCCATACCTCATTGTAAAGGTAAATTTCAGTGTCCTATATTGTTCAATGGTTTCATCAGTGACCTGCTGGTTGCCAAAGAGGGCCCATTGGCAAATACACAACTGACAGTAAATTAGGAGGACTGCTTACATGGCTGATGGCAGAGTCTCCAGCTGGAAAGACTTTTACACACTTCAGGTTTGGGCCAACAGAAACCTCATGGTGTTCCCCGGGTGCCAAGGTGGGCTCGTGGCATAGAATAACCCCTGGTGTGAGTAGGGACCAGGAGCAGAGGGGGTGGGCAGCCAGCCCCCACAAGGGCAGAGCCACGGCTGCCCTCATCTAGGTGGGTTATGCTCCCGCCTGGAGTGGGAAGAGACCTCTCAAGGGCCTTACAGCCAACGTGTCCCTAGGCTTTATAAATACTCATGGGTATTCTAATTATTTAGATAATTGGGGGGGGTGGGGGGGTGGGAAAGTAACTCAGTCTTTTTAAAACTGCTTTTTTTAAAAAAAAATATTATTTACTCTGATTATCAAAGGCCAGCTTTCTTCTCCCACAGTTGGGGCCACATAGCTTTTAAATATCTCAATATTATCTTGTTTATTTCAAAATTATGCTCATATAAAAATCTAGTTCCAACATACACATTTATGTACTATAAACCTCCAAAAGCTCCAAAATAATAAGCATTCAGAAAGGAACTTTGCCTTGTAACTATGAAAGAAAAAGAAAAAATTACCGATTGGTCTAAGTAGCATACTTTTTTTTTTCCCCAGAAGTCGCTATTGAATCCTTTCTGTGAGAAACTCCAGGAGTTACCAAACTCGAGGCTTCTCAGGGATATGGGAAGCACGATTTAACTCCCGCAGTCAGTGTCCACCAAATAGGAGAGGGATCTACTTATTTTTTCTTAAAAAGAACGAAAGTTCCCCTTTCTAGGCCTATTTCTGGGTGCTGAATCCTAGGTAACTTTAAGGTACTCAATTTTCATAGTAAGCATTTAGCATATTTTCTCAAGCTAAGCATCCAGAATTACAACTGCGTAATTAATTACATCGTAAACCAGGCTGCTGTGCAGGTCAGAAGTGTAAGCAGGCAGGAGAGGCGACGCCACATGTGGTGATGCCATGTGCTTCCTCCTGACAGCCCAGCTGTCCTGAGAAATGTGAAAGGAGAACGCAGAAGCACTGGGCAGCAGATCTGTCTGGTACTTACAGAGGCTGAAGTAAGCAAAATTCTGAGGTGAATGATCAAATCATAGCAACCGTTGGGTCCTATATCATATAAAAGAGCTTCCCCAAAACTCATGTGTCACCACCAACCAAGAGGAACCCAAGAGAGTTGGTGAGGATGCCACTGCTGGCATCTTCTGGCCTTCAGACTTGCACACAAGTGATGCTGGGCAAATCACCCGGACGTGTATTTCAGTGCTGTGAGCACGCCAGCGTGAGAACACAAATGGGTAAAATCAACTCGGCTCCAGTTTATCTAAGATAAAGTCACCTCTCCCTTTAAAAAGATCTCCGAGTTAGTTGCACTAATTTCCTGCAGCTCAACAAGGTCTAACTCTGAGGGGAGGAGCTGATCACTGATATGGCCCTCCTAGATCTCACGCCATTTAAACCCTTCCAAGTTTCCAAGATCCCGCTCTATCAAACCGATAATGGGTTGGACAGATCTGTACTGCATCTTGGTTTTTCATTGGAAACTTTACCTTCACAGCAGGGGAATAAAAAACCAAACAGATCTGAAGCACTCGCAGTGTATTCTTATATCACTAATTGTTAATAAGAAAAAAACCCCTAGATTAACATTCTAAGGACAAAAACAAATAATCAGTTTACCAGTATTTGCATGTGGCTTTTTTACCCTAATAAAACTGGCAAGGCCTTAGTCTTTTGTAGAAAATGGCTGCTACTGCTTTTTTACAGTAGCACAGTAGAAAGGCTAAAAATTAAATATTAATTCATTGGATATATTTTTAAGCAAGTTCACTGGAGCTTTAAACTCAGCACTTTCATTAAGAGCTTGGTGCAGTTAAAGAGTATAGAATTTAAATACTACAGTAATATTACCACAGAGCCTCTTCTCATTCCAAGCATCTTACTCATTTACTGTTTTTTTTTTAAATACAAAAAGCCCACAGAAGTAGTTACTTGGCACAAATAATTTATTAATTCAGGAGAAAACTATGCACAACTTCAAACCTGTAGAAAGTGAAAATATCTTCCTGCCTCCATTCAGATAAAGAAATTGCTTGCAGCAGTTCATTCAAAGCCAAATCCTATCACACTCATGTTAAAAGGATGCTCTTTAAGAGGAAATAAAATGATGCACCGATCTGTTGACAAGTGCATCAATTGGGACACACTGATAGAGAATCATTAGTCAAGATTCCCTACTAATAGAAAACCATTACTAGACAGCGCATCAGCACCGATGCCTCTTAGGTTACTGAGGCTTCTTTTAACCAATACCTAACTTTGAGATTAGTTTCCCTGTAGCTTTTGAAGTGTCTGTGGCGTAATTTATTCAAGACTCTTGATGTAGTGCAGTCCGTCTGGATCACAATATCAGCTTGAAAATGAAGTACACAGAAATGTGTGGAAATGAAATTAAAAGGGCAAAGGGGAGTTCTTACTTTATTTGAATGTACCAAGGGAGCATTAAAAACCTAGTTTAAATTCACCCAAACCAGAAATTTTCAAGACAAAGTTATTCCTTTTTTTCTGTTTATTAGCTGCAGGCATCTCAGGATCTATCAGGATATATCTCAGTAGTATTGTGATTAATTCCAATGGATTACTTCCACAATATATGCTTCATTTTGATTCTCTCAGTGTACACGCTATGCCAGTTATTCTGGCATCCAAACGAAGCCCGTGATGTGTTCGGACAGCCTGGCTAGCAGGTAGACACAGGACGGACAGAGATTCACCGAATGCATCTGTGAGAACTCTGATGGAGCAACACTCTAAGAAAAATCAGTGGCAGTCTAAAGAGCCCTAAATTTCCACAGTAAGGAGAAAGCAATGGAAATGAAAAAAAAAAAAATTATTGTTTTTAATACTCATTAATGATGATTTACAGTTAAAATGGAGCATTTCAGTTACAACACTATCTGTAAACCGTACTGTGCCATTAGCACAGAGAGGCTGAAATGAGTTCAGAAGCAGAAACATCCAAAATGCAAGCTTTCCATTACTTAGTGTTGGTATAGGAGGTTCCAGTACATGGTTTTTGACAGATTGTTTTGAGTTGAGAAATTGAGATCCACGGCTAGACTTTCTCCATGTTTTCTTCTTGTAGCCCCGCCCCCCCCGCCCTGTTTTTGGTTTGTTTTTATTTTTGAAGTAAGGTAATAGGACTGTAACACTGCCTAGCAGTTGCTGATATTGTCCCTACAAGTTGTTGTCTGTACTGTGTAACACTCAAAATATACAGCTGGTAAGTATTAGGAATTTGGGCTACCTGCTACAGCTTTTTTACTGAGCTTCCTAGACTTACTTTCAGTGTGCCTTCCAAGTAAGTAGATGCAATTATGTACTAAAAATTCCTTAGTTATTCTTATAAGTTAACATAAGGTCTGTACCATTTATCTTGTTTGTAGATGTCCTCACCTTCAATATTTTATATATTCTCTGTTTAGTTATTGTGTCTCCTAAACAGCACCTAGCTTCTGCTCTTTATTGCTTCTGTCTCATCCTGTGCTGACTTTACATATTCAATATCTTTAAAACAATCCGTTCAATATCAAAACACCATATTAATTTTATCAATATATAGGAGACAATTAAGATTTTCCACTATTTATTGGGTTTGTTTGTTTGTTTTATCTCAGTGGAGTTGACTGCTTTCCAGCCACAAAAAACTCCCAAAGTTAGTATCAGCTGATTCAATTCAGAATGAAGATACAGAAGATACTCAATAACTACAGGCTGGTGTACAATTTTGCATTTGCGGTACTCCTTCCTTGTAAGAGATTCCATTTTCCTTTCACATAAGTTCTTCTCATATCCCAACATCTCCTCTAAAAGCCTGACTTCATCATCTTAACGTTATCTTTCTATAGTAGGTTTCCCTGGTCTAGCTAATGGAGCATAGGATTTGGGAACAAACTGGAACTATTATTATCATCATTATTATTTCACTGATTCTAAATGTATATTACCATTTTGAATATAATTTCTTCTCTTGTAGGGTTAGAATTTGACAAGTGAGGCTTATTTAGCCCCCAGATATCATTCCGCAAGCTACTGTAGTAAGGGTAGAAAATCTTCTACATTTCACATCATGTGTGGCGACATTCAATTGTATTTCCTGATGTCCACCTTAGCTTTCATCACGTTAGAAAGAAGCAGTGGGGTAACTCCCTGGGCTTTTAAGAGCCTGTGTGAGTCCTGAGTGGATACTATAGTGAGGGGGGGATGAAGATGCCCTTTCACACACACGTTCTCTTTGCTTGAAGAGTTTGACTTCAAAGAAGAACAATTCTGACAAATAGACTGCCAAAGCAAGCAGAGTTTTTTTAATTGGCAATGCAACATAAAATGGCATTTCTTGAACAATTTAAGATGCCATCACACTTTTTTTTTTTTTTTTTTCCAGTTTGGCCGCAAAGGGAAACCCTGTGGACTGGTTTC